>SJYT01075151.1:212446-289816 GCA_006410635.1 Cephalophus harveyi
GTGATGCCATCCAGCCATCTCATCCTCAGTCGTCCCCTTCTCCTCCTGCCCCCAATCCCTCCCAGCATCAGAGTCTTTTCCAATGAGTCAACTCTTCGCATGAGGTAGCCGAAGTACTGGAGTTTCAGCTTTAGCATCATTCCTTCCAGAGAAATCCCAGGGCTGATCTCCTTCAGAATGGACTGGTTGGATCTCCTTGCAGTCCAAGGGACTCTCAAGAGTCTTCTCCAACACCACACTTCAAAAGCATCAATTCTTCGGCGATCAGCCTTCTTCACAGTCCAACTCTCACATCCATACATGACCACAGGAAAAACCATAGCCTTGACTAGATGGACCTTAGTCGGCAAAGTAATGTCTCTGCTTTTGAAAATGCTATCTAGGTTGGACATAACTTTTCTTCCAAGGAGTAAGCGTCTTTTAATTTTATGGCTGCAGTCACCATCTGCAGTGATTTTGGAGCCCTAGTCATCTAATCAGTAATTATAATTTCTATGCTCCTCATATATATATATATATATTTATATTTATATTTATATTTATATTTATATTTATATTTATAAGAGCATAGTTTACCTCTTCCAATAATATACATGTATAGTATCATCCTTTAAGAATAGTTTCACAATTGCTCAGGTTTAAGTTTATGGAATTCATCTAAATATGTATATATATATATGCATATAAAATTGGTAGATAACTAAGTTGATAAGCATTCAGAGTATCCCTATTGTTACAATTAAAATACTAATATAGTTTTATGTATATTTATTGGATGACCTATTTGAAAGTCAATATAGTGTACAGGAGATTTCCCTAAATACCATAGATATTGTCTTTTGCCCTCTGTATAACCTTTATTATCCAAGTCTCTGGGTTTCTGATGTTGTCAAATGTAAACAGAATAGCCACATCTATTCTTAATTCCTCTTAGGATTTTGTCAAAGATTCTCCTCAAATTCTTTGACTCTTAGCTATGAGTGTACAGGAATATTTCTTGTGTTTCATTCAGAACTTGTATCTAGTTTGTATTGGGAAGGTGGTTTGAAATACTTTGTGTGTCACATTGCTGTAAGGGATCATATGAAGACTGAATTATGAGACAGCAGCTAGTGTGTTATCAAGTTCTCTTTTATTTTGTTAGCTCCATTGTCATGCCATTTTTTACTGCAGGGTGGAAAGTACATCAAACAACTCCAGTAGAGAGGAGTGAGGGCATGAGAGGAATACGTACTCTGTGTCCCTTGCATGTGTACTGGATATCATAATTGTGGACGTCATCATGGTACCTTTTTCTCATCTTAATATGTATTCTATAGTTAATTGACAGGGGCATAGTATAGTTACTTTAAAAAATACGTTTTCACCAAACAGATGTGCATTTTCTCATGGAAGTCTAAAAAAAATCGTATTTTTCTTAGTTAAATAATACAAAATTAGGCATTTGAGAATTGTATATCATTTTACACTTATACTGTTGTAAATATTCTTTGGGTAAAATAACTTAAGTTCTATGGCAAAACAAAAATTTGCAGAACTTTCATTTCTACTTTGGCATTTTCTAATCATTTGATTTGAGTTACTGAAGAACAACTTATCGGAGAAAGCAATGGCACTCTACTCCAGTATTCTTGCCTGGAAAATCCCATGGATGGAGGAGCCTGGTAGGCTGAAACCATGGGGTCGCTAAGAGTTGGACACCACTGAGCGACTTCGCCTTCACTTTTCACTTTCATGCACTGGAGAAGGAAATGGCAACCCACTCCACTGTTCTTGCCTGGAGAATCCCAGGGAAGGGGGAGCCTGGTGGGCTGCCGTCTATGGAGTCCCACAGAGTCGGACACGACTGAAGCGACTTAGCAGCAGCAGCAGCACAACAGCTTATGAATAAGAAATCTATATCCTGGTATATTCCCTGTTTTATAACTTTTAGTTCTTTGTAATATTAGCAAACAAAATCCAAAATCTTTCTGGGTCAAATAAATTTGCTGTGCTAAGTTTCTCAGTCATGTCCAACTCTTTGAGACCCCATTGGACTGTAGCCCACCAGGCTCCTCTGTCCATGGGGATTTTCTAGGCAAGAATACTGGATTGGGTTGCCATGCTCTCCTCCAGGGGATCTGGAATATTCAAAATACTCAGACTTCTCAATCATGTGCTTATGTAAACTTCCATATTTTGTAAAGGAATGTTAGGTTAACAAAAGAAAGCCTACAGGATTGGTATTCTATAGATCACTTGGGAAATGCTTATGCATTTCTGCACTTTAAATATAGAAAAATAGAAATAAGATGAAACTCTATGATCAGTTCAGTTCAGTCGCTCAGTTGTGTTTGACTCTTTGCAACCCCATGAATCGCAGCACGCCAGGCCTCCCTGTCCATCACCAACTCCCGGAGTTCACTCAGACTCACGTCCATCGAGTCAGTGATGCCATCCAGCCATCTCATCCTCTGTCGTCCCCTTCTCCTCCTGCCCCCAATCCCTCCTAGCATCAGAGTCCTTTCCAGTGAGTCAACTCTTCGCATGAGGTGGCCAAAGTACTGGAGTTTCAGCTTTAGCATCATTCCTTCCAAAGAAATCCCAGGGCTGATCTCCTTGCAGTCCAAGGGACTCTCAAGAGTCTTCTCCAACACCACAGTTCAAATGCATCAATTCTTCGTTGCTCAGCCTTCTTCACAGTCCAACTCTCACATCCATACATGACTACTGGAAAAACCATAGCCTAGACTAGATGGACCTGCCTCCTTTAATTAATATACATATTTTATATATTAAAATATAGGCCACAGTTGCCAGTAGAAATTTACTGATCATGTTTACTAAGCTAAAATCTAAAGTGGTAATAGAGAATACCTAGAGGTGTGTACTGGGGATAATACAGACACTTTCAGGAGAAATATTAGTATCTTCTAACTGGATATATTCACATCTCAACTTATTGACTTATTTATCTTTTTTATTGTATTTCAGGGGGGAGCTTTAAAGAAAAGAAAAAATGACTTTATTCCTTTTCAGATTTTTTTTTTTAATTTGTTCATTTGAACCAAGCTCAGATCTGCTTGGCCAGACACTAATGTGATTTCCTAAAAGCCTATTAATGCACTTCAGAAATATCAGCAGCAGCAAATAAAGCGGTAGAGACAGTGCCTCTAGAGGATACTTTTCTCCCAGAAACTGTCTGTTTTATGACAGTCATGCCAAACATCAACCAGATGACTTAACCATAAACGGACCCAGAAGATTCAATGCACAAAAATTTCTTTCTTATGGGCTTGTCCCAAATACTCGAAATGGCATTTCAAAGTGTTGGTGAGCAATACTTGAGTGATTAGCAATTCTGTAGAGATTTCTGTTTTTTAAAAATTCACACATATTTTATTTATTTAATCATTGTGATACAACTGTGTGAAAGTAAAGAGAAAGTGTTAGTCTCTGTCTGAATCTTTGCAACCCCATGGACTGTAGCCCACTAGGATTCTCTGTCCATGGGATTCTCCAGGCAAGAATATTGGAGTGGAAAGCCATTCCCTTCTCCAGAGGATCTTCTGACCCAGGGATCAAATTTGTGTCTCCTGCATTGCAGGCAGATTCCTTACTGTCTGAGCCACCCAGGATAAAGGTATTAAATATTCCCATCATATAGATGAGGAAAGTAGGTTTTTTTAAAAAAAAAAAAAAAACTACTCTAACACATTCTAGCAAAGATTGATGTATGCCTTATTATTCTTGTGTGAGTGAAAGCATTAGTCGCTCAGCAGTGTCCGACTCTGTGCAACCCCATAGATGGCAGCCCTTCAGCCTCTTCTATACATGGAATTCTTCAGCAAGAATACTAGAGTGGATAGCCTTTCCCTTATCTAGGGGATCTTCCCAACTCGGATTGAACCTAGGTCTCTTGCATTGCAGGCAGATTCTTTACCTTCTGAGCCACTAGGGAAGCCACTTATTATCCTTGTGCAGTGCAGTGCATTACTTAGTAGCTCAGTCATGTCTGACTCTCTGCAATCCTATGAACTGTAGCCCACCAGGCTCCTCTGTCCATGAGGATTCTCCAGGCAAAAATACTGGAGTGAGTTGCCATGCCCTCCTCTATGGGATATTTCCACCCAGGGATTGAACCCAGGTATCATGCAGTATAGGTGGATTCTTTACTGTTTGAGCCACCAGGGAAGCTCCCAAATCTATTTATGTGGTTGTGCTAGGTCTTAGCTGCAGCATGTGGGATCTTTGATCTTCACTGGGCATGTGGAATCTTTACCTGTGGCATGTGAGATCTAGTTCCCTGACCAAGGATTGAACCTGGGCCTCCCCTGCATTGAAAGAGCAGAGTGTTCACCGCTGGACCACCGGGAAAGTTTAAGAGAGTACTTCCAGCAAGATTCAAAAAAGCGACTTATTACCTTTGAAAGTGAAAGAAAAAGTGAAAGTTTCTCAGTGGTGTACGACTCTTTGCAACCCCATGGACTATACAGCCCATGAAATTCTCTAGGCCAGAATACTGGAGTGGTAGCCTTTCCCTTCTCCAGGGGATCTTCCCAATCCAGGTATCAAACCCAGGTCTCCCACAGTGCAGGTGGATTCTTTACCAGCAGAGCCACAAAGGAAGCCCCTACTTCTCCCTTAATTCTGGACAATTTCTAGATGTTTATTTCTAAAGTTTACAGATAATATACCCATAAGAAACTTTTAAAAGTATACAGGTACCATAATACTTTATATTACTCATTTATAAATCATAAAATATACTACCCTGAGTCAATTTAGTCACTCAGTCATGTCTGACTCTTTGCAACTCCATGAACTGCAGACCAGTCTTCCCTGTCCTTCACCACATCCCAGAGTTTGCTAAAACTTATGTCCATTGAGTCAGTAATGCTACCCAGCTATCTTATCCATTGCCATCCCCTTCTCCTGCCTTCAATCTTTCCCAGCATCAGGGTCTTTTCCAATGAGTTGGTTCTCCTCATCAGGGGGCCAAAATATTGGAGATTCAGCTTCAGCATTGGTCCTTCCAATGAACATTCAGGACTGATTTCCTTTAGGATGAACTGGTTGGATCTCCTTGCTCTCCAAGAACTCTCAAGAGTATTCTCCAACACCACAGTTGGAAAGCATCATACTTCAGTGCTCAGCCTTCTTTATTGTCCAAATCTCAAACATCCATACATGACTACTGGAAAAACCATAACCTATTGACTAAGTGGACCATTTTCAGCAAAGTGTTGTCTCTGCTTTTTAATATGCTGTCTAGGTTTGTCATAGCTTTTCTTCCAAGGAGCAAGTATCATTCAATTTCATGGCTGCAGTCACCATCCACAGTGATTTTGGAGAACAAGAAAATAAAGTCTGTCACTATTTCCATTGTTTCCTCATCTAATTTCCATGAAGTGATGGGACCAAATGCCATGATCTTCATTTTTTGAACATTGTGTTTTAAGCCAGCTTTTTTACTTTCCTCATTCACCTTCATCAAGAGGCTCTTTAGTTCCTCTTTGCTTTCTGCCATAAGGGTGTGTCATCTGCATATCTGAGGTTATTGATATTTCTCCTGGCAATCTCGATTCCAACTTGTGTTTCATCCAGCCCAGCATTTTGCATGATTTACTCTGCAGAGAAGTTAAATAAGCAGGGGACAATATACAGCCTTGACATACTTCTTCCCCGACCAGTCCATTGGTCCATGCCCGGTTCTAACTGTTGCTTCTTGCCCTGCATACAGGTTTTTCAGGAGGCAGGTGAGGTGTTCTGGTATTTTGATCTCTAAGAATTTTCCACAGTTTGTTGTGATCCACATAGTCAAAGGCTTTAGCATAGCTAATGAAGCAGAAGTAGATGTTTTTTTCTAGAATTCTCTTGCTTTCTCTATGATCCAGTTGGTGTTAGTAATTTGATCTCTGGTTCCTCTCCCTTTTCTAAATCAATTGTTTGGTAGTTTGAGCATTCTTTAGCATTGCCCTTCTTTGGGAGTGCAATGAAACCTGACCTTTTCCAGTCCTGTGGCCACAGCCGAGTTTTCAAAATTTGTTGGCATATTGAGTGCAGCACTTTAACAGCATTATTTTTTAGGATTTGAAGTAGCTCAGCTGGAATTCCATCATCTCCACTAGGTTTGTTTGTAGTGATGCTTCCTAGGGGCCATTTGACTTCACACTTCAGGATGTCTGGCTCTACGTAAGTGATCACACCATCATGATTATCTGGGTCATTAGGATCTTTTTTGTATAGTTCTTCTGTGTATTCTTGCCAACTCTTCTTAATATCTTCTGCTTCTGTTAGGTCCATACCATTTCTGTCCTTTATTGTGCCTTATAGTAGGGTTTATATATTAAAAAAGAAAACAGCCCCAAAATTAAGAAAGGGAAAAACAACAAATATAATAGCAACACAAAATTAATATTTTTTCCTCAACCACCAGTGGAATGTCTTATGTATCTCTGTACTGTATTTCAGTTACATTTGAGAATACTGCTTCAGAAACACACGTGTCTTGACTTTTTGCATGCTTGATTTAACAATCACAAAACTAAATCTTTGAGAATTCTTTACTAGAAATATGTGTTTTCAAGAGGCTCATGCCTTAATAAAAATTGGCACGAATTTTGGCAAAAATTGGCATTATTGCATAGAATGAATTTTGGTGTTCAATGACCTGATTTCAAAATCTTGCTCTGATTTGCTATATGACCCTGAGAAAATTATTTGACATCTTTGTTCAGTGCCTGTACATTGAGATAAGACTAATATTAACATCAAGAAGTTACTGTGAGGATTAAACCAGACAATATATAGGCAAAGTGCTTAAAGCAACTTGGCACATAGTAAGTCTTGTAAATGCATTGGTTATTATTATTATCACAGCATTATTACATCACATTGTGACCATAAGAAAGATATTATTTACAAAGAGATAAAAGATATCTATGACATGCCAAACATAACATAAGCACTAAGTGTTTACCAAGTGAAAAGGAAGGTTCCTTGACATTAGAACAATTCGTAATCTAGCAGAGAGCCATGAGATCACTGGGGATGTTTCCATTAATCAGAGGTTAGTATTTAGTACTTATTTATAATAAAGAAAGAAATATAATTGTGTGGAGAAATTTTATAAAAATATTTCAATGAAAAGTTGACACAGCGTTATTGACCATACTGACACAGTAGCAATAATGATATGTTTCCAGATGCTCTATATTCAAAAGTCCCTTTGACTCTATAGTCAAAGCCTACAGTGCATGACTTAGATTCATGGATTAGAAAAACCCTATTAGAAGGCTGCTGTGTAATATTCAAGAAAGCATATTATAGGGAAGAGAACAAATGAGACTGTTAGATAATGAAATTCCACATAATAAATTAACAAAGGTTTATCTTCATTAAAGGATCATATTCCTATCGAGAAGTTCTTTCAACAGAAAAATCTGCTACTTTTAATCATGAAAAGTATATTAAATAAAACTCATAGTAAACCTATTTGGAGATAAAACAGCAAATAAATAATGTGCTAGTTTATTTTTTAATAATCTCCTTGTAGGATATTATCCTTTCATTGATCACTGAAGCAAGCTTCAAGTATTTTAACATCCAATTAAAGATAGTAGGGTGTGCGTTTACTTTTAGTTTGGCACTCTTTCATGTGTAAAATTCCTTAGTTTATGGCTGCAATGTCTGTGGATTAATTTTGAAAGATTTGTACTTATTGATATCATGTTCAATATAACAATCTATTTGAAAAGTTTTGGATTTTATAAAAGCTATTAGAAAATACCCTGCATTTATTATATTCTAGCATTGCTGCTGCTAAGTCGCTTCAGTCATGTCTGACTCTGTGCAAACCCACAGACAGCAGCCCACCAGGCTCCCCTGTCCCTGGGATTCTCCAGGCAAGAATACTGGAGTGGGTTGCCATTTCCTTCTCCAATGCATGAAAGTGGAAAGTGAAAAATGAAAGTAAAGTCGCTCAGTCGTGTCCAACTCTCTGAGACCCCATGGACTGCAGCCTACTAGGCTCCTCCATCCATGGGATTTTCCAGGCAAGAGTACTGGAGTGGGTGCCATCACCTTCTCCGATTCTAGCACTAGTACAGTATATACTGTTATTAGAAATGTACCTACTACATAAACATTCTTTAATCTGAAATTCTATTTGCTTACTTAAGAGCATTCTATGTTCAATTTAGTAGTTAAATTTCATTAAAGGAGTCCACTAACATTATATATTTTGAGTTTCACCAAATAATGTATTTTCCTATCATGTAGTATCAGTATATTATTTCCCATATAAATATTCTATTAAATCTTATAACTTCCTGAACTGGTGATTGGTATACTGTATGTAGATGTAGGGTCATTTCAAATTCACACTTTGCCATAGAAAATCACATCACTGCCTTAATATTATTGAAATATGTAATTCAATAATATGATGTGATTTTGTTGCCCAAATGTGTACATATATCAATAAATCTAGTACTTAATGATGTGGAAAAATTATACCAATGGAAATGATATTTTTTTCCTAAAATTTAGAAATTCTTAGGTTTTAATTATGGATTTCCCTGGTGGCTCAGTTGGTAAAGAATTCACCTGAAGTGAATAAGGTTTAATTATATCATTAGTTCTGTCTATAACATTTGAACATCCATTATTTGCCATCTATTTTATATAAATCAAAATAACATAAATATTTAGTGCCAGAAAGTTATGGGTAAACATTATTTTCTAGTATTGTGTCTGTACAAGTGCATTTTCTTACATTTGACTTTTTAATCAAAGTAATATATATATGATTAGCAATCGAGTAATGAAGAAAAGCTTATAATAAAAACCAAAGTTGCTGTCATCATTATCCTCTCACTTTTGTTTCCCAAAGCTAAACATTATTATGTCTCTAAGCTGTTCTTTGTCAAGTTTCCTACCATCTCTTGGTAATAAGTATTTATTTTAAATACAGTCCCAAAAGCAGTTGATAGCTTTTAAGTCTTGGAGAATGCTAAAACTAAAATATAGATAAGAAGATTCTGGCACAAATTATTAATCTGTTTTCTTTAATTTATTTCTAGAAGCAACAAAGTAAAGCAATATAAACTAGTAGTAAAACGGGTTGAGCATAAATCTCTAAAATATCTGTTTTTATAATTAAAAATAATTGTGTGTGCTGCTGTGAACTAAGTTCTGCAGTGTAATTAAACATATTTAACATATATTAACTCTATAAGTAATTTGCATAAATTATTCTGCTTAACAATTTTAGTGTACACCAGAGGATACTGTGATTTTTATCAATGCACTCTGTTAACTGAATGGATAATGATATGGTTTTAAAAGTTGAGATGTAATTATAAGCCCTTTAGAATCATCAAATGAAGGGTATTATAGGCTATTGGAATAATTTGCAAAAATTATAGGGAGAATTGCATGTGCTGTTTTGAAAGTTGAATTGAACCTCTATACCTAATCATCTGACAAATATTAACCATTCATTCATATTTTCTCAATGTTCCTTTCCAGATCTATTACTTCATATGCTAGGCTTTTATCCAGAGATTCAGTATTATGCATACACTTCTATAAAATTAGAGTAAAATTTATCCTAATTGAAAACATGGAAAGAAATTCAAGTTTATGAGATACATGGTAGTACAATAAACCTAAATGTCTAAACATGAGTTCTGATTCTTGATTTCATTACTAAGAGGTCAGTCCTTTTATAAAAACTGGCTTCAGTTTCCTCCTCTATAAAATGTGACAGACTTGGATTCATAAAAATTCAAAGAAGTCCCTTCAAGTACTTCATATAATCAGTCACAACTGCTCTCAGTTTTATTTGTTATTCTAGTATTTATTTTACAAAATAAGAAAGCAATGTCATCTCTTCAAGTGTCTATACCATGGCACTTGATTATCTAGAATGGAGACTTATCCACATAGCCACTCATATTTTCTTTGGCTCACTCTATCACTCTTCTTTCTTTCCCTCTGCAAAGCATTTTGTGGGTAGAGTATAAAATTGTCAGAGTATAGGTGACTACACGTATGACTGTGGGGCAACCACCACCTTCTTCCTTGTCTCAACATGCCAAGAAAAGAGTGGATACCAGAAGTTTTCAAACATTTTGGCTTTAGAAACCCTTTCCACACATGTACCCCAATGTTCATTGCAGCACTGTTTATAATAGCCAGGACATGGAAACAACCTAGATGTTCATCAGCAGATGAATAGATAAGAAAGTTGTGGTACATATACACAATGGAGTATTACTCAGCCATTAAAAAGAATTCATTTGAATCAGTTCTAATGAGATGGATGAAACTGGAACCAATTATACAGAGTGAAGTAAGCCAGAAAGAAAAACACCAATACAGTATACTGACACATATATATGGAATTTAGAAAGATGGCAATGATGACCCTGTATGCGAGACAGCAAAAGAGACACAGATGTATAGAACGGACTTTTGGACTCTGTGGGAGAGGGAGAGGGAGAGGGAGAAGGTGGGATGATTTGGGAGAATGGCATTGAAACATGTGTACTATCATGCAAGAACGAAGCACCAGCCTATGTTCGATACAGGATACAGGATGCTTGGGGCTGGTGCATGGGGATGATCCAGAGAGAGGATATGGGGTGGGATGTGGGAGGGGGATTCAGGATTGGGAGCTCATATACACCCGTAGTGGATTCATGTCAATGTACGGCAAAACCAATACGGTATTGTAAAGTAAAATAAAAAATAAATAAAAAGTAAAAAAAAAAAAAAAAATTAATGCAGACCCCCCAAATGATTTTATTTACATAGTTTTAATCTAGCAATCTTTACAAAGGTCATTGGAAACAATTATTTTATTAATTTCTTAAAATTATCTCATTAAATGCTGATATATAAATACATTTTTTATTGAAAAATTATTCTCTAAGACAGAAAGCTGAAAGAGGGGCCTGGTTTTGCATTTTTATAAAATTCTATAGTGTCTTTGTTAATGGTAGGTAGATGGTTTCTCATATCTGCTTCCAATCTACTATGAAATTGCACGCCATGGAGCCTCTTGAAATCATCCCTGTACAGTCCTAAAAGAATGAGGATGAAAAACGTTAAACAGTTCCTTAATATTACAAAACATAGTCTGACGTCTCAGTTCTTCTGAAAGGGTTTAATCCCCAGGCCACACTTTTAAGAAATACTGGTGTAGGGAAAGGCATGGAGATAAGAAGCAAAATGCTGGGCTTTGAGTAGCACAGTACCCAGGTAGGAAGTGGGAAGGAGAAATGGGCATTGTTTGACCAAGACCCAACCATGAAGAACTTGTATACAGTTGTGTATATAATATTCCTGGTTTATATTATCCTTCAGTTCTAAAAGGAAAGGCTACTTCAGAAATAAACATTTCAGAGTGTGAAGAATTAGTAATATATCTGAATTATAGAAATCCTATCTCTATTTGCACAAGAAAAAAAAAATCCCATGAATAGAATCACTATGTGATTGATTATGTGGCTTTACCAGCTTTGTGAGGCTTTAAATATTATTATACTGCTTAAAAGGAACAAATCAGTGCTTGGAGAGATTTAACTAAAATAAATGAAAAAATTAGAAAGGAAATCAAGGTAAGCAAGAATTAACTTCCTACTCGTTTACCAACAAAACTTACCAAGAGAGGAGCTGAGATTAAAGACAAAAACCTCGGAGACAGACGTAGGCATAATTTAAAGCAAATTAGATGAGCAGAACAGAAAACAAACAATTATCTGGGATTGCACAAAATGCAGGAATTTTAAATCAGGAATTTAAAATACTGAACTAAAAATCAGTATCTTGTTCGGGTTTTCAATCTCGGTTAGAATCTGTAGAAGCCAGTCTTCTCTATCATATGTAGTCAGCATTTGACATCTTAACTAATGGAGATGTTTCAAAATCCTAGGATGATTTTCTTTTTTTAATTTAGGTATAAACCACATGTAACATTATATTAGTTTCAGATGTACAACATAATGATTTGACATTTCTATGCACTGAGAAATGATCATCACAATAAATCTAGTTATCATCTGTTACCATACAAAGGAGTTATTTTATAAACTTTTCCTTATGATAAGAACTTTTAAGATTTACTCTTTCAGCAACTTTCAAATATGCAATACAATATTATTAACTATACTGTCACCAAGCCGTACATTATATCCCCATGACTTCACTGACAGAAGTTTGTAACTTTTATCTCCCTTGACCCATTTTGCACACTTTTCACTCCTTTACTGGCAGCTGGTCTTACCATAGACTTTTTTGCACATTCCAAAACTTGAACTAGTTCCTTAAAACTCATATTCAGAAAAGAGAAAAGCACCACTGATAACTTTCTAACAACAGCAATGAGTCTCTCATATAAATCATACCAAATCCTGATTACTGTGTCTATATTAATCCCATTGACCTTACTAAAATACCCTGATGAAGACACTATTATTTTTTCCATCTTTCAAATAAGAAAACCAATCTAGAGGACAACAGAGAGGCTGAGCCAGGATTTGAACCTAGGAAATCTGGCCCCAGAATATGAATAAGAACTAGGCAGTGACTGAATGTGAGTGATATACAACTGAATATGTAAAAGGTTATCAGGGAAAATTCCACAAATCTAGAGAAGCCTATTTGTTTAGATTCTTACTCCTAAGAATTTCCTTGAGTTGAGGTGGGAAGGAGGTCCAAGAGGGAGGGAACATATGTATGTTAACAACTGATTCACTTAATTGTACAACAGAAACTTACAGAATATTGTAAAGCAATTCTATTTCAATAAAAAAATCCAAAAAAAAAAAAAACCAGAATTTCCTATAGTTGCTTTAGAACACCTTCAAACATTAACACCTTGAGTACAAAGAATCTTGCCTATTTCGTTCATCATTGAATCTTTAGAATCCAGAACACTGATTAGCACAGAACAAACTTTTTTATTTGTTGGACTATAATTCCTTTAGAATGTTTTTAATAAATATTTGTGGATAAAAATAAGTGTAATCTTTAAACACAGAAAGTAGGTTTCAAAAATCTGGTGATGTGAAGCCACAGGGGGGGTTGTTTTTTTTTGTTTTTCCTCTCCAAAAACTCTATCTGTTGTCAATCATTACTGATTTCCAGGTGTCCTTACTCAGTTACCTTTGAATTTTAATATTTATAAAATCACTTGTAAATTTTGTTAAAGAGGAGATTGAAATTCAGGAAATGGCAACCCACTCCAGTATTCTTGCCTGGAGAATCCCAAAGACAGAGTAGCCTGGTGGGCTGCTGTCTATGGGGTCAAACAGAGTCGGACACAACTGAATCGACTTAGCAGCAGCAGCAATTCAGAAAGCTGGTGGAAGGCTGAGAATCTGCTCTGCATTTCTAAGTTCCCAGGTGAGGTTCAGTCTCAGTCAGTTCAGTTGCTCAGTCATGTCAGACTCTGCAACCCCATGGACTGCAGCACACCAGGCTTCCCTGTCCATCACCAACTTCCAGAGCTTGCTTGCTCAAACTCATGTCCGTCGAGTCGGTGATGCCATCCAACCATCTCATCCTCTGTTGCCCCCTTTTCTTCCTGTCTTCAATCATTCCCAGCATCAGGGTCAGGTGGCCAAAGTATTTGAGCTTCAGCATCAGTCCTTCCAACGAATATTCTGGACGGATTTCCTTTAGGATTGACTGGTTTGATCTCCCTGCAGTCCAAGGAACTCTCAAGAGTCTTCTACAACACCACAGTTCAAAAGCATCAGTTCCTCGGCGCTCAGCTGTCTTTATGGTCCAACTCTCACATCCATACATGACTACTGGAAAAACCATAGCCTTGACTAGATGGACCTATGTTGGCAAAGTAATGTCTCTGCTTTTTAAAAAGGTTAAGTCTATTTGTCTAATTACTACTCTTGTGTATCAAGGTCCTTATAAGCACACAATATTTGTGACTTCCATATTTCAGAAATTAAAGGACTGGCATATCATAATAAGCAACAGATTTTAAACATGAAGTGCACCATAATTCTATTTTTTAACATACTCCCCTTCTCATTTATACTGTTGTCATTATTTTAGGACAAACTGAAAAGTGACATTTATCTCTGCTACTGGAATGATTGTCACATGCAATGTTAAATTTTTCAAGCTTTACTGGGGACATACTGTGATGCTTTGTTTGGATATCTCCAACTGTCAATGTTTTTCCTATGACCTTTCCTATGGATTAAACACAAATAAACACATATTTAACAATTTGAAAAGGCAAGCTATCCTACAGTTAAAATTAGAATAGAAAATATAGAAACATGCACATCATCATTTTTCAGGTTCATTCATCATTTCAGGATTTAAATAGAAAACAATTGTCCAAGTAAACAAAAAAAGTAATCCTTTATAGTTTTCAAGAAAATGTCAAGCTTGATTTACTCCCTCTCATACATGTAAACCGAGGACACAGAATACTACCACATAAAGCAATAAGCGTTTATTTAGCAAATACTCTTATTGCATTTAATTTGTCACAGATAATATTCTAATTGTTACATGAATATTAACTTGCTTAATATGTATGACATCCCAGCAAATACCACTATTATCTCTGTGTTTTATGGGTGATAAAAAACAAGGTAAATGGAATTCCTCAGCAGTCCAGTTAAGACACTGCTTTTAATCCCGAGGGCATGGGCTCAGTTCTGGGTCAGGAAGCTAAGATCTTGAAAGCCCTTTGGCCATATATACATACATATATACCAAGGCAAAGTGAAATGAAAGATATCACCTAAGATCTCATAGCTATTTGCTATGATTTGAAACCAGGCAGTCTGGCCTCAGAATCTGTGCTCTTAAACACTA
Organism: Cephalophus harveyi; assembly: GCA_006410635.1. Classification (NCBI taxonomy): domain Eukaryota; kingdom Metazoa; phylum Chordata; class Mammalia; order Artiodactyla; family Bovidae; genus Cephalophus; species Cephalophus harveyi. Next base: position 227,291 of record SJYT01075151.1, read on the forward strand.
CTATTCTGTCTCCCTTTATGAATTTCTAAGGAAAATAAATATGTGAGATTTTCAAAGACTTGCAATATTATACCCAAATATATTTTCGTTTAACCTCAAGACACTTTTTGGCAATTTAGAGCATCACAAACAAAACAATAGCAAAAAAAAATACTTGGGATGTAAAATGATTAGGGCTTCGAGTGTCAAGAGAAGTGGGGTATGATGAGAGATATAGGAGGACTATCTCTCATCTCTAACACAGTGTCCTTGGTTCACAGTAGTTTGCTCTGAGCATACTCTGCCATGATGAACCAATCTATGAACTCTATTGCCTGATGCTACATTTTTTGTAGCTCTTTGAAATTTGAGAATTCATTTCTATTGTCCGTTAGACATCCCCACCTACCTTGGTACAGTGGTAATGGAAAGCAAACATGTCAAAATCTTGCACAAAATTGTTTTTTTCCCTGAAGCCCTGTGTTGGATAATGATGTTACCATCTGCTCATTAATATAATTAGGAATTTCACAGATATTCTCAAAAATCCTCTTCTTACTTTCATGTTATATTGAACTGTACAGCAACTAATATATTTTCTTTTTTCCTCTTTTTAAAAAAATTGTAATAGTTAATTTACATCTCATTAAGGTCAAGAATACAGCAAAGTTATTCGGATACACACACACACACACACACACACACACACACACACATATTCTTTTCAGATACTTTTCCATTCTAAGTTATTACAAAATTTTGAATATAGTTACCTGCACTATACAGTAAATCCTTATTGCTTATTTTCTATATAGTAATGTGAATATATTAATCTCAAACTCCTAATTTATCCTCCTGACTACTATCCCCTCTGGCAAGCATAAGATTATTTTCTCTGTATATGAGTCTATGTCTGCTTTGCCAATAAATTCATTTGTATCCTTTCTTTAGATTACACATATATCTGATATAATATTTGTTTTTTTCTGTCTGACATATTCACTTAATATGATAACATTTAGGTCCATCCATGCTGCTGCAAATAGCATTATTTCATTCGTCTTTATGGCTGAATAATATTCCATTATATACATGCATTATATCCTCTATATCCATCCGTTGATGGACATTTAGGCTGCCCCCAGGTATTGGCCGTTGTAAATAGTGCTGTTATGAATATTGGGATTCATGTACTTTTTAAGACTAAAGCATTTGCTTTTTTTATTTCCTGGATATCCTCAGGAATGAGATGAGGACAGAAATGGTATGGAACAAACAGAAGCAGAAGATATTAAAAAGAGGTGGCAAGAATACACAGAAGAACTGTACAAAAAAGATATTCATGACCCAGATAATCATGATGGTGTGGTCACTCACCTAGAGCCAGACATTCTGGAATGTGAAGTCAAGTGGGCATTAGACAGCATCACTACGAACAAAGCTAGTGGAGGTGATGGAATTCCAGCGGAGCTATTTCCAATCCTGAAAGATGATGCTGTGAAAGTGCTGCACTCAATATGCCAGCAAATTTGGAAAACCCAGCAGTGGCCACAGGACTGGAAAAGGTCAGTTTTCATTCCAATTCCAAAGAAAGGCAATGCCAAAGAATTCTCAAACTACCGCACAATTGCACTCATCTCACATGCTAGTAAAGTAATGCTCAAAATTCTCCAAGCCAGGCTTCAGCAATACGTGAACCGTGAACTCCCTGATGTTCAAGCTGGTTTTAGAAAAGGCAGAGGAACCAGAGATCAAATTGCCAACATCCACTGGATCATGGAAAAAGCAAGCAAGTTCAGAAAAATATCTATTCCTGCTGTACTGACTATGCCAAAGCCTTTGACTGTGTGGATCACAATAAACTGTGGAAAATTCTGAAAGAGACGGGAGTACCAGACCACCTGACCTGCCTCTTGAGAAACCTGTATGCAGTTCAGAAAGGAACAGTTAGAACTGGACATGGAACAAGAGACTGGTTCCAGATAGGAAAAGGAGTATGTCAACGCTGTATATTGTCACCCTGCTTATTTAACTTATATGCAAAGTACATCATGAGAAACGCTGGNTGGGAATACCAGACCACCTGACCTGCCTCTTGAGAAACCTGTATGCAGTTCAGAAAGGAACAGTTAGAACTGGACATGGAACAAGAGACTGGTTCCAGATAGGAAAAGGAGTATGTCAACGCTGTATATTGTCACCCTGCTTATTTAACTTATATGCAAAGTACATCATGAGAAACGCTGGGCTGGAAGAAGCACAAGCTGGAATCAAGATTGCTGGGAGAAATATCAATAACCTCAGATATGCAGATGACACCACCCTTATGGCAGAAAGTGAAGAGGAACTAAAAAGCCTCATGATGAAAGTGAAAGAGGAGAGTGAAAAAGTTGGCTTAAAGCTCAACATTCAGATCATGGCATCTGGTCCCATCACTTCATGGGAAATAGATGGGGAAACAGAGGAAACAGTGTCAGACTTTATTTTTGGGAGCTCCAAAATCACTGCAGATGGTGACTGCAGCCATGAATTTAAAAGACGCTTACTCCTTGGAAGGAAAGTTATGACCAACCTAAATAGCATATTGAAAAGCAGAGATATTACCGTGCCAACAAAGGTAGGTCTAGTCAAGGCTATGGTTTTTCCTGTGGTCATGTATGGATGTGAGACTTGGACTGTGAAGAAACCTGAGCACCGAAGAATTGATGCTTTTGAACTGTGGTGTTGGAGAAGACTCTTGAGAGTCCCTTGGACTGCAAGGAGATTCAACCAGTCCATCCTAAAGGAGACCAGTCCTGGGTGTTCATTGGAAGGACTGATGCTAAAGCTGAAACTCCAATACTTTGGCCATCTCACGCGTAGAGTTGACTCATTGAAAAAGACTCTGATGCTGGGAAAGATTGAAGGCTGGAGGAGAAGGGGATGACAGAGGATGAGATGGCTGGATGGCATCGCCAACTCAATGGACATGAGTTTGAGTGAACTCCGTGTGGTGGTGATGGACAAGGATCCGTGGCATGCAGTGATTCATGGGCTTGCAAAGAGTCGGACACGACTGAGCGACTGAACTGAACTGAACTGAACTGATGCCTCCTTTCAAGAAATGTCAATTTAGGTCTTGTGTTCATTTTTATTCATTTTTTATATTAAGTATGTATCAGCTGTTGAATGAATGATTAAATATGTTATGCCATCCAACCATCTCATCCTCTTTTGCCCTTTTCTCCTTCTGCTTTCAATATTTCCCAGCATCAGGGTCTTTTCCAGTGAGTAGGCTGACAGCTGATGCAATCGATATGAACTTGGGCAAACTCCAAGAGATGGACAGCGAGGCCTGGCATACTGCAGTCTATGGTGTTGCAAAGAGTTCTACATGACTTGGCAACTGAACAACAACATGAGCTGTCTGTATATTTTGGAGATTAAACCCTTGTTGGTAGTATCAACTGCAAATATTTTCCCCCTGGAGGTTGCCTCTTTGTTTTGATTTTGGTTTATTTACACTAATATTAAGGTAGCATACAACATCAGCTGAAGTCATCATCTCTCCTTTGGATCACTGCAGCATCATCCCAGTTTCTCATGGCTTTAACTTCTCCAATTATTTTTTGATACACTCATCAGACCTGCTTTTCTAAAGCACATATAGACAGTCTTAAGACTTGTTAGCTTAAAGACTTCTGTTGTCCATTCTCTGCTTATAGATTAAGCCCAAACTGCTTAGTGAGGTTTATAAAGGCATTTCTAATTTAACCTTAGACTACATTTCAAGCCGCAGTCTCAACTATTTATTTTCCAAGCAGTTATACAAGCTCCTTACTTCAGCAAACAATAACCTTTAAAATTTTCTTAATATATTTCTTTGTCCTATCCAAATGTCCTTGTCTACATTTTAGCTTGACAATTTTTATTCACCTTTCAAGATGGTAGTTTATACATGAAGCATTTTCCTACCTTCCCTAGAAAAATAAATTTTATCACTCTGATTTCCTGTTGTACTTTTAATGTACACTCTACATTATGGCCTTCTAGCAGGTAAGGAAATCTCTCACAGATAAATGAATTTTAAAAAGTGAAAACAAATAATTTAGCTTAATCAATGATTTTACATTAATAATGTATTTCATAAATTTGGAAATAATAAATGATAAATTAACTATATATAATATTAATTACAATAAATAATAGTATGGGATTTTTGGCTCACACACGCTATGTCAGTGATTTCTTCCTTTTGCACGAAAATGAATGTTATTTGTAGTTAGCGAAACAATGGCAGTAAAAATACATTGATAGTATCATAAATCCCAAGAATATCCTCTGCTCTAGTCCCATTATTCTAGCCAGAGAGAAAAACAGTCAAATGCAGGTTGTTGTAGGCTGTTGACTGCCAAGAAAAAGAAAAGCTACTCATGTTGAGTTCAACATGAATTTCATTATCAGGAATGTGCTAAAAAAAAACACTATCAGTGTCATGGTCCTTCTGTAGGTGGTTTGTCTGATATGTGGGAGGCTCATCTTTGGTACAAATATGCTATAGTGCTGCTGATACATGTGGCTATGATTTATACTTCCCCGTGCCATCCATAAATACAGGTGGCTCCTACTTTATAGTATGATCTGGAAACTCAACTGGAGAGAAAACAATAGCAAACAAATGACCTCTTTCCACAGTGGCTACATATATCCAGATTTGAAAGCTTATATGTGAGAGGCTCACTGAAGTTAAGACTTTACAGTTATCATCTCGACCTCTAGATGGCGATGCAACATCAATTTGGTATTAGTATTACTTCACATCCCTGGAGTTCCACTTCATAGTTCTCCAGGATGTGGAAAACTATAGAAAGAGCAGGCTATCCCAAAGTGAAAGAAAATCTATTAGTTGGGTATTTTGGAGGAGCAAAGTGGAGCGCTGTAGTGAATGGTGTACCTAACACTGTATAAGGTGTTGTTACTGATGTGTGCTAAGACACTCAATACAATTCCTATATTTTATATTTTGACATTTTCATGATTGTAATCATGGGAATTTTCAAACTTATTCAGAAGTAGAGTGAATGATGTAATGAACTTCCATATGCTCATAACTCAGCTTGAGAAATTATCAACACATGACCTATTTTATTCATATTTACTCCCACATACTTACAACATGGTTTGATACCACACACATGAATTCATTAAAAACCTCAGGATTTCCCTCAACACGATGACTCTGTGAAAATATTTCTACCTTTGAAGGAAACACTAAAGATGTAGAAATTAGTAAAAGAGCAAGAGGGGACCCTCTTGGACCTATTTCTTGATCTGGGTGGTAAATACAAGGGTGGGTTTGTGTTAATCAATCAATTGTGACCGACTCTTTGTGACCCCATGGACTGCAGCCCACCAGGCTCCTTGTCCATGGGATTTTCTAGTCAAGAATAGTGGAGTGGATTGCCATTTCTTTCTCTAGGGGATATTCCTGACCCAGGGATCGAACCCAGGTCTCCTGCACTGCAGGCAGATTTTTTCACTGACTGAGCTACCAGGGAAGGATAGGTGGGTTTATTTTGCTGTAATTTACCTAGTTATAGACTTTGTGTTTCTCTGTGTGCATATTTCATTTTCAAGAAAGGAAAGGAAAAAAAAACAACAATCAGGAAAGGGACACAGCATTATAAATACTGGCCTCTCGACAGAAACGGAGTCGCTCATCCTTCATGGGAAACTACAAAGTTTAGGGAGAAATTAAGGAGAAAGCTAAATTGTGCCAAAGCTGTCCACAGAGATCCTTGACAATTGCCTCAGGAAAAGCTCTTGAAAGCTCAGAAAGTCATTTTGATTCTTGTTTAAGTGGAAGAAGTAGAAGAATGAGCATGCCCACTCACTTGCCTACACCTTTATCTACTGTGGTTTCCCTGGAGACAGCCACTGACATTGTTGTGCTTTATGGGGAAAAGAACCACAAACACTTTACTGAAGTGAAGTCATGACGGACGCCTCACCTCTTGGAAACTCACCAGGAGAATAAGTAATAAGCCAGAAGGTAAATAAACGTGCAATCAATGAAAAAGTAGGAAGACATGAAGGAGATCATAAAAAACAGAAAATAAAAATAAGAAGGTGGTGGAAACAGAATACAGAAGCTGCTCTCCTTCACCCCAGAAGATTTCCTTTACTACCCCCAACTGACTCTCCTCTCCTTGAAACTTATAGAGTGTTCAAAGTGCTATTTGATGTCAAGATGGGTATAACGAGATGCAGAGAATACCTGTTTATATTCAGATAGATCTTGACTGGAACCTTGAGGAAAATGCTTAACCTCCTTGTTTTAGCTCATCTGTAAAATGGGGTTAAAATATTTTCTTTTCAGCAATATTTTGATTATTAGAGATAAGATATGTAATGCAATACCAGTACATTCCTGTTAATCAATTAGTAACAACTATGATGATAGGAGACAGAATATGATGTACAGGAGACAGGGATCAAGACCATCCCCATGGAAAAGAAATGCAAAAAAGCAAAATGGCTGTCTGGGGAGGCCTTAAAAATAGCTGTGAAAAGAAGAGGAGCAAAAAGCAAAGGAGAAAAGGAAAGATATAAGCATCTGAATGCAGAGTTCCTAAGAATAGCAAGAACAGAAAAGAAAGCTTTCCTCAGCTATCAATGCAAAGAAATAGAGGAAAACAACAGAATGGGAAAGACTAGAGATCTCTTCAAGAAAATTAGAGATAGCGAGGAAACATTTCATGCAAAGATGGGCTCGATAAAGGACAGAAATGCTAGGGACCTAACAGAAGCAGAAGATATGAAGAAGAGATGGCAAGAATACAGAGAAGAACTGTACAAAAAAGATGTTCATGAGCCAGATAATCACGATGGTGTGATCACTTATCTAGAGCCAGACATTCTGGAATGTGAAGTCAAGTGGGCCTTAGAAAGCATCACTACGAAAAAAGCTAGTGGAGGTGATGGAATTCCAGTGGAGCTATTTCCAATCCTGAAAGATGATGCTGTGAAAGTGCTGCACTCAATCTGCCAGCAAATTTGGAAAACTCAGCAGTGGCCACAGGACTGGAAAAGGTCAGTTTTCATTCCAACCCCAAAGAAAGGCAATACCAAAGAATGCTCAAACTACTGCACAATTGCACTCATCTCGCATGCTAGTAAAGTAATGCTCAAAATTCTCCAAGCCAGGCTTCAGCAATACGTGAACCGTGAACTCCCTGATGTTCAAGCTGGTTTTAGAAAAGGCAGAGGAACCAGAGATCAAATTGCCAACATCCGCTGGATCATGCAAAAGGCAAGAGAGTTCCAGAAAAACATCTATTTCTGCTTTATTGACTATGCAAGAAGACTCTTGAGAGTCCCTTGGACTGCAAGGAGATCCAACCAGTCCATTCTGAAGGAGGTCAACCCTGGGATTTCTTTGGAAGGAATGATGCTAAAGCTGAAACTCCAGTACTTTGGCCACCTCATGCCAAGAGTTGACTCATTGGAAAAGACTCTGATGCTGGGAGGGATTGGGGGCGGGAGGAGAAGGGGACGACCAAGGATGAGATGGCTGGATGGCATCACTGACTCAATGGACATGAGTCTGAGTGAACTCTGGGAGTTGGTGATGGACAGGGAGGCCTGGCGTGCTACGATTCATGGGGTCACAAATAGTCAGACACGACTGAGTGACTTAACTGAACTAACGATGATAGGGATTAGATTTGTTAATACCATCCCGTTCCTAGGAATAAACCAGTGTAACAGCAGGTTTTAACCAATACGTTTTAAGCTTGAAAGACAACTTTGTTTTGAGTGCAAGTGAAGCCATAGGGAGTTTGAGCCTTAGGGGCTGTGAATGCTGTTTTGGGTTTCCCTGTTAGCTCAGTTGGTAAAGAATCCACCTGCAATGCAGGAGACCCTGGTTCAATTCCTGGGTTGGGAAGATCTGCTGGAGAAGGCATAGGCTACCCACTTGAATATTGTTGGGCTTCCCTTGTGGCTCAGCCGGTAAAGAATCTGCCCGCAATACGGGAGACCTGGGTTTGATCCCTGGGTTGGGAAGATAAGAGAAAGGTTGGCCACTCCAGTATTCTGGCCTGGAGAATTCAACAGACTGTATAGTCCATGGGGGTCACAAAGAGCCAAACACGACTGAGCGACTTTCACTTGCACTTTGTTGTCTTTGTCCCATATTGCTAAGTCCTTTGTAAAATATGAGAGATGAAAAGTATGATCCCTCTTCTATATATGGTGTGTCTATTAGTGTATTCCACTAAAAATGACTCATTTTACAATTTATTAAAAAGGAAGGAAGGTAAGTATAATACAAAAGAAGTCATTTGGCTCATAGGTAGGAGATGCTACACATTTTCTACAAATATATAATGGGAGATTTAGAGATGCTTGACTTCTCTGGAAATGATGAAATATATAGTTCAGTTTCCCCTCTATTTCTGTTTTAAATTAGCTACTGAAATGAAATAACACGATTGACAACAAACATAATATTTCACCTTTCTCAGAAATAAAATCATTCCAACAGATTTTGTATAAATGGAGATCAGAGGTGCTCTGATAAGAGCAATATAGTCCAAGCAATAGAGCTTTAATGCAGGATAAATACACTAGAAACAGTGGAGAGTGCTGTAATTGAGTATAGTTGTTCAGCCACTAAGTCATGTCTGACTCTTTGCAACCCCATGAACTGCAGCATGCCAGGTTTCCGTGTCCTTCACTATCTCCCAGTGTTTAATTAAACTCACAGCCATTGAGTCAGTGATGCCATCCAACCAATTCATCCTCTCATCCCCTTCTCCTCCTGCCTTCAATCTTTTCCAGCATCAGGGTCTTTTCCAGTGAGTTGTCTCTTCACATCAGGTGGCCAAAGGATTTGAGCCTCAGCTTCAGCATCAGTCCTTCTGGTGAGCATTCAGGGTTGATTTCCTTTAGGATTGACTGGTTTGATCTTGCTGTCCAAGGGACTCTCAAGACTCTCCAAGAGAAATTGAAAACATCAATTCTTTGGCACTCAGCCTTCTTTATGGTTCAACTCCCATATCCCTACATGACTACTGGAAAACTATAGCTTGACTATACAGACTTTTGTCACCAAAGTGATGTCTCTGCTTTTTAATATGCTGTCTAGGTTTGTCCAAGGAGAAAATGTCTTTTAATTTCATGTCTGCATTCACGATCTGCAGTGATTTTGGAGCTCAAGAAAATAAAATCTGTCATTGTTTCCACTTTCCCCCTATCAATTTGCCATGAGGTGATGGGACCGGATGCCATGATCTTAGTAAAGGAGTAGTACTAGAGAATATTTTTCCCTCTTAAATAGTTTCGCTTATGGGAAAGATCTATAACAACCATTATATATAGTCAAGTATAAACCAATTCTTCTACAGACATATGATTGTGTTAGCATTACAAAACAAAGCCTGGTCATATTTTAGACCCATTTTGCAATGGTAGTGAAAGGACATGCAACACATCATGATATAGAAGTTAAAAGATTAGAAGAAGAAACTTTTAGAAACATAGTTACCTAAACAAATTGGTGCTTTTCTTGAGCATAAAAAATATAAATAGCCAGAGACTCTGATTAAACAGTAAAACACAACAAGACAGGAACATCACACTCTTTTTAGTGGCTTCAGTAGCATTTGTTGTGCAAAATGTGTTTTTATTATACTGGATAATATAAAACAATTGAGGCCATAGCAGCACATGCCTCAACTCACATATGTAGCATAGTAAAAGATTGTCCTAAACTTGGATTAAAAGACCCACACAAAGAAGAACCAAGAGATTATCTTTAGTGAAGCAAATCAGACAAAGAAAGACAAATACTGTATTTTTTCACTTACATGTGGAAGCTTAAGACTAACATGAATAAATTTATATGCAAAACAGAAATAGACTCACAGATGTAGAAATTAACTTGTCATTATCAAAGGGGAAAGGAGATGGGGGATTTGGGATTAACAGTTATAAAATACTATGTATAAAATAGATAAGCCACAAGGATATACTATAGAGCACAGAGGAGATAGCCATTATCTTGCAATAACTTTTAGTAGGGCATAATCTGTAAAAATACTGAATTGCTATGCTGTATACCTGAAACTATTATAATACTATAAATCAATGATACTGCAATAAAACAAAAGATTCACAGATTATTTCTTGTGTTGCCATTTATTAGCTACTTAAACTAGTGCAAACTATTCTGCTTCTTGGATTTTGTGATTTCTGCTTAATCACAAAGTATTTGTGCCTCAACAAATACTTTCTAAAATTCTTAGCAGATTTAATGTTTTAGGGTTCCATTATCTTTGTACTGTATTCAGCTAGCACACTGCATCTATTTTTCTAGAAGACTGAATGTGAAATGACAAGTATGCTTCTGTTTTATTAGCCAGGAGTCTAGTACCCTAGTCCTGGTGGTGTGGTGGTAAATTAGGTGGCTAAGTGCAGAGAAAGAGAACAAAGAAAGCAGGTGATATCTGGTTGCATTTCTATAAATAGCTGCAGTTGTTGTAAGAAGCACCTAACATTGCCTTTGAAAGACAAGCATTTGCTCTATGTGTAAGAATAAGACTAGGGGAAATGACTCTGGATGATCTTATAAGAAACACACCTTGTAGGAAAACCTCCCTTTGGGATATCCTCCCCCTTTAGTTTACTTCTTTTAAATAGTAACAGTGATTTCTGCTCACCTGCCCCCATTTTCTGTCTCTATGAACTTATCCCACAGGAATAAAGCATTCTGGATTCTGACACACACACAAAAAATGTATAATTCACCAATATTCTCCAAAAGAACACAAATAAGTGAACTACACAGTACTTCAGAATATTTTCAAATGAACAACAAATAACTTCTCAATTAAGGCTTAAGAAAACACAGGTAGTATGTTATATCAAAGGAAACAAAGGATTAAGAGAAGAGCAATAAGGACAGCCAGTGCTTAATTATGGGTCACACATCGTCCTAATGCTTTATACAAATTATTTCACCAAGTGTTCAGAGCCACACTATGAGGGAGACACTAACATTGTCCCTATTTCCCACAGGTTGAAACTGAGGCAAAGAAAGATCAAGTGGCTTGACCGAGGTCCTACAGCTCAGAATGGCAGATAGGACTTGAACAAGGGACTCCAACCATGACACCATGCTGCTTCTCGGCAGACTGTTGTCAAGGCACACATTTTCAGAAGATTCTTTGTTTTCATTCTTCTTCAAATGTTCTATCGCCTCTGATTTCTTTCTTTCTTCTCTTAAAAAAAATGAATCGATGAAAGGAAGAATCACAACATATGTCCACTAGCAAGCCACATAACCAACTGAGAGTGAACATACTAATTTACTTTTAAATGGAAGCTTCTAAGACCATGAAATATTTTACTTTCTTGGGGGCAATTCCATTTTTAGTGTAAGTGACACACTACAATACTTTTTGTTTCACGTTGAACTAAAAATTAAATAGTTCTCTACTATATTTCTGCATGTTTGGTCTTGGGAAATGTTTCTGGAGAATTTTAAAATATATCGAATTGGACTAATCAAATCAATTAAAGAAGGCAATTTTGCATTGAGGTCTGCCTAAAAAATTTCTGTAGACAGAACAAGTTTTACTTATTTAACTGTACTCAGAACTTTTCAAAAATGTACTGTGTTTAAATAACAGTTGATATATTAAGAAGTCAGTATGTTTTCTTAAATATTAAACATAAGCAAATGGATTCTGTTAGGCAAAATAACTTACATGATTAAGTAGATAGCAAATGAAAAATAAGAATATGTGTGTGCATGTGAGTGTTTATGGCAAAATCCATATATTCACCTTTTTCCATTTTGAAATGCATTAATGTATCTGCTTTATTAAAACTGTCTACCCTACTTTCATATTTTTGTTGTTCTTTTTATTTGAATTTTTTATTTCTTTAGTTGAACTTTGCTGATTTTAATTCTTTCATCATTGACATTTAAAAATGTTTCAGCTATAATTATTGCTGTCTCTTATACACATCTAGATGTGTATAAGAGACAGGGATAAATACACAGAATAAGTATGCATATACTAATAAACAGTGACTGAGGAAAAGTTTTAAACTGTCAAAACAGTTCTTAGTAGTTGATATTTAGCTTTCTTATCTATTTCTAAATTTTATTTATTTTTATTGAGTATTGTTGATTTACACTGTTGCATTAGTTTCAAGTATACAGCAAAGTGACTCATTTTACATACATTTTTCAGATTAGTTTTCCTTATAGGTTATAACAAAATATTGAGTATAGTCATTATGGATATAGTAGATTCTTTTTGTTTACCTATTTTATATACAGTAGTATATATTTATTAATCCCAAACTTCTAATTTATTCCTCCTCTACCTCCTCCCCCAGCAACCATAAATATGTTTACTATGTCTGTGTTACCCATTTTAAATTTTATTTTATTTTTTGTCTTTTGGAAAGCTTATGGGAATTCTTTGTGCTCTAGTGTATGAACAATCTTTAAAAATATAGTGAAGACATTTTTCTTTCCTGCACATAGGCTAGATATTTATCAGTAATAGTAGTATATAATTACATATTAAACTATTCATGTCACCGTACCCAGTCATTTTTATATTTATATATTTTAAATAGATATTGATAAGAGTATACAGGATATGACATATCCTCCTGCTTCTGTTTTCCCTTTAATTTCCAGAAATTTTGCCTAGATATTTTCAATGTTACTCAGTATTTAAAGTAGTTAATGGCAGCTATCTGAATTTTAGTTCACACCACTTATTAGTAAAAGGGGTTCCTCTTATTTATTTTTGTACTTTTTACCTTGCATTTAACTTTGCTTATCTTTATCACTTTTCATCCCCATACCTTTCTCCTTTGCCTTTTGCACTGCTGTCTTTCCAGTTATTCTAAACCTTTACATATATCATTACATCCTCAGCACTTAGCACAGCGCTGGTTCATGGTGGGCACATAGCATGTTATAAAATGGATGAATGCGAGTTTCAGTCATTTCATAACTTTTCAATAAACTAATGTTTCCATCAATGTTTAAATGTGTAAAACCTCATTACAAAAATATACTAGAATATGGCTAAACATAGGACTAAATGTATACATAATGTTTATTTTCATAATTTAAAATTGATACATTTTATAAAAATTCAATATAAAGTAGTACCTATCTACTGAGTTTAAAATGAGGTTGATATACTTAGATTGTGAGTAAATTCAATAAAAACACTAAACTTCATAGAGTCAAATATGAGACTGAATTTGATAAACTCATTTGAATTCAGTCTATTTATGTTTTCAAATAATTTCCCTTGTTTTCTGTACTTGTGAAACTCCTGGCATCTCACTTGCAGATGTATTTAAATGCAACTAATAGTTCAGCTGGAATTCTATCACCTCAGCTAGCTTTGTTCTTAGTGAAGAAGGCTGAGCACGGAAGAATTGATGCTTTTGAACTGTGGTGTTGGAGAAGACTCTTGAGAGTCCCTTGGCCTGCAAGGAGATCCAACCAGTCCATTCTGAAGGAGATCAGCCCTGGGATTTCTTTGGAAGGAATGATGCTAAAGCTGAAACTCCAGTACTTTGGCTACCTCATGCGAAGAGTTGACTCATTGGAAAAGACTCTGATGCTGGGAGGGATTGGGGGCAGGAGGAGAAGGGGACGACTGAGGATGAGATGGCTGGATGGCATCACTGACTTGATGGATGTGAGTCTGAGTGAACTCCAGGAGTTGGTGATGGAATAGGGAGGCCTGGCGTGCTGCTATTCATGGGGTCGCAAAGAGTCGGACACGACTGAGCGACTGAACTGAACTGAACTGAACTGAATGCATTCCAAAGCCCACTTGACTTCACATCCCAGGATGTCTGGCTCTAGGTGAGTGACAACACCATCATAGTTACCTGCAAGAAACACAGAAGAACTGTACACACACATGCACACACACACACACACACAATTATCAATGACCTGGATAACCACTATGGTGTAGTCTCTCACCTAGACCCAGGCTTTCTGGAACGGGAAGTGAATTGGGCCTTAGAAAGCTTCACTAAGAACAAACCTGGTGGAGGTGATGGAATTCCAGTTGTTCTTTTTCAAATCCTAAAAGATTGTGCTACTAAAGTGCTGTACTCAACATGTCAGCAAATTTGGAAAATTCAGCAGTGGCCACAGGACTGAAAAAGTCACTTTTCATCCCAATTCCAAAAAATGGCAATACCAAAGAATGTTCAAACTACCACACAATTGTGCTCATTTCATATGCTACCAAGGTAATGTTCAAAATCCTTCAATACAGGCTTCAACAGTACATGAACTGAGAATTTCCAGATATATAAGCTAGATTTAGAAAAGGAACAGGGACCAGAGATCTAATTGCCAACACTCGTAGGATCATAGAAAAAGTAAGAGAATTCCAGAAAAAAAAAAAAAAACAAAAAAACTCCTTCTGCTTCATTGACTATACTAAAGTTTTTGATTATATGAATCACAACAAACAGAAAAATTCTTAAAGAGATGGGAATAGCAGACCAACTCACCTGCCTCCTTAGAAACCTGTATTTAGATCAAGAAGCAACAGCTAGAACTGTACATGAAACAACAGACTGGTTCAAAATTGGGAAAGGTGTACGTCAAGGTGTCACCCTGCTTATTTAACTTCTATGTAGAGAACATCATGCATAATGCCAGGCTGGATGAATTACAAGCTGGAATCAAGATAGCCAGGAGAAATATCTCAGATGGTAAAGAATCTGCCTACAGTGTGGGAGACCCAGCTTTGACCTCAGGTTAGGAATATACCCTGGAGGGGAAATGGCAAGCCACTCCAGCATTTTGCCTGGAGAATTCCACGGACAGAAGAGCCTGGATGGCTACTGTCCATAGGGTTGTAAAGAGTTGGAAACGACTGAAGCAACTGAGCTGCATGCAGATGACACCACCCTAATGGCAGAAAATGAAGAGGAACTAAAGAGCCTCTTGATGAAGGTGAAAGAGGAGGGTGAAAGTGTGGTTTAAAACTCAACATTCAAAAAGTTAAGATCTTGGCATCTAGTCCCATCACTTCAGGACAA
Organism: Cephalophus harveyi; assembly: GCA_006410635.1. Lineage (NCBI taxonomy): Eukaryota > Metazoa > Chordata > Mammalia > Artiodactyla > Bovidae > Cephalophus > Cephalophus harveyi. The sequence continues at coordinate 242,366 of SJYT01075151.1, forward strand.
ATAGATGGGGAAAAAGTAGAAGTAGTGATAGCTTTTATTTTCTTGGGCTCCAAAATCACTGCAAATGGTGACTGCAGCCATGAAATTAAAACCCACTTTCTTCTTGGAAGAAAAGCTATGACAAAATCTAGAAAGCAGAGTAAAAAGCAGAGACAGTTTTTGCTGACAAAGTTCCATCTAGTCAAAGCAGTGGTTTTTCCAGTAGTCATGTATGGATGTGAGGGCTGAACCATGAAGGCTGAGTGCTGAAGAATTGATGCTTTCAAACTGTGATGCTGGAGAAGACTCTTGAGAGTCCCTTGGACAGCAAGGAGATCAAACCAGTCAATCCTAAAGGAAATCAACCCTGAATATTCATTGGAAGGACTGATGTTGAAGTTGAAGCTCCAATACTTTGGCCACCTGATATGAAGAGCCAACTCACTGGAAAAGACTCTGATACTGGGAAAGATTGAGGGTAGTGGGAGAAGGGGACCAGAGAGGATGAGATGATTGGATGGCATCTTTGACTCACTGAATGTGAGTTTGAGCAAACTCTGGGAGATAGTGAAGAACATGGAAGCCTGGCATGCTGCAGTCCATGGGGTCATAAAGAGTTGGACATGACTGAGCAACTGAACAAAAACAAATGCCTTGCCCATATATTTATCCATCATTAACTGGATCATCATTTTACTTTGAACTAGCATGGGAGTACATGAAATAAGTAACATAGACTGGATCTTTAGTTAGCGTAATGACTTTCATTTGTTTCATTTCTTTTTATATTCCACATATAAGGGATGTCATGTGATATTTCTTCTTTTCTTACTTACTTCACGTAGTCTGACAATCTCTAGATCAATACAAATGAACTTACGAAATAGAAAGAGAGACACAGACTTAAACAATGAACTTATGATTGCTGTGGGGAAGGTTGAGGGCAAGAGATAGTTAGGGAGTCTGGGATGGGTACGTACACACTGCTATATTTAAAATGGATAACCAAGAAGGACCTACGGTATAGCACAAGAAACTCTGTTCAATATTATGTGGTGGCGTGGATGTGAGGGGCATTTGGGGGAGAATGGATGCATGTTTATGTATGGCTGAGCTCCTTCACTGTTCACCTGAAACTATCACAGCATTGTTAATTGGCTATATCACAATACAAAATTAAAAGTTTTAAAAACAAAAGGAGATAATGCCTTTCAACCACTATGTGCAGCCAGGGAAAGAATGGAGACTTGCTTCCTGGCCTGCTGCTGTTTATGTGGTCACAAAGAGTTGGACACAACTTACCAACTGAACAAAAACCCATATCCATAAAACACCATGAAGATCTTTACTTTAGTTCCTGTTTTCTTGCTCCTTCTTTAACCAATATTTGTTCTACTTACCCTTGTTCAAACATCACTTTTTTTGGCCTTGCCATATTTCTCAGTTTATGTAAACATTAAAAGATACCAAGCCCACATCTGCACATGTCACCAACCTGCCAGAGCTGAGTAGCAGCTGCTCTCCGGGGCCATAAGTACACTTCTACTTTGCCATTTTACTCCTGACCTGCTTCGTTTATTTCCATTATCATCATGCTCCTTCAGGTTATTGAGGTCACAATCATCACAGAAAGTCTAGCTTAGTGCTTGGCCTGCTTTTCTTCACAAACATTTTTGCTTTTGTCAAGGCTTATCTGCCTTCATTTATTGTAGATAGTTCCTATGCTTCTTTAGCTGTGAGATATTTTTAAATGGTTATGTAGAAATGGGGATTTTTTGGAAATCTCTTCTTGAAGATATTGTATTCTCTACGTATTAAATACTACTTTAGAAGAGAGTTTCTCTTTCTGGTCATCAGAGGACTCAAATTAGTTTATGCTACAGAATCTAAGTCACAAGCAAGTTGATGCCATTATGCTAGAATATAGACGTTTGGGACTTCCCTGGTCATGCAATGGATAGCAATCCACCTGCTAATGTGGGGTACACTGGTTTGATTACGGGTCCAGGCAGATTCCACATACTGTGGAGTAACTATGCCTCTGAGCCACAACTGCTGAGCCCATGCGTTCTAGAGCTGGTGAGCCGCTACTACTAAAACCCATGCACCCGTGGAGGATTCATGTCAATGTATGGCAAAACCAATACGGTATTGTAAAATAAAGTAAAAATAAAATTAAAAAAAATAATAAAACCCAGGCATCTTAAAGCTTGTGCTTGGCAACATGAGAAGTCACCACAATGAGAGGCCCATGCACCTCGGTGAAGAGTGGACCCCACTCACGGCAGCTAGAGAAAGCCCACACAGAGCCACAAAGACACAGCGCAGCCAAAAATATAAATAAATAAATTAAATTACTAAAAAGAGAGAGAGAATATCAAAGTTTGAATTTGTGGGCAAGTGTTATGTAATCATTATGTTTATGGTTGGTTTCAATGCTACTGCTTTATCTAGAGATTCACTGTGTATATAAATATGTGACTCTTCCTGATAAACGCCACAGCTTAGGCAAGTTAGTTAAACAGAAGCACCCAGCCATCTCCCGCCCACTCCCCGCTCTTTCAGGGAAAGGCCAGAGCAACAGGAAAGCACTTTTGTTCATCTGTTTGCTCCATCTGCTGACAGTGACCCATAAGAAGACTATCACTACCTTGACCAGATGAATGAGACTCTGCACGCCTCAGGGCCCTATGAACTGTTAGATCATCCTGAATTAGAAAGACCCAAATTCTTAATCTTGCCAGGGCTCAGAAGCTTCTTCCTTTCCCTTGTTCATTTGAAGATAGGTGGAAGGTGGTAATAAAGTGATTTTGTTTACCAAGAAACTACTAGTTCTGCATTCCCTTGCTTTGGTTTACTTATTAGAAAAAAGACTTTTACTTAGTTTATAACGAGGACATCCTTCTTATACAATCAGTTAACTTCATTTTTTCCTGGTAAGCATATATGTGACTGTTTGCAAACAATACTGAAATAATTTGTGAGTTCTTAGTAATTACAGACAGTTATTAAATTTTGAAATCTGAAAATTTATTCTATATCCCCAAATGTGAAATTGCTATGAAAGAACAGCTTGAATCTTTTGAATTATGAATTATTGAAACTTCCCAAGTGGCTCAGTGGTAAAGAATCCTCTTGCAATGCAGGAAACATGGGTTTGATTCCTGGATTAGGAAGATCCCTTGGAGGATGGCATAGCAACCCACTTCAGTATTCTTCCTGGGAATATCCAGTGAACAGAGAAGCCTGGCGGACTACAGTCTATGGGGTCTCAAAGAATTGGACATGACTGAGCAACTGAGAATGTATGCACAGATTTACAGATCTGGGTTGCTTATATGAGAATGGATTCCTTTATGTAAATTAGCTGAATCAATGATGGATGCTCAACTTTGAAAGAAACAGACTACTCTGTTTGTTTGTTTGCTTGTTTTTTTTCTGTTCAATAGAAAAGATATTTCCAGATCAAAGCTAACTGGGCTATTCTGTGAGCAAGTGACTAAGTATCCATTCTAAGTAGAGCAGTGGACTTGTATTATCATGTTGCTGGACCAAAGTGATACTGGGTGCTACAAATTATTTCAATAATGCTTTTGGGGATAATTCTATGAATATACAATTAGATTTATTTAAAAACTCTAATCTTTTTATTTCTTTTTACTCTCTACATTATTATGTGTATTACTGCTATAATTTCCCAAGTTACAATATTCCTTCATGTCCTCTCAATTTTATAACGCTCAGACTACCTAAATGTCACTTCAACCTGTTTACAGCAAATGAGAAGAGGACATCTGAAATGTATTTTTAAATACTCTCTAATCAGACATGTGATGAATCCCAAAGTAAAACCATGTTAGTGTGTCCTATACTTGCTAATAAGGTTCCCTTGGAAATAACAAACAGAACAGTTCAGTAGTTTAAAAACTGGCACATTATTGCTTTAATAGGAACTGTGAATATTTTATCACCATAATCCCCAATGAATAATTCTGCTTTGTTACTTTCCCTTCAAGGAGAAGGGTACTTGAAGTTATGATATGCTATGATAAAATCTCTTGAAAACCTTTGAGATCTTTTACCAAGTGACTGAAAATCTTGGATATCCTCCTCAGAATATTAAGGGATAGTGTTTAAAACATGAAGTGATTATTTGTCAAAATTCTCTAAATATTGACATTAGCTTATTGTGCCCTATTTTGAGTTTGCATTTTATCTTCTCATTTATTTCAAATCTGTTGCATACAAAATAGCCTTCTTTTAAGTCTCCAGGATTTCTTCATTAACATTTTCCTGTGCATTTTGTTATAATGTCATACATTCTTATTTGCACATTTCCATCAAAGACACTTTATTGAATACCTACTATGGCAGAGAAAGAAACGTTTACCAAATATTGCATGTGCTTACCTCTTGCACATTATGTAGAGGTTATAAGACTAAATAAAGCCGATGTGTGAAGAGCCAAAGTAATGTCTTTTATATAAGACAGTCTTAATTGCAGATGCACTACCTGTATGTTCTTTATTTTTTCCTGCTTTATTGCAGCATAATAACGTGCAACACTAAGTTTAAGATGTGCTGATGTGCGATGTGCTGATTTGGTACAAATATACATGTAAAAAATTATCACAGTAGAATCAGTTAACACTTCTATCACCATACAAAATTACTATTTCTTTTCCGTAACGAGAATATTTATAATCTATGGTCTTAGTCCTTTTAAGTATAAAATACAGTACTGTCAGTCAAAATTACCATTCTGTACATTAGATAACCAGAGATTATTTATCCTACAGCTGAAAGTTTAAACCCTTTGACAGACATGTCCCCATTTTCCCTGTGTCTAAGTCCCTGAAAATCACCGTTCTACTTTATGTTTCTACGAGTTTGGATTCTTTAGATCCCATATATAAGTGATACAGTATATGTCTTTATCTGTCTAATTTTGCCTAGTGTAATGCCCTCATGATCCACCTATATTGATATAAATGGCAGAATTTCCTTCTTTCTCATGGCTGAAAAATATTCCATTGTGTGTATGTGTGAGTATGTATATATCTACATACACATGCATGTATGTATAAATGTATACAAATATGTGTGTATGTATATGTAAGCATGTATGTATTCACACATTTATTTCTATATACATGTATGTGTGTGTATATATATGTGCATGTCACATATTTTTATCATTGATCCAATAATCTACTGACAGGCACTTGGGTTGTTTCCAGATCTTGCTATTGTAAATAATGATGCAATGAACTTGGGAGCACACATATCTCTTCAAGATCCTGATTTCATTTTCTATGGATACATACTCATAAGTGAGATTGCTAGATCATACGGTAGTTCTAGTTTCCATTTTTTGAGAAATCACATATTGTTTTCCATAGTGGCAATACCAATTTACATTTCTACCAACAGTGTACAAGGGTTTCCTATTCTCCACATCCTCCCCAACAATTGTTATCTATTTTCTTTATTGATGACAGCTATTTTAGCAGATATAAAGTGATACTTCATTGCAGTTTTGATTTGGATTTCCCTAATGATTAGTGATGCTGAGTATCTTCTCGTGTGTATGTGCTCAGTTGCTCAGTCTTGTCTGACTCTTTGTAACTCCACAGATCGTAGCCTGCCAGGCTTCTCTATCCATGGAATTTTCCAGGCAATACACTGGAATGGGTTTCCATTTTCTACTTCAGGGCATCTTTCCAATGCAGGGATCGAACCTGCATCTCCTGTGTCTCTTGCATTGGCAGGCAGATCTTCACCACTGATCCATCTGGGAAACCCACCTTCATGTACATATTGGCAATTTTTATGTCTTATTTGTTTTTTGGTTTGTTTATCTGCTTGTCTGTTAGTTATTGAGTTGTATAAATTCTTATATATTTTGGATGTTAACTTCATAACTTATAAATGTTTTGCAAATATATTTTTCATTCTGTAAATTGCTTTTGCACTCAGCAATTGTTTCTTTGGGTTTCCCTTATGTTCAGTTGGTAAAGAATCTGCCTGCAATGCGGGAAGCAGGGATTCAATCCCTGGATTGGGAAGATCCCCTGGAGAATGGAAAGGCTAACCACTCCAGTATTCTGGCCTGGAGAATTCTGAGGACTGTATAGTCCATGGGATCACAAAGAAGATTGTTTCTTTTGCTTAGCAGAAGCTTTTTAGTTTGAAGTAGTCTACTTTGTTTAATTTTACTTTTATTGTCTGTGTTTTTGGTGTTATATTCCAAAAAGCTTTGCCAAGACCAATGTCAAAGAATTGTTCTCTATAGTTTTATAGGAGTTTTAATATTTTGGGTTTATGCTTAATTCTTTAATCTATTTCAAGTTAATTTTTGTGACTGGTGTAAGAAGTTTAATTTTATTCTGTGTGTGATTATCCAGTTTTCCCAGCATCATTTATTGAAGAAACTCTTTTTACCCCATTAAAATATTGTTGGTTCTCTTTCCAAATACTAGCTGACTAATATTGTGAGGGTTTATTTCTGGAGTCATGATTCTGTTCCATTGGTCTGTGTGTCTATTTTATACCAATACCATATTGTTTTGATTACTATAGCTTTGAAATCAGGAAATCTGGTTCCTCCAGCTTTGTTCTTCTTTCTCAGGGTTGTTTTATCTATTTTCAGGTCTTTCCTGATTTGAGGACTTTTTTTTTTTCCTGTGAAACTGCAATTCTGATAGACTGTATTTCTCAGTGTATGAATCTTTTATCTCCTCTGTTGTTGTTGTTGTAGTTCAGTCATTAAGTCACATCTGACTCTTTCTGACCCCATGGACTGCAGCATGCCAGGCTTCCATGTCCCTCACTATCTCCCAGAGTTTGCTCAAATTCATGTCCATTGAGTTGGTGATGCTATCCAACCATCTCATCCTTGGATAGGTGTGGTAAGAGTGGGGATCCATGCATTGTTTCCAATCTTAGAGGTTAAAAAAAAAAAAGAATTTTTCACCTTAAGTATGATGACTTTTTCCCTCCTCTAAAAGCATGCTGGAACTTCTCCACTGGAAACCTAAACTTCCACAAAGGCTTTCTTTACTGTTGTCCATGCATGGTTGTCTAAGATGAAATTTTCAAAGGGTTCTTAGACTAAAACCAAGAGGGACTATACAGGTCTCATGGACCACTGTTCTGTATCCCTATTAACTGAGGAACAGGTGGGTGAGACTCTCCCAGTCCCTTAGTGTGTGGTGCTGGATCCCACATAGTTCCTACAAAGGTACTTTTGTCTGTGGATAAATTCCAAATTGCTGTAATTGAGGGACAGATGTGATGGGGGATGTAACTGAACCATGTTGTTGATGTCACTCACTGTTTGTTCCTTCTTTTCCTGATGGGTCAGCTTTGGAAGACTTGGATCTAGACAGTTCAGCTACCAGGGACTATCCCAATTAATACAGGAACTAATCAACACAACATAAGGAAATTAGAGCAAAGGGAAATTTATAGAACAAATAAGGTTATTTAAGAAGCAAAATGTATTTTAGCTTCCTTTTTCAAAGATTAAGTGACCATGCTGCTGCTGCTAAGTCGCTTCAGTCGTGTCCGACTCTGTGCTACCCCATAGACAGGAGCCCACCAGGCTCCCCCGTCCCTGGATTCTCCAGGCAAGAACACTGGAGTGGGTTGCCATTTCCTTCTCCATTGTGTGAAAGCAAAAAGTGAAAGTGAAGTCGCTCAGTCGCATCCAACTTCTAGCGACCCCATGGACTGCAGCCTACCAGGCTCCTCCATCCATGGGATTTTCTAGGCAAGAGTACTGGAGTGGCTTGCTATTGCCTTCTCCGAAGTGACCATAGATGTGAGGATTTATCTCTGGATTTTCTATCCCATTGCAATGATATATATTTCTGTTTTGTACCTGTAACATACTGTTTTGATTACTGTAGCTTTGGAGTATACTCTGAAGACAGGGAGTCTGATTCTTCCAAAAACATTTTCCTTTCTGAAGATTGCTTTGGCTATCCAGGAACTTTTGTGTTTCCATATACATTGTAATTTTTTGTTTTAATTCTGTGAAAAATGCTATTTGTAATTTCATAGGGATTACACTGAATCTGTACATTACTCTGGGTATTATAATAATTTTGAAAAGGTGCTCAACATCAATAATTTTCAGAGAAAAGGAATCAAAACTACACTGAGGTATCACCTCACACCAGTCAGGATGGTCACCATCAAAACTCTACAAACAATAAATGATGAAGAGGTTTTGGAAAAGAGGGAATCCTCCTATACTGTTGGTGGGAATTTAAATTAGTACAGCCACTATGGAGAACAATATTGAGGTTCTTAAAAACAGAGCTACCATATGACCCAACAATCCCACTTCTGGGCATATATCCAGAGAAACCAATAATTCAGAAAGATATCAGTACCCCAATGTTCACTAGAGCACTATTTACAATAGCCAGTACATGGAAGCAACCTAAGTATCTATGATATACATACAAAATGGAATATAATCTGTCATAAAAAGAACAAAATAATGTCATTTGCAGCAATATGGATAGACTTAGAAATTGTCATAGTGTGTGAAATAAGTAAAAAAAAAATATCATATGATATAGCTTATATGTGGATTATTTAAAAAATGGTACAAATAAACCTATTTACAATATAGAAACAGAGTCACAAATGTAGAAAACAAACTTATGATTACCAGTGGCAAAAGGGGGGAATAAATGGGGAGACTGAGATTGATATATACATACTACTATATATTAAAACAGATAACTAATTAGTACCTACTGTATAGCACAGGGGACTCTACTAAACATTCTGTAATTACCTATATGGGAATAGAATCTAAAAAAGAGTGGAGATATATATATATATATATATAAAACTGATTCACTTTGCTATATAGCAGAAACTAACAGGACATTGTAAATAAACTATGAGGTGAGGTGAAGTCGCTCAGTCGTGTCCGACTCTTTGCGACCCCGTGGACTGTAACCTCCTAGGCTTCTCCGCCCATGGGATTCTCCAGGCAAGAATACTGGAGTGGATTGCCATTTCCTTCTCCAGGGGATACTATACTCCAATAAAAATTAACTTAAAATATAAATGAATAACATAGATAACCAAAAAGGACCTAATGTATGGCAAATGGAACACTGCTCAATATTCTGCAAAAACCTAAATGAGTAAAGACTTTGAAAAAGAATAGATATCTGTATATGTATAACTGAATCACTTTGCTTTACACCTATAACTAACACATTATTGTTAATCAACTATACTCCAATATAATTTTTAAAATTTATTTATTTTAATTTTTTAATTTATTTATTTTTATTTTACTTTACAATACTGTATTGTTTTTGCCATACATTGACATGAATCCACCACAGGTGTACATGAGTTCCCAATCCTGAACCCCACCTCCCACCTCTCTCCCCATATCATCTCTCTGGGTCATCCCAGTGCACCAGCCCCAAGCATCCTGTATCCTGTATCGAACCTAGACTGGTGATTAGTTTCTTACATGATAGTATATCTGTTTCAATGCCATTCTCCCAAATCATCCCACCCTCTCCCTCTTCCACAGAGTCCAAAATTCTGTTCTATAATTTTTTTAAGAAATTAAAGAAGATAGACAACCCCATCGCAAAAGGCAATGTTAATACACTAAATATATGTCTTAATATTCTTCTGGGAAGAGGTTGGCTTCAAAATTATTGTTAATTTTTAAGTAGTCAGTGGAGCCATGAAATTAAAAGATGCTTACTCCTTGGAAGGAAAGTTATGACCAACCTAGATAACATATTCAAAAGCAGAGACATTACTTTGCCAACAAAGGTCCGTCTAGTCAAGGCTATGGTTTTTCCAGTGGTCATGTATGGATGTCAGAGTTGGACTGTGAAGAAAGTTGAGTGCCGAAGAATTGATGCTTTTGAACTGTGGTGTTGGAAAAGACTCTTGAGAGTCCCTTGGACTGCAAGAGATCTGACCAGTCCATCCTAAAGGAGATCAGCCCTGGGATTTCTTTGGAAGGAATGATGCTAAAGCTGAAACTCCAGTACTTTGGCCACCTCATGCGAAGAGTTGACTCATTGGAAAAGACCCTGATGCTAGGAGGGATTGGGGGCAGGAAGAGAAGGGGATGACAGAGGATGAGATGGCTGGATGGCATCACTGACTTGATGGACGTGAGCCTGAGTGTACTCTGGGAGTTGGTGATGGACAGGGAGGCCTGGGGTGCTGCAATTCATGGGGTCGCAAAGAGTCGGACATGACTGAGTGACAGAACTGAACTGATCTGAACTGAATGTAAAAGGGAAATGCAATTGGTTACTATTGTGCCCATAAGATAAAAATAAACCAGTTGTTAAAGGGAAAATATCTATTATTTGTATTAAGACAGAAAGAAGTAGTCAATGTAAACGGGAAATACCATTGGCTAGCACTGTGTTCATAAGATAAAAATAAACCAGTTGATTGGGGGAAAATATCTATTACTTGTATTAGGACAGAAAGAAAATGTTTCCTTTATTTTTACATAGAGGGCAACATGATATAATGAATATCTATTCTTTGATGCCATTTCAATGCAGGACTATGTACTTTTACAGTCAGAGGAGATGTTCAAATTTTTTTTAATTATGCAAATCCTCAAAACAGATTATTCTCAAGGTTCAGTTAGGTCAGGCTTCAATTTTGCTTATTCAGTATGAATTTGTCAATATCACACAAATAATTATTTCAACTTTTAAACACATATTACATGCATAAAATTCCACTGGAAGTGTTTAAAGAAACAAGGATATGTTTGTGTCTAATCAATCGTGTTGTGCTAAAAGCATTACTGAATCCAAATTAGGGTATTTGCTAAAACAACATAAATTGGTTTTCCTTCATTACTTGAAGAGTTGTTCATTCAAACTTTTCCATCTTTCTAGCTTGTTTACTAACAGGACTTAGAAGACTGTAATGCAGTTTGAAGTATCTAACAAATTTCTCATTAATTAATCTAGAAATTTCCAGATATATGTGTGTTGTTACAGCCAATATAGAGGAGGGCATGGCAACTCACTCCAGTTTTCTTGCCTGGAGAATCCATGGGGTCACAGAGTCAGACACGACCAAAGTAACTTAGCGCACATTGACGATATATTTTATGTCTGATTCATTTTTAATCAGATTTCTTCTATTTACTTATAGGTGTGAAATCTTGGTAGAAAATCTGAGTCTATTCTTTTGTTCTTCCTTTTTTTTTTTTTTTTTTGGTGAAGCTGTTTTGACAATTTGATTTCTAATTAATTTTTAATGAGAACCAGAAAGAAATACCTAGAGATGTTACATTTTTTAAAGCATGGTATCAATCAGGAAAACATTATCTTTCCTAGAAAGCTTCACTGAGCAAACTTAAGACTTTATGGACACTCTGAATTAATGATCCATGAGAGCAAAATATCCACACTGGGTTCTGGGCCAATATAAATACCAAAGAACAGAAGATGAAAGCAAGATGAGTTTGAACATGGTTTCAAATATGTTTATTCACTTGAATTTAAGAACAATATTTTCAGCTCCTTCACATAAAAAGGATTTAGCTGACCCCTGAAAACTAAGCACCTTGAGAAAAATATCTTTTACTAACCACTGCAATACGCCTCCACTGTCAACAGACTGGAAGAAAACAAGTGTCATCATGGTAAGTCTCATGGCCTTTATTAAAAAAGGAAGGGAAGCAATATTTAGTCCAGTTTAACTTAGGAGTTTTTTATGATACTGAGAAATTACTGAAATGTTCTTAAGTTAAATGGACACAATACACTAGTAATTTCTCATAGGAACCAGTTTGTAAATTGATACATGAACACAAACAGTGTAAAATTATTTCTAGGCCTCATCATCCCAGCTTAAACATTCTAATAACCTTCCATTCTTTTCCTAGTTCGATTTCTAGATATCTGTGCTAAGTATATGTGTGTGTGTATGATCAGTCTCTCAGCTGTGTCCAACTCTTTTGAGACCTTATGGACTGTAGCCCATCAGGCTCTTCCATCCATGGAATTTTCCAGGCAAGAATACTGGAGTGGGTTGCCATTCCTTTAGCAGGGGATCTTCCCCTCTCAGCTATTGAATCTATGTAATTTGTGTATCCTGCATTGGCAGGTGGATTTTTTACCACTGTGTCATCTGGGAAGCCCTATATTTGAATTCAGTTGTGGCTGGTCCATTATGCTATGATCAGAATAGTTTTATCATCTTTATCAGTTTGAAAGATGCACTTCACACATTGGAAATAGTTTTTCACAGGTAGATTTCACACTTAGTTACTCCAAAGAGAATTGACATATGGTAGAGATTTTTTTTCTTAAATTCACAAGCTGCTTAAAATAGAAAAAGATTAGTAGAAAGTTCAGCTTGATAATTATGAAATGCAAAACATTAAATCAACTAAATAAAAAGAATTAAAATACAAAAATAAAACACATTCACCCTTACCCTGTAATACTTCTTTTAATATTCTCAACTGCTTACAATGAACAATTAACCAGTCTTTTTTTTTTTTAATTTTGATATGGCCACCTATCACCTTTAACCAAAAAAAAAAAAAACCAAACAAAACCACAAAACAAAATAAAAAATTTTCCCCTTTAGTTGTAAAGCATTTTCTACTTAAACTGCCTCCAATTCTTAAGTATTTTAGTTGCCTAGGAAACATACAAAGGTTTTTCTGCAATAGCAGGGATCCATTTAGCCACCAAATTACCTCTGTAAGCCGTTTCATCATTTCTATATTTTAGAAGTCTTCAACAGAGCACTTGGCAGCAGCCAACTGGCTTGTAACCATATCATGCTTTGATTATAATAAAATGTGCCAAACAGATTTTCAGAGAGTTAAAGCACAGAGTCATGGGCATTACAGCATTATCCAGAATATCATTTCCTTGTGATTCTAAAGTTTTAGAGGGAATATTTATTTTCAGCTGTTAATCTAATCTATTATCTGCTACAAAAGATCAGCACACATTAAGAACTAGACAGACCACTTTATTCTTGTCTCCTTTTTGTAAGAGCATTAACTTTTATGAAACTAGGATACCATTTATAACATACAAAGTGGTCTCTTACAGATTTGTTGGCTCTATTTGATTTTTACATATTTTTATAAATGACGAAGAGGAAAAAACTAAAGGTTTTAGGTCCCAAAGAAGAGATTTATTACAGCAGCTAGATTGCCAGTAGAGTTATAGGGGAATAACAATTAATCTCTGCTGCTTCCAGGTTTCCCCATCTAGATAATGATAAAAATAAGATATAAATCCAAAGATGACTGTGATATATTTAGTTTATATAAAATTATCTCTTCTATATTTCTTATCTCAGGGAACAATGCCACCATCTTTCTCATTCACAAATATGAAACCTAAAAATTTCTTCTCCCCCTCCTCGTTCTGTCCTTCAAAACCAGTAAGTCACTAATCTCTCTACACCGTGGCCACTGTCACTGTCATTTCCAAAACTGATATCTATTTAGTCTCCAAGTCTCAGTTTGGGCTGCTTAAATTTTCAACAGTGATGCCAGACTGATCTTTCTAACATCTCTCTGACCTGTCATTTAATTCCAGTGACTCCACAGAAATTTTCATAAATCTTGCTAATAAGACATTCAAAGCCCTTCTCTCCCAAGCTCTTAGCTGTGTGCTTGCTTATAAACTAAAAACTATGCACACGTCAACCTAGTCACATCGAGTTATTCCTATTTATCTTAATGTTATAGGCTTTACTGTTTATTCCAGTGCAGAAGCGCAGCAATTGTCTGCCTGGAACTTCTAGATTTCAGAAGGACTAACTAGCCATTCCCATTTTTGTTTCCACAATTGGAATATCACTTGATCTATGAAGAATTCTTGACCCACAATCTGAATGAGTATTTCTGCTTTCATGCAGTTAGGCAGGCTAAGACAGAGATTATGATTTATTCATCATCATATACCCATGGCTAGTTTCCATGGGAGAGACATTAAGTACTTAATCTCCTTAAAAGAAATTTCTTAACCAGCATACCAGTATATATAAGAAGAGGGGAGATCTCTAATTGAAACAAACATGTCCAGGAATGTTGGTAGGGCAGAAACCCTAAGATACCTATATCTACCCATCAATTAGCATTCATTAAAAAACAGAATGGTATTTGTCGAGAATGATGCTCCCTGCACAAAATGCCAAGCACTTATGATGAGGCTTTTCTTTTCCTCTTTTTTTAATAGAAGCCTCGGAGAGGATATGACTTTGGCTCCTGATATGCAGGTGTGGTATGGAGTGGAGAGAGGAAACTTCTGTCCAGTTCTCCCAAGGATGCTGATATTGTGAATATGTTGGAGACAGCAAATGACAGCAATATTTGAATTACTACTATTAATGTGATCATTTTTGAATTCACAGGCCACTGACACTCAAGTCATTGTTCGTTTTTTAATAACTCATACAAAGGGGGTGCATGTAAATATACTGTGAACATATTCACTAAGCCTAGATTAATATTTAGTTACTTTACAATGATAGAAGCTATGAACCTTCTGGTACAAGTCAGTTTACATCTTCAGCTATTATCATTTAACTCATTTTTCTTTTTTTTTTAATTCATGTTGAAAATGGATAGCATTTTATCAGATGATCAAAGCACAGTATTGACAAACATGCAGTACTGAATATTTTCTACCTGCATTATTTCTGAATCACAATTCAATGCAAATGACAAGACAAAAGCTTTAGTAATAAGATTTGGGAACACAATCTTCCTGTAGACTTTGAAAGATACATAGGCATTCACTTGCCTAGCTCTAATCAGAAGCTAGGATAACAAAGAGAATTGTACAAGAAGGGTTTAAATCTTCTGTTATCATTTTGAAATGGGAACAACAATAAACTATAAGCATAGTATAAGCAAAAGAGAGACTCTAATCTCCCTTAAGATATTAAGTCTAGTAAGAAGGTTTAAGGGCTTCCCTGGTGGCTCAGAGGTTAAAGCGTCTGCCTCCAATGCGGGAGACCTGGGTTCGATCCCTGGGTCAGGAAGATCCCCTGGAGAAGGAAATGGCAATCCACTCCAGTATTCTTGCCTGGAGAATCCCATGGACGGAGAAGCCTAATAGGTTACAGTCCATGGGGTCGCAAAGAGTCGGACACGACTGAGCGACTTCACCTTCACCTTCAAGAAGGTTTAAAATATCATTTCAAAGTCTTTATTACAGAGGGTGGAAATCATTCTTATTATTCTGAATCAGGTTATTTCCTATAATTCCTTACACCATTCTCATTCTATGTGCTAAAAAAGATACAGATAAGAACAAAATGCTAATGGTATCAAGAATGCATATCTTGAGCAAAATCAAGTCTTTCAAAGAAATGCCAAAGTATAATTTTAAAGAAAATATTAAGAATTTTACATCCTTATAAAATTTGAAGGGTGGGGAAAATTGCCCTAATTCTAGTCAACAGAATAGAGAATCACACAGTTTGCTGAATAAAAATGAGAATTAAGAACCAAAGTTAGAGAAATTAGCAAAATAATAGTATTGATAAATAAGAGAATTTATCAAAGTAAGATTTAAAAGCAAAACCCCTGTAAACACATATGATACAAATTAATAAAGGAAAAAAAGGCCAAATGGTCTCTAAATTTGTCCGAAAAAGGACTACTTCTCTTTAAAGAGGTAAATTTTAAAAATTTTCAAAGGATAAAATTATTTTATTGAAGTGTTAAATTTCTGTTTGTGTTTCCTAAATCATAATTTACACTATATTCTAAATCCCCCCAAATTCAGGTTTTTAACATCAATCTTGCCCCAAAGATCCACTTTCTTGGCTTTTCCACTCCTTGTTTATAATGTAAACAGTTCACAATACTATGTCTCCTTCCTTCACCTTTATTGCTCACCAGTTACAATGTCATGCCCTGATTTTCAACCTTGCACACAGTCCCTTCTATAGATTGGAATAGCAGGTATCCTTCAAAATAAAGCACAAATACCCTTTTGCCCAAAATGGGCATTGTCCTAGCCAAAAGTGAGTTAACTCTCTCTTTTTTAAAAACATTCTTTGTGTTTTTTTCACTGTCAAAGTATAATACTGCTACACTCTTGTACTATATGTTTTTGTTTCTAAGTGTGTATATGTATCTTTTCTTTTCCACTAAATTTTAAATTGCTTAAGAAGAATTTAGGATCCAGTTAATACTTATGTCCTCCTCTAGCTTTTAGCATATGTTCTTCACAGCTGCAGCTGCTAAGTCAGTTCAGTTATGTCTGACTCTGTGTGACCCCATAGATGGCAACCCACCAGGCTCCCCCATCCCAGGGATTCTCCAGGCAAGAGTACTGGAGTGGGTTGCCATTGCCTTCTCCCTCTATGGGTCTGCTGCTGCTGCTGCTGCTAAGTCGCTTCAGTTGTGTCTGACTCTGTGCGACCCCATAGATGGCAGCCCACCAGGCTCCCCTGTCCCTGGGATTCTCCAGGCAAGAATACTGGAGTGGGTTGCCATTTCCTTCTTCAGAGAGGTTCTTAAACTTGTGAATGATGACAACATAATATGTCTCATTCATTGACTCGGTTAATATGTGCTAAGGGACCAAGAAAAAAGAGGAAACATTTCAGGGACTGTTAGAAGAATACAAGTTCTAGGCTTGCATTCAATCTATCCTGTTTTCCTAAAATAAAAAAAGATATCGTTATAGCAAAGTATATGGTACCCCACTCCAGTGTTTTGCCTGGAAAATCCCATGGACGAAGGAGCCTGGTAGGCTGCAGTCCATGGGGTCACTAAGACTCGGACATGACTGAGCGACTTCACTTTCACTTTTCACTTTCCTGCATTGGAGAAAGAAATGGCAACCCACTCCAGTGTTCTTGCCTGGAGAATCCCAGGGGCAGGGGAGCCTGGTGGGCTGCCATCTGTTGGGGTCGCACAGTCAGACACGACTGAAGTGACTTAGCAGCAGCAACAGCAGCATAGCAAAGTATGGAGGGTGTTTTTGTTGCTGTTTGTTTGGTTTTGTAAGAAACTTGGCTTCCATTTGCAGAGACATTACTTTGCTAACAAAGGTCTGTCTAGTCAAGGCTATGGTTTTTCCAGTAGTCATGTATGGATGTGAGAGTTGGACTGTAAAGAAAGCTGAGTGCCAAAGAATTGGTGCTTTTGAATTGTGGTGTCAGAGAAGACTCTTGAGAGTCCCTTGGACTGCAAGGAGATCCAACCAGTCCATTCTGAAGGAGATCAGCCCTGGGATTTCTCTGGAAGGAATGATGCTGAAGCTGAAACTCCAGTACTTTGGCCACCTGATGTTAAGAACTGACTCATTGGAAAAGACCCTGATGCTGGTAAAGATTGAAGGTAGGAGGAGAAGGGGATGCCAGAGGGAGGATGAGATGGTTGGATGGCATCACCAACTTGATGGACATGAGTTGGAGTAAACTCTGGTTGTTGGTGATGGACAGGGAGGCCTGGCATGCTGCAGTCCATGGAGTTGCAAAGAGTCGGGCATGACTGAGCGACTGAACTGAACTGAACTGGCTTCCATTTAAATGCTATGTGCAGCTAAGCAAATTAATTTCTCTGAGCTTTAGTTCATTCATTTGTAAAATACAGATAATACTTATGGTTCATTATAAGAGAAAATGGCAACTATATGAGATATGTTTATGTTAGTGCTTAATACACAAGTATTTATAAAAGGACTGTTCAAAAGAGGAATCAGATTCTCTTGCAGGGAATTGACAAATGGACAACAGTGTTAATATTATTGTATTGTCTTTAAAGTTTAGAACATTAAACCTTATGATTAAAATGGAAAATTAAGTTTTTACACATAAAAAAATTGATAGGGAGATCACATATTCCATCTCTTTAAAATAGTATTTTTGGATATAATTATCTATTTATCTAGTCAGCATAACACTATTTTGGGGCCCTTTTAAATTTTTCTCTGAAAGAGATTAAAGTGAACTGACCTAAATTTTGAACTATATGTTTTAATTAAAAAAAAAAATGACAGTCAATCATTTAGCAAGAAGTTTTCATTATGCAGAATTTAAAATACTGTATATGATAAAACAACAGAGACAAGCTAAGATCCAAGTTTTACAGTGAGTCTATATTTCTCACTTATCCTGGGTGTGAGGTACACAAACATAGCCATGTAAAAATATATTATTTAGATACCTCCAACAGATATATTCTTGTAGAAATAGGGTCCCCCCCACTCACATTTCTATAGAGTGTATATTTTGGTCTTCTGGTTTCTTTATTTTTTAGCTGGTGTCCTGGGAAAAATCCTTTTTTCCTATGTCTGCCTCTCCACTCATCATAAACCTACACCATACAGGGGTGAAGGGGTAATTATATCTGGGGACAAAAAGCATTTTCTTTTGCTGCCCATAAGTCCTGTACACATGAAGCAACTCAGAAACTCATAGGAGGAACCAAGGTCACACTACTGCAAGGAAGAGAATGTTCCTTTCTCTGGCTGAACCTGAGCCTAGGAGGGAATAGCCTAGCAGCTGATGGTAGCTATCTTGCTGCCTTTCAACATTTAACAATAAAGACCTAAACCGCAAAAAGAGAGCCACAAGAAGAGAGGAGACAGATACTTCAGCTTCAGGCAGAAAAATGGATCCCCAAAGATTTCAATGTTGAAATCCCTGGAATCTATGGATACCTTATGCTACCTGTAGAGGGGATCAAGGTGGAATCAAAGCTGACCTTAAGACATGGAAATTATCCTTGCGGGCACAACACAATTAGAAGGTTCTTAAAAGTTAGAAGAGGAATGCAGGAGAGTTTGTGCCAGAGTGACACAATGCCAGAAAAGACTCCATCAGCCATTGCTGGTTTTGAAGATGTAAAAGATCTACAATCTAAGGAATGTGATGGCTTCTAGAAACTGGAAAAAAGCAAAAAATAAAAGTTGTCCCAAGAGCCTAGAAAGAATGAAACCCTGTCCGGTGAGACTCATTTCTGACTTTTGACTCCAGAAACGTGAGATAATAAAATTACCACTGTCTGGATGATAATTTATCACACCAGTAGGAAACACAGTATTCTAACTCTTCGTATAAAATTTCCAACAATGCCTATGGTCTTCTCAGTGGCATGAGCCTTACGTTTATTTTTTTCTTATATCTTTATATGGTCTGTATATAGTTTACCCAGTTAGGCACTATGGCTAAATGTGGTTTAAGGAGCAGGCTTTATTGGGGAAAAATGCATAACAGGATTCAGTCAGACTTGAAGGTGAGGATTCCCTTATTCTCAGTAACTTTCCAATGTGATATTCACTAGGGCCAGCTGGGCACATAGTAAGAATAGGTGTTCCAAGGAGGAACTTGGCCTCATCTCAGCTCTCTGGGGAATGATACCGAAGATTTGAAAAACCAAGCCTTCTCCTTTTGCTGATCCCTCGGCAGTTAATTTCTCCAGTAAAACCTATTACTTTGACCATATTTTGTGTTATTGTACAATTCACCATGAGTCTTGGCAAATGACAGGCAGAAGCCTCAAAAGGACTCAATTTTTTGCCTGACATCTTCTCATTTGAGATCATTTTTGTCATTTCCATGCAAGCTAGTTGTTACTGATGTCTAATAAATACAGTAATAAAAGGATTGTCTTCATTCTAGATTCTCTTGAGAATCAATTCTAAATTCTCAGGACTACACTGAAGAGTTCATTCACTCATTCACACTTTCAGGCAACACAATTCACTAAGCACATATTATAATCTAGATGCTGAAAATATAAATATAAGATAACATATCTTTCCTAAGAGAGTTCATGGATTAATAAACAAATGGGAAAACAAGCAGAAATGACAACCAATGTGATATATTTTCTAACACAAGTACTTGTAAGGTAAGATAAAAGGAAGAGAACAGAAAGAAACAAGATTAAAAGACTCATAGATGCTAGCTGTATATAGACTCTGGACTCAGCTATAATTATGCTCTTCCCAAGTGGGAAAGAAGTACATCCTGAGATAAAATGATTAGAAAAAACACAAGCTTCCTGACTAGAGAATATATGTCTGCATTTCTTGGCAAGAAGAATGATTAAATATGTCAATTCAAGTACAAAGGCTTGACTATAGTAGATGCTTAAAGAATACTTGTGGAATGAATGTCTAAATGGATAATTAGCAGAAACTAGCTGATGATGCCTAAATGATGTTACTAATTGCCACTGCTAATAAACACATACATTTTGAAGTAATTTCTAACTGTAGTTAGAAAAAACTCTTGTGTTGAATTTAGTTCTGACAAGTCGCATCTTCAGTTCAGTTCAGTTGCTCAGTCGCGTCTGACTCTTTGAGACCCCATGAATTGCAGTACGCCAGGCCTCCCTGTCCATTACCAACTCCTGGAGTTCACTCAAACTCACGTCCATCGAGTCGGTGATGCCATCCAGCCATCTCATCCTCTGTCATCCCCTTCTCCTCCTGCCCCAATCCCTTCCAGCATGAGTCTTTTCCAATGAGTCAACTCTTTGCATGAGGTGGCCAAAGTATTGGAATTTCAGCTTTAGCATCAGTCCTTCCAATGAACACCTAGGATAGATCTCCTTTAGAATGGACTGGTTGGATCTCCTTGCAGTCCAAGGGACTCTCAAGAGTATTCTCCAACACCATTATCTATCTCCAACAACATTATTTAAGTTGCATCTTAAATAATGACAAAAGAAACTGGAAGCTTTATGGTTAAGAAAATTGGCTTTAGACACCAGCCAGCCTGGGTTAGAATCTTGACTATTGTCCTTTTTGGACATTGTGACCTTGGCCAGGTTACTTAACCTTCTTAAATTTGTTTCCTCCTAACAGGCTAAATAATTTTGGAGTTTATTATTTAGGAAATCTGATGAGTAAAGGAGATAATATATTTGGAATGGCTACAGAGAGCCTAGAATTTAGCAAGCACTCAATGTATGCTTGTTCTGATAACTTTTAATAAATATCTATAAAAATAACTTTTAACATCAAGTGAGACTGTACAGAAGTTGAAATATTTAATCTGGACAATATTAACTATAACTATTATTATAAGAGATTCCATCAGAGTAATCATTTATTGTGATTTTGGCCCATATGTTTATGTCAGAGAAATGGAATATGTCCAGAGATTCTTAAGTAATTGTGTAAAATTGCTCCTGTTATGTAAAATTAATTGAGGGCTTGCTCCAGCAGCTGTTATGTGTACATAGAGGCTACAAACCCTATTAAACAGAATGATAACCATACAGTCATGCTTTTCAGATATTATTTTGTACTAATTATCACAATTAAAGGTTTACAAATAATAGTGACTCATTTAAATATTATTGACACAGTTAGATTCTCCCGGTGTGTTGATTACTCCCTAGAAATTAATCTGACATTTTGTAAATCAAATTATTTCTATTAGAGTTCTATTTTAATATAACATTACAAACTATTTAAATAAAAAAAAAACATCTAGTTCCACTGAAATCTATTCAAGTTAAACATTTGCACTGGTCAAATCTACAAAGAACAATTTCGCATCACCCTTAGCTGCTCCTTTTATCACACAGTCAAGAACTATTCTACAAACACATTATGTTTTATAATGGGCAAAATGTTTCACATATGCTATTTAATATATTCTGACTGTATTTGGTTATATGCGTAGTACAGATAAGTGGTCAACATTGAGATGGTTAAAGACTTACACCTAAAATCACAGCATACATCCTTAGAATATCTTTTGATTGCAAACTTGACTTTCTCCACTTACACGATCTCTACTCCATGCCATTATAATCAATACACCACAGAATACCTTGCAGAATCACATGCTCATGTTAGTTTTTCACTTTTACCATCTAACTTTAAATTATGACAGTCATATATTTCATAACCTTTTTTTGTCCAGTCTCATTTGACTTTGAGGGCACCTTTCTGAAAAAAGAAAACAGGCAAAGCTACCATTGCCAACAAGGGCTACTCTGATCTAATGTAGATTTTGCAGTCATTGCACTGCTAATATTTAATGAGCTTGAGTTAATTATCTTTTCATTTCCCTTTAGATAATCTTTTATGTGGCTCACAATTCCATTTAAATTTTGGATAAATTAACCTTTAGGAGCAATAGAAAATAAATATAGTTTCTACCGGTAAGGGATACTTCTATATAGTATAGCTTAAATACAGCATAATTATATATATATATATATATATATATATATATATAATTTCATATGATCTGCTCTTCATTTAATTATTTCTACTTTATAGATACGGAAATCATTTATAATGATTAGAAGACTTACACCCAAATCATAGAACATGTTCTTATCCCTTGACTTTCACTACATTGTCTCCACTTCATTATAATCAATGTACCACATCCTGACATATTTGAAATCAGATTACACCCAGATAGATGAGAGCAGCCTCATCTCTTACGCTCTGGATTGACCTTGGAAAATGGGTTAGGTGGGTAGATAAAGCAGTTAAAGGACACCCTTCATAGAAAACTGTTAAAAGGAGACTTATTTCTTTCTAAGAATTTGCCAAAACAGTGGCATCTTCTAGAGACTACAAACACTGTGTGTGAAACCCAAGGTAATCTCAAGGGAATTGAGTGTTTTGACTATAAAGCTTAAGGGAATTCCTTGGAGGAATAATAATTGAATAGCATTTATTTTTGACCATCATCTCAGAAATGAAAAAAAATAACTTTCTATTCAGGGTAGGGAAGTAAGTGCAAGAGAGAAACTCCTGGGACAAAACACTCATAGGAATACAGCAGATTTCTTGGGGTAGACTTATTCTTCAGGCTTCCTTTAATCAGATTGATTCATATGACACATGTCTGCAGGCTCTGCTGCTGCTGCTGCTGCTAAGTCGCTTCAGTCGTGTCTGACTCTGTGCGACCCCATAGACAGCAGCGCACCAGGCTCCCCCGTCCCTGGGATTCTCCAGGCAAGAACACTGGAGTGGGTTGCATTTTCCTTCTCCAATGCAGGAAAGTGAAAAGTGAAAGTGAAGTCTCTCAGTCGTTTCCGACTCTTAGTGACCCCATGGACTGCAGCCCACCAGGCTCCTCCATCCATGGGATTTTCCAGGCAAGAGTACTGGAGTGGGGTGCCATTGCCTTCTCTGACAGGCTCTAGACATAACCCTAAAATTAAATAATTTGCTAGGGGATTTAGCATGGATCTTGCTATAGGTTTTCAGTCTTAAAAACAGACAACCAAATTTCCAAACCCTTTATAGAAATATTGGCATAGTATATGTCCATGCCTCCAGCCAAAAGCCACTAGTCATAATATAGTTGAACAATGTTTGGTTCATTGCCTCTGCAAGGATGGAGAATGTTCACCATGGCAAACTATGGGGTATCTCACAAGAGACTGTTAGAAAAGACTTAGTACTGGGGTTTTTGCTACATTATTTGGAGAAAGGTTAAAGAAAGTAACCTTTTCTCTAGGTTGGATGTAGTCAGAAAGCAGGGGTAATTCTACCATTAGCTTAAAAACATTCTTATCTGAAGTCTGAAGTTACAAAGAAAGGCTAAAACTGTGGCAAAGTGACAAGAGAGCAGGATTGGGGGACATTTTGGCGTCATTTTCATGGTTTAGACAATATTTATGCATTTATCTGCATGTGTTGCTGAATACAGAATGTTCTTGCATGTCTTGATACATCATAATCCTAGAATGACCTAGTGTGGGTCTTCTGTGACATTGTTGATGTTCAGCAGGAAGACATCATTGTCTAATTAAATGTCAGGAAACTCCAAGCATTACCAAGGCATAAGCAACAGTACCGGGGCCATTTCCATCTCTCTTGGACTGCTGCTTTCTTTCGCAGCTAGCACTGCTATGAACTCCTGTACAGTCCACAGCACATCCCTGTAAGCAAGTTCTTTAAAATATACCCTGAATCTAACAGTTTCTCAAGCATTTCATTTTATAGCCCTTATCCAAGTTCATTTTACAACCCTTATCCAAGTCAACATTGTTAACTACCTGGATTTTTGTTTTTACGGATTTTTCTGACCCCTAAAGTTCTGCCACTACTGAGCAGCCAGGTGACCTTGTCCAGTGTAAATCAGGCCATGGAACTTTCCTACACACCAACTCTAATGACTTCCCATCACCCTCTCAGGCCAGTATCCAAAGCCTTTACCATAATCTCACTTGACTATTTCTCAGACATATTTCACTGCCACACATGCTATTTTGGTTTTTTTGTACTTCCTGCATCCTTTAAAAAGAATTTTTTTTTCTCCAGGTCATCATAGGCTCACCGTCTTATTTCATTCAGGCTTCTTTTCAGATCATCACCTATTGGGGAAGCTATTCTTAAACACTATTCTCTTTGCTTTTTCTTATTTCTACTATATCCACCCCCACTTCCCCCCACCCCCCACCCCGCCCACACACACACTTTTTCTTCTTCTTCATTGCATTTTTTCACTTCTGGATTTAAATTGTTTATTTGAACATCTGCTTATTATCTCTCTCCTCCTCTAAAATCAAATTTCAAGAGGGTTGGAAATACAATTATTCATTCACAGCCAAAATAAGCTCTGTACTCTGAAAGCCTAGATCATTTTCTAACACATACTATAGACTTAACTATGAATAAAGTCTATATCCACAGGATGCGATTGGGTACTAGCCATCAAAGGAGCAGGTTTATTCTATGATTAAGTGGTATTAGGTTAAACCATATAAAACAGCTGTTTCTAAAAGTCAAATGATTAAATATTGGCCATTTCACAACACCTCAATAGATAACAACTCCCCATTACTGTAATGGAGAGGCAACCCTACTCTGAAACAGGCCAACTTGAGCAGTAAAATCTCTACTGTTTGAGATATACACCAGTCATGCTTTTATTCATTATTTCACTGAATGAACATTTATTTAGATCTTATCATCTCTGCCCTTTCCAAGAGGCAGTGATTATAAGGATGAATAAGACAAAATTTTTCCTTCAAATTACACAGTGAGTGAAGATAGATACAAAAAATCAAACAGGATGAGAATGGCTTCCTGGAGTTACAGAAAGTATTTCATGCCAATCCAATGAAGGGCACTCTGAATTCATCCAGGGCATGACACCTAATTTGAAGCTTCCTGAATGAGTTAAAAGTTCACTCAGGGATTAGAAAGGCATCCATTCAGATGAAGGGCAAATCTTGACCATTTGAGAGAGCATGTTTTGTTTGGAAGTATGGACATTTCCTGGATTAGGAAAAACGGGGCAGTTTCCTGAGGTCTTTAGCAGACAATTAGGCAGGACCTGGTATATAATACGGGCTTCCCAGGTGGCACTATTGGTAAAGAACCCACCTGCCAATGCAGGAGACATGAGACTGAGTTTTGATCCCTGAGTCGGGAAGGGTGTATAGTACAGTGATCCTTAATAGTGAGGTCTGCTGGATTCTGAGTTTTTGAAGTAGTAGAGCAAGCAGTTTGGGGGCTTTAAGTAAGTAAAGTCGCTCAGTCGTGTCCGACTCTTTGCGGGTCCCATGGACTGTAGCCTATCAGGCTCCTCCATCCATGGGATTTTCCAGGGAAGAGTGCTGGAGTGGATTGCCATTTCCTCCTCCAGGGGATCTTCCCGACCCAGGAATCGAACCTAGGTCTCCCGCATTGCAGGCAGACGCTTTACCTTCTGAGACACCAGGGCTTGGAATTTCCACTATTAGTCACATAGCTGTATCAATGCTCTCACCCCTTAGCCTTCTAAATCTATTTTTCTATTTTTATGCTTAACATACTAATTATAAAAGATTCAAATTTGGAAATCTTTGATAAAAAAATCCCAATGAGGAAGCATTACAGAGAATGGATATGATCACTAGTAAAATGTGTGTGAAAGAAGGAGAAAACTCCAGGGGATCTTCCCGACCCAGGAATCGAACCTAGGTCTCCCGCATTGCAGGCAGACGCTTTACCTTCTGAGACACCAGGGCTTGGAATTTCCACTATTAGTCACATAGCTGTATCAATGCTCTCACCCCTTAGCCTTCTAAATCTATTTTTCTATTTTTATGCTTAACATACTAATTATAAAAGATTCAAATTTGGAAATCTTTGATAAAAAAATCCCAATGAGGAAGCATTACAGAGAATGGATATGATCACTAGTAAAATGTGTGTGAAAGAAGGAGAAATACCATTTTTTTTTTTAACCAGAACCACAGAGAACAGAAGGGGTGTGTGTGTGCATATATTTCTTATGATCTATGTCATAATGAAGTAAAGAAATTAGACCCGTTTCTTCCTGGCTTCTGGCTTGTATTCATTACGTTGGTTTCTCTTGGATGTCAAAGAAAATGCAAAAGAGAAAGAGAAATGGTTAAGTCAATTTCCTAAGTTCCTTTTGTTTATTTCTGTGTTTTTAGGTACCAACAAAGGTTAGATTTATAGAGAAAGCCTAATCAATATTGCTGCTTTCAGCAGTCCTCCCTACTAATGCTTCGTCTCACTAAGTAGTTGATGAACTTATGATTTTACAGAATTCTCTATAATAAAGAATTTAGGTAGCTGTTAAACTGTACTTATTTAGATGTATTATTTTTATGATTTACACATTGAATTTATTTCTGGATTAATAATATATTTCCATGTTCATTTTTTTTTAGCTACCATACAAAACTAAACCTTTTTAAAGATACAAACCATGTAGCAAAAGTGATACAGGTTTTTCATACATATTTGTTTTGGCAAGAAAGATAGACATTGATGGTAACGTACCTAAAGGGTGAATAAATTATTTCCAGAGGTTTGATTAATTGAGCTACAAACTCTGTTCTATTTAATAAACCATAAAAGAAGGGAATTTTTATTGCCCATATTTCCTAGTTAATCCATTCTTTACAACAGTGTCATTTTTCCATTAATGTTGCAATCTTGGCATTTTTAATTATTCTCTTCACTGTTTCTAGAGCATTTATTATGAATATAAATCTGATACTTTCATTTGTATATACCTTTAAATAGATATTTATTCACTTGTCTTATGTAAAATTCTCATTTATTTCAAAATACCATCTATTGAAAATATGAAAGTCACATTTAGTTACACAATCACAACATAAGTTTTCAATAACTGACTCAACTTTCTACCCTGAATTACTGGGCAACAAATTAATAGATTTTTCTGTTTAGTTAAGGTTATACAAAAGACTAATACTATTACCTAGTACCTGTACAATCTTGTCAAAGCCTTCTAACACCTCTGAACATAAATTCACTCATCAATAAAATTTTAAACTGCCATATGAATCAAATGAGAATGCATACAACAAAACAAGCACCATGAACTATCATGACACAAAAAAATTTCCAAACCCGAGAGCTGTCCCCCGGTTCCCTGAATAAGTAGATTACATCCTGAAAGTATCACAGTGCGTATGTGCTCAGTCGCTCAGTTGTGTTCAACTCTTTGCGACCCCAGGGACTGAAACCTGCCACACTCCTTTGTCCATGGAATTTTCCATTCAAGAATACTAGTGTGGGCTGCCATTCCCTACTCCAGGGGATCTTCCCGGCTCAGGAATCAAGCCCACACTGCCTGTGTCTCCTGCATTGGCAGATAGATTCCTTACCACTGAGCCACCTGGGAAATCCTTAAAGTATCACAGTATCGAGTGATAAACTTAATCAAAATAACACTTTGTGATACCTAAGGCAAACTTTTCGGAGAAGGCAATGGCACTTCACTCCAGTACTCTTGCCTTGAAAATCACATGGATGGAGGAGCCTAGTAGGCTGCAGTCCATGGGGTCGCTAAGAGTCAGAAACGACTGAGCGACTTCACTTTCACTTTTCACTTTCATGCATTGAGGGATCTTCCCGGCTCAGGAATCAAGCCCACACTGCCTGTGTCTCCTGCATTGGCAGATAGATTCCTTACCACTGAGCCACCTGGGAAATCCTTAAAGTATCACAGTATCGAGTGATAAACTTAATCAAAATAACACTTTGTGATACCTAAGGCAAACTTTTCGGAGAAGGCAATGGCACTTCACTCCAGTACTCTTGCCTTGAAAATCACATGGATGGAGGAGCCTAGTAGGCTGCAGTCCATGGGGTCGCTAAGAGTCAGAAACGACTGAGCGACTTCACTTTCACTTTTCACTTTCATGCATTGGAGAACGAAATGGCAACGCACTCCAGTGTTCTTGCCTGGAAAATCCCAAGGACGGAGGAGCCTGGTGGGCTGCTGTCTACGGGGCCGCGCAGTCGTACACGACTGAAGCGACTTAGCAACTAGGAAAATTTTTACTCACCTTTTAAAAGTAAATGATTACTTAACATAAATAACTTGATTTAATGTTAGCCAAACAGAAAAAAAATGGACAATACAGACTTTTAAAAACATAAAATAAAAAACATGAGTGATGTAGAATATTTTAGGTATCAAAAATTATTTCAAACATAATTTTTTGCAGTGCTGATAGAACATGGTATTAATGAACACTAATTATGCATTTATGGAACCCACTTACATGCCACCAGTTTTGCTTTTTGTTTTTTTTTTTTTTTTGATCAGCTGTCAGTGACACTGGCTGCTGCTGTCTGTACTTCGTCAACACACATGTTCTTCTACTGGCTGGTAAACACAGAGAGATGGCTGTTTGGGAACCTCTAACTCTGCATGGTTTCTAAGAGCAATGGTCATGTCCTCCATTCTTTCAAAATACTATCATCATTTAAAAACACTCAATTGAAGTGTCACTTCTTCAACAGAAGGCACTGTGTCAGGTTTCAAGTGAAACAAAATAAAATGTGATTACTGACCTCAAAGATATTCCTGCTTTGAGAGGCAAGTGTATATACAACTGATCACTAGTTGTTGCTCTGTCGTTCCATACACTACAGACAGCCTCTCAAGGCCAAATCTGTGATTGGTATATACATGAGCTGACCCAAGCTGGCCTCACAAACTATCATTCCCAGGGAGTTACATTTGGGTAGAGATCCTAGTTTCTAAGTGAAATAATCGAAAATGCAGATGAAAAAGGCAAGCACAACAGTAAAAACTGTGAAATGCTCAGAACAAATCAATGAACTGGATGTGTATAGAGCAGCAGGCCCTGGAAACATCATGGTCCCAAGGATGCAGAGGGAGATGAAGATGAAGAGAAGCAGAGAAAGAGGAGTAAATAATTCCCTTATCCCTCCAGAACTTTTTAATATCTGGTTCCAATTCTTCATGAGCCAGACAGTACCCTGTCAATGAAAAGCCTTCTGATTGTTATATGCTCTCCTCCCATTTTACTCTAAATAACATAAGGTAAATTATTTACTTACCAACAATAGTTTTAATTAAAATGAATGTGATCTAATAAGGAAAGCAGGAGGCTCTGAACTTTATCTTAGAAACAGTAATGTTATTTTAAGGTCTCTGAAACTTTACAATCACAGGGAAGAGGGAAGCTGTGTTTTGAGGGAGGAAGAAACTGGGGAAGGTTGAGAAAGCTGGCTGGACAATAGACCATGCAATTTTTAAGATTTCTGGGTCTCCTGGAATCAAATTGCTAGGCAGGGTTGTAAAACATGTTGATTATTTAGGACATAAGTATCTAAATTATTAATCATCCTTTATTTACCCACCCCCTAGTTTTATTTTGCTGCCAGTTCTTTCAAAAAGAACCTTAATCCTATTAATCCCCCTGCCAGATTCCAGGAAAAGTATTACAAAAACAGTGAAGCTGAAATCAATGTATCTGGTTATCTCTTAGCCACCTAGTAAAAAAAATTTTGGTGGAAATAAGGGTAACATGATGTCTTAATGAGATTTGAGAAATATCTGCGGATTTCATTTATGTCTGCTCAACCTGACTAATGGAAAAATATACATAACAATTGTCTGTAATTCAATACTGAGTAAAACTTGCTGATTTTCCCCAGGGACACTGTAACTGTTCATTACTTTACACTGCAGTATAAATTGGCCCAGTGGGGAGGCAGGCATAGATTGAAGGGAGTTGAGAACAAAATTATATAGCTCACACTGCAGGCACCTCCCTCATACTTGAGGCCCTGGAATCCCACTGTTGATACTTTCAGCCAAACAAACTGACAATTGTAGGTCATACATCTAGCTTTGCACCTGAAGACACCACAAGCAAGTCTATAGTTACCTTACAAGTAGCTTAAAAATGTATACCATTTGCCTCAACACCAATATTAGGAAACTGCAGTCCAAAACACAACACTCCTTTACAGAAACACACTTGTTATCCTTCTACAGCAAGTGCACAAAACCAAAAGGCAAAGAAAAAAACAACAATTGTATAATATTGACAAGATCCGCCATGCACTTGTACCCTAGCTGTACCAGTATTACCCATGTAACTTGAATCAAAGCAATTATTACTCTCTTTGTAGACTTATCTATATAATGGGCAAGGTAGCAATACATCTGTCACAAGCATATGCCAGCCTAACAAAATATTAATGTCACAGCAAATTACTAGGGCATGGAAGCTCTGTACTTGTTACTGAGTGTTATTATTGCTGTTTTTGCTGTTGTCAGCCTATTATAATTCTAACTTCAATCCTTTTCTTATTAGGGAGGAAACAAGAAAAAATAAAAAAAAACGATAGTGGATTAATCATAACTGGCACGATTTTGCAACTGTATATATTCATTAGCAGCAGGTAAAAATTTAAATATTCACTGAACTAGAACACATTTTACATTCTTCCAATGTCTCTCAGGTCAGAATAATATTTCCTGGCTTCCCTCTGTTTGCCTAGCAAAATATAGAATATATTAACCAAGATACATTTGTACACATTACAGTGGCCTAAAATAAGTATTGAGGGTTCATGACAGAAATGAGTATCTATTCAGTGAGAAAATTAGGGATTATATTTTCTAACTTATTCTTTCTGATGCTAATTTGAGGAAAATTGGGTAAATCAGTAAAAACAGAGGTTCTTAAAAGCTAGCTTTCCTGGAACATTATATATATGTTTCAGGGATGGCTTGCAGATCATTCTTCACTTTCAGCTGGGAAATTAGGGTATAGTTAATCATAGTTCATAATTCCAATTTCACTCTGGTCACTTTTCTTCTTGTCTCCTAAGAAGACAAGAAAGAGTGGGCTCCAGGCATGGTTTTGTATTATTTCATATATTTAGATGTATCAGTTTAATGTTTATTCAAAAAAACAAATGCAAGGCATCTCATTATAGTTTAATATATTTTCCCTGAATATTAAAAAAAAAACACACACACACACATCAGAGGTGGCAAAAAATAAATAGATAAAACATACAAGCAAACAAATAAACTACTGAGTTGTGATAACCTTTTCTATCTCAGTTCAGTTGTATAAAAGTCCCTGATTTATTACAGCACTGTAAACACAACTGACAAAAAGAAATTTTTAATAGATACACCACCTTGCTCTAATTCCCAGTATAATCTCTCTTAAAATCAAGGTAGATGAGAGCCTTAAGGCCATGTTTAGCCCTGGGAAGATCTGATTATCTCTGTTTCTGTTACTTGGATTCAAAGTCTACACCATGAATTCAAAATTATTTTTCTACACTATGTAGCAAAGAATTAATTTACCCTCAAAGGAAGATCTGGTCTTTGCCCTTGGCTTCAGGGAGGTAATCTCTAAGCCCTCAAATGTACTCCATAAAGAAGATCTTTGTTTATTTGGGGGCTTTGACAATGCTGGGTAGACTATGTGAGCAAAGTGAATTTTGGTGGCCTTTGGACTATTTGAACCATAATAGCAGTTCAAATTCTGGATGGGCTGAAGACTCCAGGCAGTCAACTAGTTATCTATGTGAACAGGCCCCAATAAAAACCCTGGACACCAAAGCCATGGGTGAGTTTTTCTGGTTGGCAACACTTAATGAAAATAGTTACACATCATTGTCTGGAGGAGTTATTTAGCACTGTCCACTACTACAGTGGGAGAAGGCAACTGACAGCTTTACATCTAGAACTTCCCTGGACCCTGCCCCATGTTCTTCTCTTGGCTGATTTTAACCCATAACCTACTTCCCTGGTGGCTCAGATGGTAAAGCGTCTGCTTACAATGCGGGAGACTGGGTTCGATCCCTGGGTGGGGAAGATCCCCTGGAGAAGGAAATGGCAATCCACTCCAGCACTCTTGCCTGGAAAATCCCATGGATAGAGGAGCCTGGTAGGCTGCAGTCCATGGGGTCACAAAGAGTCGGACACGACTGAGCGACTTCACTTTCACTTTTGCTATTATAAACCATAATCATAAGCTAAACAGCTTTCAGTGAGTTCTGCCAATTCTTCTAGTAACTTATTCAGCATGTAAATGATCTTGAGCATCCCTAAAATTGCAGTTGGTGTCAGAAGTGAAGGTGGTTTACATAAGCACATATTATATGCCTAATAATTGAGCCTGAAACTATAGATAGATGACCAAATGAAAAGGATTTCAGCCTGACACAGGTTAGAATTCAATGCAAAACCCTACTTCCAACTAATTTCAGTTGAATCAGATAAAAATAATCTTTAATTGACATGATGATGATGATAACAATGGCAGCCAATAATGCATATTGCATCTTTATTATGTAAGACATTGTCAAAGAGCTTTCATGTAATTCCCACAATTCTATGAGGAGGATACTACTATCATCCTCATTTTTAGAAATGATAAAACTGAGGCAGAGGGATATATGTGACTTGACTAAAATCACACTGCTAGGAAATAACAAAACTGGGACTTTTATCTAGGTGCAAAGATGTTATTTTACTCAAAGCACTGTAAGAGCTCCCACAGGGAAATCTATTAACACTGTGCATGGCACAAGGAGAATACTCAGTATATTTGAAAGGACTTCTGTTTTGGAGGGCTTCCCTCAGAACATGATCCCTAGTGAAAGATCCCTAGTGGTTTCCTCCTGCAGCAATAATGCCCTTATTTAAAATAAAGAATGGCTGTTAAGGAATGTGATATCACAAAATTAAATATACTCATCAAGACCAGTGTAGTAACAAATGGAAAGATTCTGCTATTTGTAAATTAGAGAGGGATATGAAAATATGAGACAGTTGATAACTGGACTCAATGTGGAATACGTTTAGATACAATTTCTCCCATTCAGAAATGTCCACTACTGAACACTTCTATATTAAATGCTTTGAAAATGTATATATTATTATTCAGAGAAAACATAATAGTGATTTTTAAGCAAAACAAGTTGGACTATAAAGAAAGCTGAGCACAGAAGAATTGATGCTTTTGAACTATGGTGTTGGAGAAGACTCTTGAGATTCCCTTGGACTGCAAGGAGATCCAACCAGTCCATCCTAAAGGATATCAGTCCTGGATATTCATTGGAAGGACTGATGTTGAAGTTGAAACTCCAATATTTTGGCCACCTGATGCGAAGAGCTGACTCATCTGAAAAGACCCTGATGCTGGGAAAGATTGAAGGCAGCAAGAGAAGGGGACGACAGAGGATGAGATGGTTAGATGGTATCACCGACTCAATGGACATGAATTTGGGTAAACTCCAGGAGTTGGTGATGGACAGGGAAGCCTGGTGTGCTATGGTTCATGGGGTCGCAAAGAGTCGGACACGACTGAGTGACTGAATTGAACTGAAGATGTTAAAACTGAAGAGCATTTTTAAAAAGTAGCATCAACATTTAAAAAATAATGAATCAGTACAACAAACATTATTAACTTTCTATAATGTGATCAAATAGCACTATAAATGCTGATGATATGAAGAAAGAATTGTATGAAACCATCCTTAAAATGATTCATGATGATACATAGTTATGGAGTACCAATATTGAGTGTTGGTATAATTCATTACAAATTTATTTATAGGGAATAAGGAGAGATTAACTAGGCCTGGGTGGTTCTGCCTCAGGTAAGATTCTAAGGGGAGTGACATCTGAACTAGTTTTGCAGACTGATTAAGAATATTTAGACAGACAATTGATGCTTTTGAACTGTGGTGTTGGAGAAGACTCTTGAGAGTCCCTTGGGCTGCAAGGAGATCCAACCAGTCCATCCTGAAGGAGATCAGTCCTGGGTGTTCGTTGGAAGGACTGATGCTGAAGCTGAAACTCCAGTACTTTGGCTACCTCATTGACTTATTGGAAAAGACCCTGATTCTGGGAGGGATTGGGGGCAGGAGGAGAAGGAGACAACAGAGGATGAGATGGCTGGATGGCATCACCAACTCGATGGAGATGGGTTTGGGTGAACTCCAGGAGTTGGTGATGGACAGGGAGGCCTGGCGTGCTGCAATTCATGGGGTCGCAAAGAGTCGGACACGACTGAGCAATTGAACTGAACTGAACTGAGACAGACAATATGTGGGAGAAAGATTTCTCAGGCCATGAGAATATAAGAAAAAGCATGGCACATTTAAGGAGCTGAAAACAGTAGTGTTTCTAGGGTGAAACTTACAAGTGTTGGGATGCCTGGTTAAAAGAAACAGGTAGGATTAGAAGACTACATGACTTGTGTGTCATTTTAAGGAACTTAGAGTCATCTTGCCAGTAGTGGGTGTCCCTAAATCACTACAAGTAGGAAAGTGACATCAAATTTGTATATTAAAATTAGCATTCCCTTAAAAAGTACATTTTAGAGAAAAACTCAATTACTTTGCATTTTATAGAGCAGAACTCTGATACAGTGATTAAGTATATGTAAACAGAAGCCAGAAGGAATGGGCTCAATGCCTGTCTCTTCCATTTATGTACTAGCTGTGTCCTTCAGTTCAGTTCAGTTCAGTCACTCAGTCGTGTCCAACTCTTTGCGACCCCTTGAATTACAGCACGCCAGGCCTCCCTGTCAATCACCAACTCACAGAGTTCATCCAAACTTATGTCTATCGAGTCAGTGATGCCATCCAGCCACCTCATTGTCTGTCATCCCCTTCTCCTCCTGCCTCCAATCCCTCCCAGCATCAGAGTCTTTTCCAATGAATGTCCTTAGGCAGGTCAATTAATCTCTGACATTTAGTCTTCTCATCTAAAGGAAGGATAGGAATACTTCCCATTCATTGGACAATTATAAGAATTAAGTGAAATAATACATATTAAATACATTTAACAGAGAAAGTTTTAATAAATGTTAATTTTTAATGTGGTGATTATTATATAATAATCTAAATAGATATAAATCTAAATCTATATTTATCTAAACACTATGAGTATTTTAAATTTGAAAAGAA
This sequence comes from Cephalophus harveyi, assembly GCA_006410635.1. Taxonomy (NCBI): domain Eukaryota; kingdom Metazoa; phylum Chordata; class Mammalia; order Artiodactyla; family Bovidae; genus Cephalophus; species Cephalophus harveyi. The sequence continues at coordinate 277,561 of SJYT01075151.1, forward strand.
ACATAATTCCTAATGCATTTATTAAACTGACTTCCTTTTTACTAGTAAAACCCCTTGTTTCTCCAAATCAATAATAGGCAAGCCAATGCTGATACCATAGGTAACAAAGTTATTTCAAAGTGCTTTCAAGAGGGATCAAAGTAAAAAATAAAATAAATCTGTAAAAATCAGCTTTTGAATTTGTATCACTCTAGGCAGATTAAGAAACATCAAATGGAATAATGATGAAAGTTTAGCAAGTTCAGTTCAGTTCAGTTCAGTAGCTCAGTCATGTCCAACTCTTTGCGACCCCATGAATTGCAGCACGCCAAGCCTCCCTGTCCATCACCAGCTCCCGGAGTTCACTCAGATTCACATCCATCGAGTCAGTGATGTCATCCAGCCACCTCATCCTCTGTCGTCCCCTTCTCCTCCTGCCCCCAATCCCTCCCAACATCAAAGTCTTTTCCAATGAGTCAACCCTTAGCAAGTTAGAAATAGTCAAAATTTCCCTGAACTAAAATTTCAACTGAATTTCTAAGTCTATTTAACTTTAAACATGCTTATTAAAAATAATTTTAAAATGCAAATATATTTTCCCTATTTCCATCTTAGTTTCATTAATATTAGATTTAAGAATTTTATATATCTGTCCCCTCATAAGCAATGATCTGATAATTTAATTAGGGGCTAAATGTTTATTCTATGATGATTTATTTCTTTGTATTTCCTTTCCTTCAACTCCTGTGTTTACTCCACATGATTACTTACATATATCCAAAGTTTATTCTCTACAGCTACTATTATTTTCCCCAAAGGTAATTTCCAATCCTGTCAAGACCCCCAAAAATCTTACTATTGTTTCTTTTTACAGGTCTATTTAATTTAGATATTAAATATAAAACACTCTACTTCAATTTTTAAGAATAACCATTAATCAGATATCTTACTGTAATTCAGTTCAGTAGCTCAGTCATGTCCAACTCTTTGCGACCCCATGAATTGCAGCACGCCAAGCCTCCCTGTCCATCACCAGCTCCCGGAGTTCACTCAGATTCACATCCATCGAGTCAGTGATGTCATCCAGCCACCTCATCCTCTGTCGTCCCCTTCTCCTCCTGCCCCCAATCCCTCCCAACATCAAAGTCTTTTCCAATGAGTCAACCCTTAGCAAGTTAGAAATAGTCAAAATTTCCCTGAACTAAAATTTCAACTGAATTTCTAAGTCTATTTAACTTTAAACATGCTTATTAAAAATAATTTTAAAATGCAAATATATTTTCCCTATTTCCATCTTAGTTTCATTAATATTAGATTTAAGAATTTTATATATCTGTCCCCTCATAAGCAATGATCTGATAATTTAATTAGGGGCTAAATGTTTATTCTATGATGATTTATTTCTTTGTATTTCCTTTCCTTCAACTCCTGTGTTTACTCCACATGATTACTTACATATATCCAAAGTTTATTCTCTACAGCTATAATTATTTTCCCCAAAGGTAATTTCCAATCCTGTCAAGACCCCCAAAAATCTTACTATTGTTTCTTTTTACAGGTCTATTTAATTTAGATATTAAATATAAAACACTCTACTTCAATTTTTAAGAATAACCATTAATCAGATATCTTACTGTACACTGCAATTTCTCTTCTCATACCTCTTACACTCATGTCAATGTGTGTCATGTTTTTTACTTAATTACTGTCATATTGCATTTGCTACTCCTCTCTACTGAGGGCTCCTATTATCAACATTTTGAGCTATCACATATTTTGAAATCCAATTCCACATTTTCAGATTTCAGGAAGTTTAAACTTTCTATCTAAAAATAACCTCATTTGTTTTCCATTTATTCAGATTTGTCTGAACATTCTGACCTCACTTGAAACTGCTGCTGCTGTTGCTGCTAAGTCACTTCAGTCATGTCCGACCTGTGCGACCCCAGAGACAGCCCACCAGGCTCCCCTGTCCCTGGGATTCTCCAGGCAAGAACACTGGAGTGGGTTGCCATTTCCTTCTCCAATGCATAAAAGTGAAAAGTGAAGGAGAAGTCACTCAGTCGAGTCTGACTCCTGGCGACCCCATGGACTGCAGCCCACCAGGCTCCTCTGTGCATGGGATTTTCCAGGCAAGAGTACTGGAGTGGGGTGCCATTGCCTCTCACTTGAAACTAAGCTACTTTATTTTATTTAACACAACGAGCAGCAGCTGTACTTTGCTGGAACAGCCATGAAGAGATACCCACGCCCAAGGTAAGAGAAACCAAAGTAAGATGGTAGGTGGTACAAGAGGGCATCAGAGGGCAGACACACTGAAACCATACTCACAGAAAACTAGTCAATCTAATCACACTAGGACCACAGCCTTGTCTAACTCAATGAAACTAAGCCATGCCCGCGGGGCAACCCAAGACAGGTGGGTCATGGTGGAGAGGTCTGACAGAATGTGGTCCACTACACTGTACAGGAGACAGGGATCAAGACCATCCCCATGGAAAAGAAATGCAAAAAAGCAAAATGGCTGTCTGGGGAGGCCTTACAAATAGCTGTGAAAAGAAAAGAGGCGAAAAGCAAAGGAGAAAAGGAAAGATATAAGCATCTGAATGCAGAGTTCCAAAGAATAGCAAGGAGAGATAAGAAAGCCTTCTTCAGCGATCAATGCAAAGAAATAGAGGAAAACAACAGAATGGGAAAGACTAGAGATCTCTTCAAGAAAATTAGAGATACCAAGGGAACATTTCATGCAAAGATGAGGGCAGGAGAAGAAGGGGACGACTGAGGATGAGATGGCTGGATGGCATCACTGACTCAATGGATGTGAGTCTGAGTGTACTCCAGGAGTTGGTGGTAGACAGGGAGGCCTGGTGTGCTGCGATTCATGAGGTCGCAAAGAATTGGACACAACTGAGCAACTGAACTGAACTGAACTGATCATGTCTGGAAATAATAAATTTCTCAGGAACTGGGGTTAGATTCTATTTTACTTGCAGTAATTTATCTGAGGTGATCTCTAAATGGGTAAATCTATCAAGGAGACATTAATTGGAAAAAGAAATCTCCTGGGAGATAGTAAAGGACATGCATTCCCAATGGGGAGAAAATCATCTCAAAGAGATTAAATTGGTACCTGAGGGCAAAAAATAAAAGAAAAAGACTTAGATATGAAGATAGTCTGTAACTTTCCAGAGGATTGCAATATATGGACAGATATATACTGTAAAGGGCTTTCCTGGTGGCTCAGAGGGTAAAGCGTCTGCCTGCAATGCAGGATACCTGGGTTTGATCCCTGGGTCAGGAAGATCCCCTGGAGAAGGAAATGGCACCCCACTCCAGTACTCTTCCCAGGAAAATCCCATGGATGGAGAAGCATGGTAGACTACAGTCCATGGGATCACAAAGAGACAGACACGACTGAGCAACTTCACTTTCACTATACTGTAAAACTGTGGTGTAACTATGGTATTAAAACTTCATGGGTATTGAGAGGATTAGGAAAAAAGATTCCTTAGGTGGGTGATAATGAAGAAAAAATGTAGAAATGATGATCTTGGATAACTTTTATGTTGGTTTTTCATGTACACCTACAAAATAACGGGCTTCTCAGGTGGCACACTGGTAAAGAATGAGTCTACCAACACAGGAGATGCCAAGAGATGTGGGTTTGATCCGTGGATCAGGAAGATCCCCTGGAGTAGGAAATGGCAACCTGCTCCAGTATTATTGCCTGGAATATTCCATGGAAAGAAGAGAAAAATTATTAGATTAATTTACAGATAAAAGATGCTTTACCTTTATAAGAGCATATACAAATGAGGGCCATCTGATGCCAATTATTCTACAGCCCTGATGTTGGATCAAATTCTCACATGAATATATTTATATCTAATAATCGTATTTTCTAATTTACCTATTTGCTCTAAATTTAGATATATAATTTGAGCATATTTCAGAGGTATGGCATTGGAATGAACTACCTTCTAAGAAATTTAAGTGAGAACTTAAAAATATTCACCTAGTCTAAAATCAGAGGTAGAAAATGACTGTAATTCAGAAGACAAAATACATTTCAAAAGGAATAAAATGCAAAAGGTCCTTAAGGAGTAAGTAGATCATTGGCCAGTTGTTGTTTTGTAAAGCAATAAATACTTAAATATCACTTAGGTATCTACAGATTGGCTGATGGAAAGATCCTGTCAATAAATAATTATACGGAAATGTATAAAAATACCTTGAGGTTGTAGAATTGATTAAAATTATTTATAGCTGATGTATTTCTTTAATGAGTTTTCTGGGATTCTAAAGAAATCCTACCACAACTCTTAGGAAATATTTTATATGACAAGCTACTCTGTGACCACAATAAAAACATACTTAAAGATACACTTTCATATTTATTGGGCATCAAATGAAAATTTTAACATTTAAAATGAGGAAAGAACAGATCCATGAAGAACATAAAGTAAGCCTTTAGTAACTGAAGATTTTTGAAAAGCACCTTGTGGTAAAAGTCACAGTAAAATATCTTTTTTATTAACTGCAGGGTACATGGACATAAAAGTTATAAATAATGTTACCCTTGACAAGAATATAGTTGTTCCATTCCCTGAATTTACATAAAGAAGCTAAACCAAAAAAACAAAATGTCTTATTTTTTAGCTCATATAAATCATTTTTCCAGCCTTATTTAGTCTATCTCTGACAACTTCCAATCTACCTTAAACTCATCTTATTTTACTGAAACTAAATTTTCTAAGGCCTCCAGTGAATTAATATGGAGAGAATGCCAAGGCCTCTCTTTCATTCAAAAGAGTAAATGTCTTTATTGCCTTAGAGCCTGAGGAACAGGATTCTAGACATTTATTATGTCTCTATGTAGCCATTAGATATATTTGAATTGGTGCGCTTCTTTGACTATATTAATGGCCCACTTCCTCACAGCAGATCAATTATTCAATCCATAGAAACGACTAACAAAAGCTGTCTAAAACTAAATTCTCAGCGTTAGCCCACATCAACCGAAAAACTTTTAATCCAGCAGCACCGATATGCATGACCATAGACATAAATTTAATATTTGCAATAACAGAAAAACAAAAGCAACACAAAAATGAAACAAAAATAATTCTATCTATAGCTAAACACATTTACTTATATAGACACACATACACATACACTTACATATACATATCATCCTCATCAGAAAAATATACTGAAAGACCAAATGTTAAGGAAGACAACCTTGACATTTTAAATAGCACAGCTGAAAGGAACAAATGAGAATTTAAAAAGACAGAAAGATAATTAAATAATAATTTATCTTAAAAGTTTAGTCTTTTTAAATATGCTTTCTAATCTTAAATTTTAAATAATTTTAGTAGGTGAGCTGGGAGTTCTCACCAGGGGTTTTCAGGAGGAGGCTAGTTAAAGATTTCGAGAGTCACTTTTGAGGTTCAAAGCACCAGCATAATCCTTAAGAGATGTGTAATATATGTGCACGCACATTTTTTAACTTTTTGAGAAAAAGTTGGCAGCGTCATGCATTTTTCTAAGTAGTAGAGAACTCCTGGCACAGAGTTCATCAAGAGTTACTGAATGGATTTTAGTTTGATGATTTTTATTTACAGTCTATATTTATTTTCTCGAAAGTATATACTTTTTGCCTAACTAGTTATATTAACAGTCGAGATAATCATAATATTCAAAAGATATTTGTCTATAAATGCAAATTTACTTTAAACTTGAGACATTTTACATTTTACAATATGTCAAAAAATCAACCAAAGGACATAAATAATGTGAATAATTATTGAGTTAACATTCTAGAAATTACTTCCTGTTCTAGTTCCTCTTTTGAAATGTCCAGCTGTATTAATACAAAAGGATCACTGTAAAATATCAAATTGTAATAACAAGATACTTTTATATCTGATAGTAAAGCCTCCAAAATTCTCAAACTTAGTTCAGATACTTAGTCCTGGCAAATACATGTGCCAACCTAAGTGTCTAAGGAAGTCTACCTGTCCTTTGCCATAGTGAACTAGGATATGACTCCCTTCCTTAGAATTGAGGAGAGCTGGGTGACCTGAATGAGACAACAGTAATTGTGAGATGACGTTCCAACCTCACTCTCCATGCCCATGCATGAAATCCACCAAACCCTGTGGCAGTGATATGAGGCAGTCTGGGACTGATATAACTTCATTCCTTCTGCAGACTCGTGAAGAATCAGAAGAACGATTGTATCATATGTTGGAATAACCAAAGATAAACTGGCCAGGGATACATACCTGGCAGGCAAGTGCTGAAAGAATTACAAAATCAACCTTCCAGGCATATACAACACAAAATTTATACAACGCAAAATTTATAAAGGTCTAACAGCAGGTTTATATCTCCAAATAAGTGCAATAAAATAGAAATTCAATAGTTTAATCTGGTCCAATAGAATAACTTAAACTAGCAAATATAAATACACTCCATGGCAAAATGGTTTGGGAGAGCTTAATTATAGCAATTCAGGAGAAGTTGATAGATATGAAGACCTTATTCAAATTAATTTTAAAACAATTGCTTGATGGTAGGAATAGTTGATGAAATTATGTACCACAATATCAATAGTGTTAAACTGTATTCTTATCTTAATATGTGAATATTAAAAGCCTCCAATTAAAATAAATTTATATTAAAAAAAGAATAAATCATGGAATGTGTTTGAAACTATCCATTATACGATATATTAGCTCAGATCAAATCTTCTTGCTAACAGATAAGATGTTCTAATACATATTTTTCAGAAATTACTGGTTACTATGTCCCCTAGCATGCTGCGATTCATGGGGTTGCAAAGAGTCAGACACAACTGAGTGACTGAACTGAACTAAACTGAACTGATGTCCCCTAGCAGATAAGTCTTAAATAAAAGCTGAAATAAGAATGGTAGTTAGTACTTCTATATGGTAAAGAGGAGCTGATTTCAGCAACTGTCATAACAATCTTAAAACAAGGAAAATTTATTACATATTTCTTGATCTGATGCCTCTTTAAGCTATCATATAACATGAGTTAATTATAAAATTATATATTTTCACATTCGTATAACATGCATAATATCATAGTGGAGTAAAAAGGGAAAATTACAGAAACAGTAAAAATATTAATGTCATATTTACATGTGTTTTTTAGCTTTCATTTGAGTAAATACAGTAAAAGTGGACTGCATATATCCTATATGAAACCCTGACAATAATCTGCTTTTGGAAACTAGAAAAATCCACCCATATCCTAAAGGAAAATGTGCTTTCCATCAACACTTGTCTTACTAGAACAAAAAAAAAAAAAACAAGATATACAAAACTAAATATCTGAAATTTATATGAAACACATTGCTGGTGTGTAGAGGTTTGTATATACAGTGAATCTTTAGCTGTAAATATATATGAAGGAGAATTTCAATTTTAGCATGTGTCTTTCAGTTCTCTCTAAGGGTGGTGGTGTTGTTCAGTCACTAAATCATGTCTGACTCTTTGCAACCTCATGGTGTGCATCACACCAGGATCCCCCGTCCTCCACTATCTCCTGGAATTTGCTCAAATTCATGTCCAGTGACTCAGTGATGCTATCTAACCATCTCATCCTGGGCCGCCCCCGATCTCCTTTAGTCTTCAGTCTTTCCCAGCATCAGGGTCTTTTCCAATGAATCAGCTCTTCATACCTGGGGGCCAGAGTACTGAAGCTTCAGCTTCAGCACCCAGTGATGGAATTTATTCATTCCAATGAATACTCAGGGATAATTTCTTTTAGGATTGATTGGTTTGATCTCCTTGCAGTCCAAGGGGCTTTCCAAGAATCTTCTCCAAGAACACAATTCAAAAGCATCAATTCTTTGGAACTTAGCCTTCTTGATGGTCCATAATGGTCACATCCATACATGACCACTGGAAAAACCATAGCTTTGACTACACAGACCTTTGCTGGCAAAGTGACATCTCTGCTTTTTAATATGCTGTCTATGTTTGTCATAGCCTTTCTTCCAAGGAGCAAGTGTCTTTTAAAATTTCATGGCTGCAGTCACTGTCTGTAGTTAGTTTAGAGCCCAAGAAAATAAAATCTGTCACTGATTCTACTTTTACCCCTTCTATGAATATACACCATGAAGTGACAGGACCAGATGCCATGATCTTATTTTTTTTAATGTTGAGTTTCAAGTTAGCTTTTTCACTCTCCTCTTTCACCCTCATTAATAGACTTTTTAGTTCCTTTTCACTTTCTGCCCTAAGGGTGGTGTCATCTGCATATTTGAGACTGTTGATATTTCTCCTGGCAAACTTGATTCCAGCTTGTGGTTCACCCAGCCCTGCATTTCACATGATATACTCTGCACAGAAGTTAAATAATCAGGGTGACAATATACAACCTTGTTGAACTCCTTTTACAATTTTGAACCAGTTAGTTTTTCCACGTCTGGATCTAACTGTTGCTTCCTGACCTGCATACAAGTTTCTCAGAATACAGTTAAGGTGGTATTCCCAACTCTTTTTAAGTATTTTCTACAATTCATTGTGATCCACACAATCAAAGGTTTTAGCCTTCTGCAGTCAGTGAAGCAGAAGTAGATGTTTTTCTGGAATTCCCTCACTTTCTCTATGATCCAACAGACATTGGCAGTTGATTTCTGGTTCCTCTGCCACTTCTAAACCCAACTTGTGTATCTGGAAGTTCTTGGTTCACATACTCCTGGAGACTAGCTTGATGGATTTTGAGCATAATGTTACAGGCATGTGAAATGAGCACAATTTTTTGGTAATTTTGACATTTGGCATTGCCCTTCTTTGGGATTGGGATGAAAACTGATCATTTCCAGTCCTGTGGCCACTGCTGAGTCTAACGGTGGTTTCAATTTAATCAGCACAAAATCATAGGTGAGAGCCATCTTTCACACATCAGCACAGTTGATCAAAAAAAAAAAAAAAAAAAAGGAATGAAGAAAATATTTTGAAAATTATTAGACTAAAGATGTTCATAGTCTGTTCAGATCTCATGGTCTTAAGAGTTTCCCTTAGTGAGTGGGAATGGCAAGAGACAGACGGTATCATCCACCTACTGATTTCCTAGAAAAAGTTGGTCATNAAAAAAAAAAAAAAAAAAAGGAATGAAGAAAATATTTTGAAAATTATTAGACTAAAGATGTTCATAGTCTGTTCAGATCTCATGGTCTTAAGAGTTTCCCTTAGTGAGTGGGAATGGCAAGAGACAGACGGTATCATCCACCTACTGATTTCCTAGAAAAAGTTGGTCATATTCAATTGTCCTTCTAGTTAAATTAAACGAACAATTCCCAGTTATCTTTTCACTAAAACCATCAGACCATCATCACTATTATCTACCAAGTATTTCAAGGCACACCCTCTTCTCACCAAAGTAAGATTGTTATATGTTAGACTTATGAAGATAACGTAAAGCATCATTATCAGAAGTAAGTTCACTTTTAAATTTATAATCATAACATTAAACATAGAATACTGCTCTATATTATCATGTTATTATACTAAACAAGATCTCAGATTATAGGTTGAAAAGCATTTGATCTAATAATAGTATTAATGTTAAATGCATATACAAGAAATGTCATTCACACACAGAATTTGTAAATTTGTTAGAATGTGGCCATTTTCTTCAGAATTCAGAGGCTCTCTTTTTCTGGAGGTGGGGGTGGGGAATGTCATGCAGCTTAAGGGATCTCAGTTTCCCAACCAGGGACTGAACCTGGTCTGGCAGTAAGACAGCACTGAGTCCTAATCACTGGACAGCCAGGGAATTTCCAGAATTTAGATGCTCTTGAGTTTTATAAATAATAAACTTCCATGTATTCAGACATACTGAGACCAAACAAAAAAATGGATTAAAACATATAGTCTATCTATTAAAATAGGTGAATAGTTTGTACCATTTCTAATAGACAGCAATTGCAAATAGCTCTAATACTGTTTCACCAAAGAGTTTTATTTTTTTTATTTTTATTGGAGGCTAATTACTTTACAATATTGTGGTGGTTTTTGCCATACATTCACATGAATCAGCCATGGGTGTACTTGTGTTCCCCATCCTGAACCCCCTCTCCCAACTCCCTCCCCATCCCATCCCTCTAGGTCATCCCAGTGCACCAGCCCTGAGCACCATGTCTCATGCATAGAACCTGGACTGGCGATCTATTTCACATATGATAATATACATGTTTCAATGTGAAAGGAACTTTCAGCTCTAAGTTCAAAGGTTTATGCCTTGCTAGAAGCTGTCAGAAACGTAACCAACAGTAATCTCTACTGTGAATTTAGTTTATCGATGATGGGTTTCTAACCAGTATGTATAAATTCAGGGCCAATTTTGAAAATGATGACATGTGCATGGACACAAACTTTTCAAGTAAAATGGTAACATTCAGCTAGATAAAAGATAAGGAAATCATATTTTGTACTAGAAAGTTATACCTTGAAAATGATTCAATTTTTTTTTTTAGCAAAACATGAGCAAATATCAATGATCAGTTCATGATAATCCTTTTTTGATGGGGGAATTTATGAGAGACATTAATGAATTCTCAAAAAATTATTTTATCTAGTATTCTATATTGTAGATCTTTTATCATGTATACATGGAATACTCAGAAAAAAAAGGAGTAAAAACATTACTATTTACTCTGATGATAAACACCAAGTTTTAGTTGTCTTTCTAAAGTTATTGCTGTTTGAGACTTCCCTGGCTGTCCAATGGTTAAGACTCTGTGCTTCCACTGCAGAGGGGCGTGGACTGAATCCCTGGTTGTGGAACTAAGATCCTACATGCCATGGGATCCTACACGGCCATAAATAAATCAAATCACTGCTGGTTTTAGGAAGGTATTTAAATATTTTGATAAAAATACTATCATTTTGATAAAAATGACTATCTGATCATTTTTAGCTGAAATGGAAGAATATTGGTTATACAAATAAGTATCTTCAGTTCTTTTCTCTTCCCATAGTCAACTACCTCATCTCTTGCCACAAAATGAGTTAGTTAGTTAAGTTGCTCAGTCGTGTCCAACTCTTTGCGACCCCATGGATTGTAGCCTACCAGGCTCCTCCGTCCATGGGATTCTCCAGGCAAGAATACTGGAGTGGGTTGCCATTTCCTTCTCCAGGGGATCTTCCCGGCCCAGGGATCAAACTCAGGTCTCCCGTATTAGAGGCAGACGCTTTAACCTCTGAGCCACCAGGGAAGCTTCATGACTAACAATTTTACAAATAGACACTGTACTTCCCTGTCTTGATGTCTTTGTTCTTTTGTCTCTCTTGTCACTCCCATTCATCTAAGAACAAGTGACATCCAACCAAAGGGATTGGTTTTAAACAAATGAATTAATTTTTGGAAATGATTTTTGGACTGGGAATGATGCTTTCTCAGGAGAGACACTGAGAAAGTCTAGTCTCTCTCAAGAGTGTGTTTCTCCACTGAATTTGCTTGTCTTAGTCTCTGCTATTTCCTTAGAAGAATGTCACATGAACTTTTGAGACCATTATCTTTCACTATGTCCATGAAAAAGCTAAGAGCTTATTACTTGTATAAAAAGTTGTATAAAATAAGGGAAAGTGAAAGTGAAGCCGCTCAGTCGTGTCCGACTCTTTGTGACCCCATGGACTGTAGCCTATCAGGCTCCTCAGTTCAAGGAATTTTCCAGGTAAGAGTACTGGAGTGGGTTGCCATTTCCTTCTCCATAGGATCTTCCCGACCCAGGGATCGAACCCAGGTCTCCTGCATTGCCGGCAGACACTTTACCGTCTGAGCCACCAGGGAAGTCCAGGGAGTGCATATCAAAGATGATGGAATAGAATCTCAGAAGAGAGTTTTCATGACTCCGTAAGTTTATGCAGCTCAGAATGGGGCTAGGTGAGAAACTTGGTATTTAGGTTGACTACATATCCCCTGCTCTGCTTAATATAATATGGATCTCGACAGTTGTATTTCTAGCCTTTTTCCTGATTGAAGTAGTTCTGTTGCTATTTGTTTCTTCTTACAGAGTTTAAGTTAAGTTAAGTTAAGTTAAGTCGCTCAGTCGTGTCCGACTCTTTGCGACCCAGGCTCCTCCGTCCATGGGATTCTCCAGGCAAGAATACTGGAGTGGGTTGCCATTTCCTTCTCCAGGGGATCTTCCCGACCCAGGGATCGAGCCCAGGTCTCCCGTATCAGGTCTGAAGAAAACCAGTGACAGATCATACTTTTCTATTTTTTTTTTTTTTTT
>SJYT01075151.1:290011-314018 GCA_006410635.1 Cephalophus harveyi
GCCTCTTGATGAAAGTGAAAGAGGAGAGCGAAAAAGTTGGCTTAAAGCTCAACATTCAGAAAACGAAGATCATGGCATCTGGTCCCATCACTTCATGGGAAATAGATGGGGAAACAGTGGAAACAGTGCCAGACTTTATTTTTTTGGGCTCCAAAATCACTGCTGATGGTGACTGCAGCCATGAAATTAGAAGACGCTTACTCCTTGGAAGAAAAGTTATGTCCAACCTAGATAGCATTTTCAAAAGCAGAGACATTACTTTGCCGACTAAGGTCCGTTTAGTCAAGGCTATGGTTTTTCCTGTGGTCATGTATGGATGTGAGAGTTGGACTGTGAAGAAGGCTGATCGCCGAAGAATTGATGCTTTTGAAGTGTGGTGTTGGAGAAGACTCTTGAGAGTCCCTTGGGCTGCAAGGAGATCCAACCAGTCCATTCTGAAGGAGATCAACCCTGGGATTTCTTTGGAAGGAATGATGCTGAAGCTGAAACTCCAGTACTTTGGCCACCTCATGTGAAGAGTTGACTCATTGGAAAAGACTCTGATGCTGGGAGTGATTGGGGGTGGGAGGAGAAGGGGACGACCGAGGATGAGATGGCTGGATGGCATCACTGACTCGATGGATGTGAGTCTGAGTGATCTCCGAGAGATGGTGATGAACAGGGAGGCCTGGCGTGCTGCAATTCATGGGGTCGCAAAGAGCCGGACACGACTGAGCGACTGAACTGAACTGAACTGAACTACCTGGGCAAGTTACTTGATCCTTCTAAGACTCAGTTTACTTTTCTGAATTCCTACATCCTAGGCTATTGTGGGAAATACAAAAATTATGTCAAATGCCTTGCAATGCATCTGGTACACTTCAGTGTCAAATATATGTTAATCAAGAAACCACTATAAAGCTGCTAAATGAATATACATAGGATATTAATCAAAACTAAATTAAAAGTAATGCTATAAATCAGAAGACAGCATACTGTGGACCATGTCCAAAACTTCTATTTGTTTTTGTACTGCCAGCAAGCTAAGTATGTTTTTCACACTGTTAAGGGACTATACAAAGCAAACAAAACAAAAAGAATATATGACAGAGACTGTATGTAGGCCACCACACCTAAAATATTTATTATCTAGCACTTTACAGAAAAAGGTTGCTAACCCCTGCTATAAATAATCTATAGATCATGAATTCAGTTAAAAATATAGGAATATCTTTTGAGAAAAATAAATCTTAGAAAATTCCCTTGATTAAATTCCTGTATGAATTAGCACATTTCTAAATACTGTAGTTTAGTAACCACTTATATAGCCTTAAGGTTCTGTTCTTTCCTACCATTTTCCCCCTCCAATTCATCCTTCATATCAAGGTCACACTAATCATTCTATAGCACCATTCTTACCATAGCACTCCATTTCCCTCAAATATATACATATATACATAATCAAAATAAAGGGTCATGTTCAAATTATTTCATCAAATATTCAAGGTCAAACTATTTTCATTTTGGAAATGTTACCCCTCATTTCTTTAATAAATATGTAATTCCAGCCATACCATACTCCCTTAAGTAATATTGTGTGTATTTAGATACACCATGGTTTTAAAATATGACAGTCTTCATTAGAAAAAAAAAAATGATAGTTTTCTCTTTAAAGAGTGGAGCCTAATTCCCCTCTGTGTGGGCCAGGTTGGTAGGCTTGCTTCTAAAGAATAAAAGCAGTAGAACTATGCTCTATTTTTTAAAAGGTACAGGCATAAAAAATTATAACTTCCTTCTGGTCTTCTTTTTTCCAGCTCACTGCGAAGAGAGGCAAGTGTCATGCCTTGAATACACCCTGGAGATGCTACCTAGAAAGAATCTGAGACTTCTCACAATAGCCAGCAATAGCCATGTGTGTAAGTCATCTTGGAAGCAGATTCTCTGTCCAGGTTGAGCTTTCGGATGACTGCAACCTCAGCAACATCTTGATTGCAGCCTCATGAGAAACCTTGAGCCTGAACTGTCCAGCTAAGCAGCTCCCAAATCCCTGACTCATAGAAACTGTTGTACTTAAACATTTGTTGTAAGCAATAAACAAAATTTATGTCAAGAACTAGCACAGAGCTTGGCACAAGGTAATAGGTGGACAAATGTTCTCTTACATTTTTTTCTTATTATTACAGTGTTATTTAGAATAAGGTTAATGGTAGACAGACATGACAAAGATGAAGTGAATAATATAGACTTTTAAGCACATTTTTACTCATTCTGAATTGGATTCTATTTGTATTCTTAATAGGAATTTAAATTATCTAACATATGAAAGTTGCTAAGAAAGTAAATCCTAAGAGTTTTCATCACAAGAAAAAATAATCTTATTTTCTTTTTCTTTTGTTTTGTATCTATGACATTATAAGAAATGATGGATGTTCACTAAATTTATTGTGGTAATTATTTCATGATGCATGAAAGCCAAATCATAATGTTCTACACTTTAAACTTATAAAGTGCTGTATGTCAGTTATATCTCAATAAAAATGAAAGTGATCCAAAAAATTTCCCAGCAATCCAGTTGTTAGGACTTCAAGCTTTTGCTGACAAGGGCCTGTGTTTGATCCCTGGTCTGAGAACTGAGATCCTACCAGCATCCTGGTGCAGACAAAAATGAAGAAATTTAAATAAATAAATATAAACAGCGCATATATATGGAATTTAGAAAGATGGTAACAATAACCCTGTATACAAGACAGCAAAAGAGACACAGATGTATAGAACAGTCTTTTGGACTCTGGGAGAGGGAGAGGGTGGGATGATTTGGGAGAATGGCATTGAAACATGTATAATATCATATATGAAACGAGTCGCCAGCCCAGGTTCAATGCACGATACTGGATGCTTGAGGCTGGTGCACTGAGACGACCCAGAGGGATGGTACGGGGAGGAAGGAGGGAGGGGGGTTCAGGATGGGGAACACACGTATACCTGTGGTGGATACACGTTGATGTATGGCAAAACCAATACAATATTGTAAAGTAATTAACCTCCAATTAAAATAAATAAATTTATTTTTAAAAATATAAATAAATAAATAATTTAAAATGGAAAAAAAATATCATCTAAGAAAGGGGAATTGCAACAAAGACCTATTCGGAAAAAATACTGCTAGCTGGCCATCAAAATTCTTTATTCCTTATGTAAATAGCAAAGTGAGTTGTATCTGGCTTCCCATTTAGGAACAGAAATTTCCAGTCCACCTCAAAAGGCTACACTCACATAAGCTTTTGTAAATGAAATGTAACTGAAATATGTGCAATTTCTACCTCAATTTCTTAAGAGGAACTCTTTTACTCTGAACTTCTGCCCTTTGATTTCCAGAATAGTGATTTTCAATGTGACTTAGAAGACAATGTGTTAAAGTTGGCAGAACCACCTTCATCCTGAATTCCTAAATTATGCCTTGAATTAGAGCTCTTGATGATCCTCTCTATTGTGCTTAAATTTTTAAACAGGTAAAAATTAATTTTATTTTGCTTGAGCAATTGGATTCTCAGTTATCTTGTTACAGCAATTAATGATTCCCTAATATACCCTATATTGATCTAATAAGACTTTACATAAGCATTAGTAATTCCAGTGGCCCACTAGCGAAAAACTGGGAGTAGATATGTCATGATGATAGGGAAAAAACATTGATATTAACTTCTAAATATCACACATAGTTATTGATCATACATAGTTGCATATGTATAAATAAGTAAACGTGAGGTAAAATTATTTCAAATGTTCATGATACCAAACAAGAAAGCATATGATCCAAAAGTATTTAAATTGTTCTTAATTTAAAAAAATAATTTGTGTGTCAACATCAACATGCATTTAGATGTGTTATTATAGAGACTAAGTTTTATAATTTGTTGAATCTATGATGAGTGTCCATTCCCTGATAAGTTGTATTTATCTAAAACTATGCAGTATATTGAAAAGAACTTAAAGATTGACACCAAACAAACACCAAACAAGAAGCTGATGACTAAATGTTTAACTTGATATATAGTTTGGACAAATCAAGTAACTTCTCTGTAATTTAACTACATCTTCTATAAACTAGTGACTGAAAATGAATATGTTTTGTTATAAGAGTTGAATGGGTTAACATAATAACTGAACTTTTAGTCTAATGCACTGTATGGAGGCACAGTTCCTCAGAAGACAAGAATGTTTTATATATTTACACATATAAATCTCATTTATGCTAAAATTGTTGGCAAAGTTCTATTGTACATTCCCAGGAAAAATAAATGTTTTAATTAGTCAACAAATGCTACTGACTTATTTTATATTTGCCATTGGGATGGTCATCATGTTATAATTTTAAAAATTAAACTGGTATTAAGAATGACATTTAAGAGAGAGAGTCATTAAAGAAATACTGGGCAAGAGGTTTTTTGTGGTTTTGTCTGATTATTTGTTGATGTTTTTAAAGAACAATATTAAGAAAAGGCAATTAGATTTAGGCAATTAGAAAGGCATTAGTTTTCTTTGAAAGTGGTTTTGGTAGAGTGACATGATTTGAAACCAAATTGCAAAGTTTTAAAACTTAATCACTGATACAGCCATGGAAACAAAATATGTAGTTCTTTTATCCACCAATTCTTGGGTGTATAATGAAATAATAGTGACCATTAGTAACTAAAACTGTAAAACGGATATGGAGAAAAGGAGGGTTTAAAGATGAGATAGAAAAAGAGAATATCATCAAGTAGGCCATTACGAAAATTTAAGAGACAGTGCTGGAGACAATGCACAGAGTGAGAAGAAAGAAGTGAGAGAGAGAAAGGGGGAGGTCATTTATAGCAGAATAAGGACAGCACAAGTCTAGGATCTTTTTTTTTTTTTTTTCAGGTAAGATGTCGGTTTATTTAGAGAGAGACACACTCCACAAAAGAAGGCAAGAGGCTCTCGAGCCTCTAATATGGAGTGGTCAGATTTTTTGGACTGGGTAATTTCATAGACTAATGAGTAGAGGATTATTCCAATTCTATCAAGGAAGGGGTGGGGATTTCTAGGAATTGAGCCATTGCCCACTTTTTGGCCATTTATGGTTGGCCTCAGAATGTCATGGTGCTCATGGGTGTGTCATTTAGCTAATGTATTATAGTGAGCACACAATGAGGCTTAGGGTCTACTGGAAGTTGAATCTTCTATCATCTTGGACCTAGTTGGTTCTAACCAGTTTTTGCCATGTCCTGTGGCTATGTCATTCTTTTAAAGGTTATGCTCTGCCTCCTTCCCTTCTGCTTCATTCCCCACCTCAGAGATTTTACTCTCATATTCTCATGAGAAGCTGAAGGTTGAAGCTTTGTCCTCTGTAACTTTTTTAAGACTGAGTAGGGGCAGTGGCCTGTCTGTCAGGGAATAAAAATCTCTGAATGCTTGATCTAGGGGCCCTGGGGGCAGGGCAGTTCCTTGCTTTAAGTCAAAGAGGCTAGAATCCTCACATAGCCATCATTTTGATGATACAGTACTTTTCGTAACAGCATCAGAGTACTAAAATATCTATAAATGACAAAAGACTCAATGGCATGGTTAAACATCTGCAATTGATAAAGAAACATGGTTACAATAACCAGAATTATGAATGATTCCACTTAACATATCAAATAATCATAGTTAAATATTTCTCTTTGAGATACCTCAGGGACACTTGAAAGCATCCCAAAGTTAGCTGGAAATTAAAAGAACTTTAATCAAAAATTGATATTTGGGAAGTTTGTCAAAAATTTATAAAACAGTCAAACAAGATCATAGCCCACTGTAAGAAAGAGGTATGCATGATCAGGATTTTCTAAGACTGAATTAAATCTAGTTGGGTAAATGCATTTTGTTCAGCATGGGCTAGGACAAGACTGAATTTGGATTCTGTATCCAAAGTTTTCTTGAAATGTTGCTTTTAATAATAAATAATATGATGCTTTTTGCCTTTAAGAGATTGCTTTTGAGATCTCTTGCAATTTTTAACTTTTTTTGGTTAATAAGTAAGCATTGTCTCACAGTGACCAAGATTGATTTTTAAGGTTTTATTGAGGTAAACTTCCAAGACTAACCTTGAAAGAAAACAGACTTTTGTTTGTTTTGTTTCAAAGACAGCAAAAACAGAGTAAATTAAATATTCATAACACTTTTTGAGATACAAATGTTGAAAGATGAGTGATAGACTGAAGAATTTGACAAAAAATGGAGAAGGGATTAAGTAAGAATATAAGCATATCACAGTTACTGGGTAGTTAATTTAAAGTGCACACTCTGTTAAGGGGGGGAAAAAGTGATGAGGCTAAGAAAGTCAATCTTAAAAGTTCTCATAACAACAAGAAAAAGTTGTAACACTGTGAGCTGATCCATATGTTAGGGAGTTAGAACAGGAAAAAGGAGTCCACAATAGCAATGGCTAAAAGACAAGAAAGGGAAAAGCCCACAAAAATGGAACAAAAGCAAATCCAAACGAAAAGAAATGAGCATTTGAGGTGAAACAAACACACCCCCTTCTTGGCCATTCCAATTTGCATAGGGGCAGGCTCAAGGTGGGGAGGAGACAAATGCATAAAAGGAGGAAGCCAAGACAGACTGAGGCCTTGCCTTTGGGATCAGCTCGCCCTCATACCTCAAGGGTGTACTTTCCTTTGCTTGGGAAATAAAACTGTACTGTAAACCAGCTGTAACACTGGTCCACTGTTTCAAATCTTTGCTGCAGTGAGAAGAACCAAGGAAATTACACACTCCTCTGACATAATCTGGTGCTGTGACTTGGATGTAACCTGGCTGAAACAATCTTGGCTTGGCCCCACGAGGCGGGGCCAAGCGTAGCAGAAGCCCAACTCAGGGAAAGCTCGTGTGGTAGAAGCAGAATGCAAAGGAAACCCAATGCAGTGGAAGTGACAAGAAGCCTAATGTGCTGGAAACCAGGACAAGAACAAACTCAGCAGAAAGCTCAGGTGACTCAGTCTCAGATTTCAGAAGACCTCCAGTTAAGAAGGTCTTAATTAAATCTTAATTCCTTTACAGCCTTCCGTTTCTTGTTTCCTTGAACCCCCTGTGAACAGGCGAGGGGCAGTGGGTGCAATTGAGGGACTCTGGTAGGGCTACTCCCCAGTGTGTCCCAAAGGCTCCACTACTCTCTGTGCCCTAGTAGCTGTTGCCCAAGTGGGTGAGAGTTCTTCTGTCCTTAACCTTCCTTTGTGCCAAGGATCAGCCCAATGAAAACTGTGGGTACAGGTCTGGCATTTAGCAGATTTTCTGGCAATTTATAAAAGGGGTTCCTCAGTATGTTTTTCACACTGCTTTTTCCTTCTGTTCTTTAGCTCCTCTCCTCTCTCCATCTATGCCACAGTTTGACTGGACAGCTCATCATCTTTCCATTTCTGAAAGTTGTGTTTGAAACTGTTTCCTAAGATTTGGACTTAAACCCACATGGCAGGGACATTGTGCTATGCTTAGTCACTCAATTATGTCTGACCCAGACTTGAGCCTACCCAAAACCTACAGTGCTTGGTTTCAGGACCTAGTGAAGCTTAGGCTCTTGATGTCTCATTGCAAAAAGAATTCAGTGAGAGACACAGCAATAGGTAAGAGGTAGATAGGTTTGGTTCAGAGAGAAGCACAGAGTGTGTGCCATTGCAGAAGGTGAATGTGGGGGCCATGAAACGTGTGGTTAGTTTTTGTGCACTGGGTGATTTCATATGCTAATGAGTGGGAGGATCATTTCAAGAATTGGGGAACAACCCACTCCTTGGTCTTTTGATAGTGCCTTGGAATTGTCATAGAGCCTTTGGCTGTGTGTTATTTAGCTTGCAGATTGAGGATCAAGATTTAGTTGAATTGGACTTGTCTGCCATTTTGGACCCATTAGATTTTAATTGGCTTGAGTTATGTCCCTGGGCTAGGTTATTCTTTCAAAAGTTGCGCCCTGCCTCCTTCCCTCCTGTTTCATGCTCCCTTCCTGAGCCTTGCCCAGGCCCACAATGTTGCCTCTACAATCTTCTGGATACTTTGGCCACCTGATGTGAAGAACTGCCTCACTGGAAAATACTCTGATGTTGGGAAAGACTGAAGGTGGGAGAAGGGGATAGAGGATGAAATGGTTGGATGGCATCACCAACTCGATGGACATGAGTTTGAGTAAGCTCCAGAAGTTGGTGATGGACAGGGAAGCCTGGCATGCTGCAGTCCATGGTCTCACAAAGAGTTGGACATAAATGAGTGACTGAACTGAACACTTTTCTGGAGGGACAATTAGAAAATAGCGGGACCTTGGGAGGGAAATACTGTATAATATCCAAATCATTTATATATTCAGGCTTTCATCCTCCATGTTTCCTGCAACATGTGCAACAACAGCATTTCTCAGTGAAGCCGCTAAGGCAGGTGACAGGCTCATAATGCCTACTAGGAGTCCATCTGCTGGTGGTATCCCTTCAAGGTAATTGGGCTTCCAGGGATAATGTTTGCCACTTTGGAAGTTAGCCCTGCAGGTCATTTGGGCCCAAACCCTTACCACCCTTCTCCTAAAGTTACAAACATACCCTGGGATAAATCTCCACTCCACTTTTATGAAACATCCAGTCTGTTGCCTCTTATCACTTTGTTCTTACTAACTCCTGCAACCAGGACCCCGCCCCCTTGTAGTCAATATCACTCCACCCAGCTTATTATTAAAATACTTTTAATGCCCCTAACAGGACCAGATAACCCACTCCTTTATCATTACTCCTTTTATTACCTGAAGTGGACCTATGACAATGAAATGTTTACATTTGGAAACACCCTAAGCTGCACTTATGGAGGACTAGAAAAGGAAAGATATAAGCATCTAAATGCAGAGTTCCAAAGAATAGCAAGAAGAGATAAGAAAGCCTTCTTCAGCTTTCAATGCAAAGAAATAGAGGAACAGAATGGGAAAGACTAGAGATCTCTTCTGGTGGCTCAGAGGTTAAAGCGTCTGCCTCCAATGCGGGAGACCTGGGTTCGATCCCTGGGTCAGGAAGATCCCTTGGAGAAGGAAATGGCAATCCACTCCAGTATTCTTGCCTGGAGAATCCCATGGACGGAGAAGCCTAGTAGGTTACAGTCCACAGGGTCACAAAGTGTTGGACACGACTGAGCGACTTCACCCTACTTAGAGATCTCTTCAGGAAAATTAGAGATACCAAGGCAATATTTCATGCAAAGATGGGCTCAATAAAGGACAGAAATGGTATGGACCTAACAGAAGCAGAAGATATTAAGAGGAGGGGGCAAGAATACATGGAAGAACTGTACAAAAAAGATCTTCACGACCCAGATAATCATGATGATGTCATCACTAATCTAGAGCCAGACATCTTGGAATGTGAAGTCAAGTGGGCCTTAGAAAGCATCACTACTAACAAAGCTAGTGGAGGTGATGGAATTCCAGTTGAGCTATTTCAAATCCTGAAACAGGATGATGTGAAAGTGCTGCACTCAATATGCCAGCAAATTTGGAAAACTCAGCAGTGGCCACAGGACTGGAAAAGGTCAGTTTTCATTCCAATCCCAAAGAAAGGCAATGCAAAAGAATGCTCAGTATATTGTCACCCTGCTTATTTAACTTCTATGCAAAGTACATCATGAGAAACACTGGACTGGAAGAAATACAAGCTGGAATCAAGATTGCCAGAAGAAATATCAGTAACCTCAGATATGCAGATATCTGAGGATATGCAGATATATGCAGATATTTCTCACCACCCTTATGGCAGAAAGTGAAGGAAGAGGAGCTAAAAAGCCTCTTGATGAAAGTGAAAGAGGAGAGAAAAAATGTTGGCTTAAATCTCAACATTCAGAAAACGAAGATCATGGCATCTGGTCCCATCACTTCATGGGAAATAGATGGGGAAACAGTGGAAACAGTGTCAGACTTTATTTTTTGGGGCTCCAAAATCACTGCAGATGGTGACTGCAGCCATGAAATTAAAAGACGCTTACTCCTTGGAAGAAAAGTTATGACCAATCTAGATAGTATATTCAAAAGCAGAGACATTACTTTGCCAACTAAGGTCCGTCTAGCCAAGGCTATGGTTTTTCCTGTGGTCATGTATGGATGTGAGAGTTGGACTGTGAAGAAGGCTGAGCACCGAAGAATTGATGCTTTTGAACTGTGGTGTTGGAGAAGACTCTTGAGAATCCCTTGGACTGTAAGGAGATCCAACCAGTCCATTCTGAAGGAGATCAAACCTGGAATTTCTTTGGAAGGAATGATGCTAAAGCTGAAACTCCAGTACTTTGGCCACCTCATGAGAAGAGTTGACTCATTGGAAAAGACTCTGATGCTGGGCAGGATTGGGGGCAGGAGGAGAAGAGGACGGCTGAGGATGAGATAGCTGGATGGCCATCACAGACTCGATGGATGTGAGTCTGAGTGAACTCTGGGAGATGGTGATGAACAGGGAGGCCTGGCATGCTGCGATTCATGGGGTCGCAAAGAGTCGGACACGACTGAGCGACTGAACTGAACTTAACTGAAGGGAGAAAATCAGTGACTCACATTCCCTCAGAGCAATAAGAAGATAAAGCTTATGGCTATTTAGCCTGGTTCCCAGTCTCAGGGCACTGGCTTGGACTGCTTGACAACAAGGTATCTATTCCCATCCACTGTGGACAAACCAGCAATGAGTTAAGCTTACAACACCTTAATTCCACCACTAGTCAATGCTGGAGACCTTGGGATTCCCAACTCCAGCCTGGGGCCCCAGGAGGTCGACCTGCCTTGACCTGCCTAGGAATCTGGTCCCTGGGAGGTTGTCACACCTCAACCTGCTCAGGGATCCACCAGTCTGGGGGGTTCCAGGAAGCTGACATGTCTCAACCTGCCAGAGATTCAATCTCCAGGAGATGGTCATGCCTCAGCCTGCCCGGGGGTCTGCACCCTGACCCAGGGATGCCCAGCTCTCAGGTTGCAAGAGTACTGGGTAGGATAAGCTTTAGAAAGACTCACCCCCAAGGAAGTCCACTCATGGAAGTAGAAGGAAGCCTATTAGTTGTGGGACTGTGCCCAGTCTCAGCAATAACTCAGGAGCCTAACAAGAACTCCATTGCCTTTCTGGGGAAAGGCTAAAAGAGGCCCTCCAAAAGTTTACTAATCTGTACTCAGACTCTTATGTGGGACAAGTGATTTTAAAGGACACATTCTTGTCCCAACTTTCATCAGACATCAGGATAAAGTTACAACAGCTATAGCAGCAGGACCCTGCTGCCTCTATAGATGAGATGGTCCAGACAGCCACCAATACTTTTTATAACAGAGAACAGGAGAGAGAGGCCAAGGCTCAGGAAAGGGAGAAAAGGAAAGAGATAAGGCATACTCTGATGCTGGCCACCCTCCAGGGAAGCCCTATGTCAAACCTCGTGTCCTTAAAAGACAAGGTACGAGGTAAATGCTTGATCTGTAGATGGGGGGACATTGGGCTAAAGATTGTCCAAACCATTACAAGTCTTCTAAATTGGCTTGCTACAAATGCCATCAGTTGGGACACTGGGCAGCACTCTGCCTCCAAGACCTAAGAGCCTCAAGGTCAAGTGCCAAACCTTCCCTCATGATGGTTCAACAGAAATGAAGTGGCATGCTCTAGCCAGTCCATATGTCACAGATAAACACCACAGGGCTGGAGCCAAGGGTGCATCTGAATATGGCAGGCAGGTCCAAGAATTTCTTGGTTGACCAGGGACTACCTACTCTGTCCTGAACTCCTACTCCGGAACCTTCTCCTCCCAAACCTGTACCATTTTGGGTGGTACAGGAAAAACATTTACAAAAAGATTCATCCAAGCACTTCTTTGTTGTTGGGATGGACAAATATTTTTCCACCGGTTTCTGGTGGTCCCTGAGTATCCTCCTCCCTTATTGGGAAGAGATTTTTCCCTGTCTTCAAAATCTTGCAGCTATTACAGTTCTTACAGAAGATGTTTTAAAACTCTCTTTTGGGGGCAAACTAACTATTTTTGCCAGCCACCAAGTGGAACAACTCCTGAATGGAAGAGGCCATTTATGGATGTCTGATCAAAGGATCCTCAGATATCAAGGAGTGCTGATGGAAAATCCAGGCCTGACTATAACCCTTTGTGAGGTTCTTAAACCTGCTGCCCTCCTACCTACCCCTAAGGTCTCTCTCCCCTTTCACTCTTGCCTAGAAACCTTAGACCACTGGACAAAACCCTGAGAGGGATTGTCAGAATAACCTCTGACCAATCCTGAGGAAATCTAGTACACTGATGGAAGCAGCTGTGTCTTGGATGGAAAAAGAAGAGCCAGCTATGCAGTAGTCTCCAATTTTGAGACCACAGAGGCGAAACCTTTGCCACCAGGTACTTCAGCTCACTTGGCTGAACTCATAGCCCTATTTGAGCTTTATAGCTGTGAAAAGGAAAAAGAGTAGCCATTGACTCTGACTCCAAGTAGGCCTTTCTGGTGCTACATGTACATGCTGCTATTTGGAAAGAAAGAGGCCACTTGACCACCTGAGGGTCCCCAATCAAATATGGTGACAAAATCCTTAGACTCTTGGAGGCAGTCCATCTGCCCACTGAGGTTTCAGTCTTCCACTATAAAGGACACCAAAAAGGGAGCATGGAAGTGGCATGCGGGAACCAAGCAGGCAATCAGGCCACTAAGAGAGCAGCATTACAGAACAGGGACCTAATAGGTGTTGCCACCTTAGTTCCACAGACTAAGGTGGAATTTGCCAGAAACTCCTTCATATACTGAAGTTGAGACTCTTAAGCTAAGAGTAGGGGCTTTCAAGAGGATCATATGGGGTGGTTCCAAAAAGAGGGACCCCTTTTTCTACCTGGGAACCTCCATTGGAAGTTGGGTAACTCCTTACATGCCACCACTCATTTACGGTAGAAGGCCCTCCAAATATTACTAGAAAAGTCCTTCAGAGAAACAGGCCTCCAAATGACTATAAGGCAAGTGGTCTCCTCTTGTCCCACTTGCTAATTAAACAGCTCCCAAGGAGCTCGAAGAGCACAGCTGGTCCAGCTTGTCCAACAACATGGGACCTACCCAGGGGAGGACTGGTAAATGGACTTCTCCCAGATGCCAGTTTCTCAAGGGTATAAATACCTACTAGTCATGATAGATACATTCACAGGATGAACTAAAGGCTTTCCCACCTGGACTGGGGAAGCTGAGGAGGTGGTAATGAAACTACTCCATGAAATCATGTCAAGATTTGGTCCGTCCAAGTCATTACAGTGTGACAATGGGAAATCATTTACTTCTAAGGTCACCCAAGGGGTCTCTAAAGCATTGGACATTACCTATTACCTCTATTGTGCCTGGAGGCCTCAGTCTTCAGAAAAGTAGAAAAAACCAACCAATTCTTAAAATCAGCAATAAAAAGGATAACCCAGGAGACCTCCCTGGGGTGGAAGGAGGCTTACCAATATAGTTCTCCTCCCCACCCATGTTGCCCCCAAAGAATAGGTTGGTCTTAGCCCTTATGAATACTATATGGGAGACCTTTTGTTTATGTCAATGACCTCTTCCTAGATCTAGAGGCTCAGACCCTCCAGTCTTATACTATAGCCATTGGGCAATTCCAACAAGATACATACTTATGGGGTGTCAATGGAACCCAAAAGATTCTAAAGAGCCACCACTGTAGGCTCCAGGAACTTAAGTTCTAATTAAAGTCTCGAAAGATGGGTCCCCAAAGGCTCAACTCCTTTGAGGAGTTGAGGATCCAACATGGAAGGGTCCCTATCCTGTAATACTTTCTACCCACACAGAAGTCAAAGGACCAGGACACGACTCCTGGATTCACTACTCATGAGTCAAGTCATGGAAGAAAACAGAAGAGGACACTCAATACACCTGTGAGCCACTGGGAGATCTCAGATACCTATTCAGGACTACAAACAAGTGCCATCCTAATTAACACCCTCAAAATCAAGTTTCTGGGGGTAAGATTTCTCAGGATAGCTCTAAAGAGCCAACACAGCTTGGCAGGTGTTTTACTCCAAAATAAACAGGAGATAGATCTCCTGATCCCTGAACAAGGATGAACTTGAGCGATCTTGAATGAGTTATGTTGTTTCTGGGTAAATACCTCCAGCTAAGGTAAAGATAGTTTCATAGTTCTCAAGAAAAATATTCAGGTCCTATGGGATCTCAAAAAAAATCTGGAGAGTCCTCAGGGTGTCTATAATCTCTCTTTGGGGGATCCTTCTCCTAGCGAGGGGGAATTTGGAGTAAGCTAATGCCCCTACTAATCCTTGCCATCACCATATTGATGCTGCTTATGATTGCTTCATGTGTTTTCAATTGTCTAACCTGTTTTGTCTTTACCCAGGTCAGCAAGCTACAACATGTAGTACCAATTGAACAAAGATACATAAAACTATACCTGACCACAGAAAATATCACTCACCCTTAGATGGACAACACTATAAGGACTCTGAGGCCTGAGACTAGCAAGAGGGGGAAGCCCAATGCCTCTCACTATCCCAGATCAGCAGGAAGTAGCCAGAGAGACCTCAATGCCCCTATTCCAAAAGAATTAGGCCTCCAATCTCTTGAGGGGGGAATGTTAGGTAGTTGGAATAGGAAAACAGAGTCCAAAATGACAGTGGCTAAAAGACAAAAAAGAGAAAAGCCTACAAAAACAGAACAAAAATACATCCATAAGGAAAGAAGGGAGAACTTCAGGTGAAACAAACACATGCCCTTCTTGGCCAGTCCAATTTGCATAGGGCAGGCTCAAGGGGTGGGGAGGAGACAAATGTATAAAAGGAGGAAGCCAAGACAGATTGAGGCCTCACCTTTGGGGTCAGCCCACCCTCACGCATTGAGAGTGTACTTTCCTTTGCTTGCCAAAAAAAGCTGAGCTGTAACCGAGCTGTAACACTGGTCTGCCATTTCAAATCTTTGCTGAGGCAAGACAACCGAGGAAGTTACACACTCCCCAGACATATCTTAAATAAACTTATTGTGATAACCATTTCAATATATATATATATATATAAAATCATTACGTTGTATACCTTTGTTGTTGTTCAGTCACTCAGTCATGTCTGACTCTTTGTGACCCTATGGACTGCAGCACACCAGGCTTCTCTGTCCTTCACCATCTCCTGGATCTTGCTCAAACTCATGTGCATTAAGTCAATGATGCCATCTAACCACTTCATTCTCTGTTGTCCTCTTCTCCTCCTGTCTTCAATCTTTCCCAGCATCAGAGTCTTTTATAATGAGTCAGTTATCAGGGTCTTTTCTAATGAATCAGGTGCCCAATGTATTGGAGCTACAGTTTCAGCATCAGTCCCTTCAATGAATATTTGGGATTGACTTCCTTTAGGATTGACTGGTTTGAGCTCCTTGCATACAAATGTTATATGCTAATTATAAGTCAGTAAAATTGTGTGAGATAAACTGATGAAAAAAATTTTAAGTAAAATCAAGATGCTAATGAGCAAATAGTTCAAATTCATCCCTGTAAATTACAGGTTCCAAGAAAATACTACAATGTAACTGTGGATATGGCAAAGGTGAGTTTATTCTTAGTCACTAAAGCAGATCACTACCTCAACAGAGACTTAGGAATTCTTGTCTCAGTAGGGAGAGCAGCGTCAGTATATTTATGAAATGTGGGGATCTGGCTCAAAGTGGGTTTTTCCATACTGGGCTAAGTCCAGACAGGGTAAAAATTATAATATAACAGTTTAAAACTGAGGGACAAAGTAAGGGGAGGGTTTTGATATTAGGGTTCAAAAACTCTTAGAAACTAAGCATTTGGTTGATTTCATCAAAAAGCTGCTCAGCCTGATGTTCACTTAAATGAGTTTTACAGAAAGTCTCTGAAATAAAGAAGTTCTTCATGACTTTTAATTTCCTTGGCAAGAGTTCTCCTGAAGAGTAAAGTCATGATAATCAAGTAGTGGAATTAATAAGCTTGTGTTAATGAAGACACTTAACTCTTTGGGTATAGATGTTTCTATGTTACATTCATTTCTTTCTTACATAGAACTATAAGTGTTTCACATATACAGGAAGAATTCATTTCCTAGAATGGATGATGTTGATAGAACATCAGAGATAGTTCAGCCGTAATCAATCAAGTGATAGTAAGAAAATTATTAGAAATCTTCAAAACACAATACATTCTAATAGTCTAAAACAGTGTAGCCATATTCTTATAAAATTTATGAATATGTATTTTTAAAAATTTTCAAGACTTCCTTGTTACTCAGATTTTGATATTTTACTCATCTTTGAGATCTCCAAGTGATCCTTGAAAGATCCCTTGTCTGATAGAACATGCCTGTATTCTTTCTCTATAATCTTAATATATTTAGTCTGTTGGTATAACTAATAAGCATAGCAAGTATAATATGCTTTTGTTAAGTTATTATGATCTGAATATTTAAGCTAAAGAGTATTATAATTAATATAATTAAGATCATGGCATCTGGTCCCATCACTTCATGGCAAATAGATGGGGAAACAATGGAAACAGTGACAGACTTTATTTTCTTGGACTCCAAAACCACTGCTAATGGTGACTGCAGCCATGAAATTAAAAGACTTGCTCCTTGGAAGAAAAGTTATGACTAGCCTAGACAGCATATTAAAAAGCATAGACATTACTCTGCCAACAAAGGCCCATCTAGTCAAAGCTATGGTTTTTTCAGTGGTCATGTATGGATGTGAGAGTTGGACTATAAAGAAAGCTGAGCACTGAAGAATTGATGCTTTTGAACTGTGGTGTTGGAGAAGACTCTTGAGAGTCCCTAGGACTGTGAGGAGATCCAACCAGTCCATCCTAAAGGAAATCAGTCCTGAATATCAATTGGAAGGACTGATGCTGAAGCTCCAATACTTTGGCTACCGCATGTGAAGAGCTGACTCATTTGAAAAGACCCTGATCCTGGGAAAGATTGAAGGCGGGATGAGAAGGGGATGACAAAGGATGAGATGGTTGGATGGCATCATTCACACAATGGACATGAGTTTGAGTAAGCTCCAGGACTTGGTGATGGACAGGGAAGTCTGGCATGCTGCAGTCCATGGGGTCACAAAGAGTCAGAGTGAGCAACGAACTGAACTGATTATAAATAATAATAAACACAGTGATATTTATGTGCCTCCTAATAACTGTATGTCAGAATGATATATGAAAGAATGAATTTAGATTCTGAAGCATTTACTAATACATGCTATAAATTAATATTAGAAACAAACTAGACAATGCAACTTAAAACTGGAAAATGATAGTGACAAGGAAGACCTATCCCTATGAGGAAACAAGGATTACTGGGTATTAAGACAAGCAACTCTGAGTACAGCCAACTGAAATTAATTCCAACTAGAGAAGCATTCTATCTAGTTTTCAGTATTGGAAAATTCAAAACTTCCATTGGTGTGCTAGCAACACTTCATTTTTAACACATCTTCAGGATTTCATTAAATGATTCTAGGGTTTTTTTTCTTCAAGTTTTAAAACATTTACAGTGTGAATATATCATTTTACTTATTTATGGAGTTAAAGAGATTAGTTAATGACATCTCTGAAAGCAGAGGAAAGGGAGAAGAAATGCAAAAGAACCATGAAAGATAAATGATTAGTAATGTAGATTGTTTTCTATTAAAACTACAAGGCAGGATGAAATATATGGTGCTTGCTATTTTTTTAAAAGGCAGTGGAAATGAAGAAAGCATAATAATGGCATAATTATAAATCTTTGAAGTTTTTCAGTATCTAAAAGCATTAAATCTATTAATGCAGCAAGACTAAGCTCATATCTAGCTCAAGACAAATATATTAGTATTATGTATTTCACAATGGTATAATTTAAAACACTATCAATGAAAAATGTATGCTTTGTCCTTGGTTAATTTTGTGTGTCCCTTTGCCCTTGGTTAATAAAACAGAAAGTAGGATTCAATTATGGGGGCTTTCCCACACAGTGGGGCCTTCCCTGACCACACTGTTTAAAATACAACTTTTCCTAACACACACACACACACGTATGTTTCCTAGCCTTCTTCTATACATTGTCTCTACAGCATTCACTACCATCTGGCATATCTGTTAATTTTAACTTTTATATCATTTAATTGGCTAAGGTTTGCTCCCTCCCACTTCCACCCTAGAATGTTTGTCTCATAATCACAGAAACTTTGTTTTATTTCTGCTTTATTCCCAGGGCCCAGAATGGTCTGACTTTAGTACGAAAGTTTTCTTTTCCTAGTGCTCTCTACACAAAAGATGTTCCACCGTAGGGTTTACATTGGTTTGGAGACGAACAAAGCCACAGTAATAAAGAAACTACTTGTACAAAAATCAGCAATGGCTTCTACATTGCCAAATCTACCAGGTAATTGTCAGGCCTCCAATTAGATACTATCTCATCAAAACTCAACAAAGATGACCTAACTTCCTCTTAAGTGAAGGGAAGTGAAGTGAAAGTTGCTCAGTTGTGTCTGACTCTGCAAGAAGTCCAGAATACTGGAGTTACGCCTTTCCCTTCTCCATGGGATCTTCCCAACTCAGGGATCGAACCCAGGTCTCCCACATTGCAGGCAGATTCTTTACCAGCTGAGCCACAAGGGAAGCCCAACTTGCTCTTACACCCTCTGTTATTATGACTTCATGACACTGTTCTCTGCTGCTTTGCTCCTAGCCCACTGGTTTCTCCTTTCCTCTGACCTTTACTGATGTTACTACTCCTAACAGACCTATGGATCATAAGAAGACATTATTGTTTTGTTTTAATCTGAAAAGCTATCCATTGAAAAATAATAGAGCAAACTTCCACAGCAATTTTATTACCAATTACCAACAGTATAAATACTATACAAAAATAAAATGGAAAAAAGTTGAGATAAATATAAAATGATAATATTTTTAAAAGCTGTCTAGTTGCAAAGCTTTATATCATTCATTTGCAAATACTAGAAATGGTAGAAAATACATTGGAGGGGAAATATATCATTAATAATGAAAATGTATTTCAAATAGACTTCTTGATAAAAAACAAACAAACAAAACTTTTAGACTGATCTTTTGTTTTTATCTCATGAAGTGCCAACGGAGAGAATCAATTGGGATTTAGACAGGTTCTCCTATGTTATTTTTTTGTTACATCCTGAGAATGCATTATTATTATTACATGCAACCTAAATTTTCTTTGCATTGATATTTTAAAACTGTCCATTCATTTAGCGAGCTTTCCTGGTAGCTCAGATGGTAAAGAATCTTCCTATGATGCAGGAGACACAGGTTCAATCCCTGGGTCAGGGACATCCCCTGGAGAAGGGGCTGGCTACCCACTCCAGCATTCTTGCCTGGAGAACCCTGTGGACAGAGTAGTCTGGTTGGTTACAGACCATGGGATCACAAAGAACTGGACATGACTGAGAGACTAGTGATGTACACATGCATGCACCCATTTAGTGAGAAATATTTTAATGATAACTAGATAATTCAATATATAAAACTATTTTTAATATTTTTTTATTTATTTGGTTAAGGTTTACTTCTAACCACTCTCACTCCCACACTAGAATGTTTACTTCAGTAATTACTCAATTTAACCTTTCATGGGTAATTCAGTTTTTAAAGCAATGTATTAATTGTGAGCAAAAGATAAAGAGTACTACTCTCAACACAGGATTGTTTAATTCCCATTTACCCCTTAAGATGAAAATTATCATAAAGTAATGGCAATAATAATAAAAAACATGATTACAGGGGGGATGAAGAAGAGGGAATAGAATAGATCAGAAGCTATTATTCTTGGAGAAGTTTAATATGTACCAGGAATTGTTCTAAATAATTTACATGTATTAACTCATTTAATCTTCACATTGACCATGAAGTAGGTGATATTATAATTCCTGTTTAAGGGATGAAAAAAAAAGTGGGGCACAAGGATCTGAAAGAATTTGCTCATTATTGTCAGCAGAGCCAGGACTCAAATGTAGGAGGCCAGGCTTCAGAGTACATGGCCTTAACCACCATATACAATATCTCTGACACTCCTTAGACTGTGTATGATATCAGGATCTCTAACATGAGACTCTGTTGGGGACCACAGAGGATGAGATGGCTCAATGGCATCACCAACTCAATGGACATGAGTTTGAGCAAACTCTAGGAGATAGTGAAGGACAGGGAAGCCTGGCATGGTGCAGTCCATGAGGTCACAAAGAGTAGGACATGACTAACTGAACAACAACATGAGACTCAGTGAAAGTGCAAGTAATGATCTGTGTAGTAATTACCATAAAACTTTGTTTCCTTAGTTGTTATAATACAAACAAACATAAAAATGAATTCTAATATAGTCCTCCTAAATTCTAGTGCATAACATTGTATTTCTCAAAAATTGGATCCTAATTTTAAAGATTATTTTTCTAATTATAGCATTCCTCAAAGTTGATGTTTTCAATATATTTTCTGACTCAGGCTAAATTCAGTATTTCTCAGAATGAGGTTCAAGTGCCATGTGTATCCTAACAACCTGAAATGTTTATAGGAATAAAGACCCCGGGACTGTACCTCCCAGTGTACTGAATCAGAATTTCTAGAGGAAGAAATGGGAATCTATACTCTAACCCTAACCCTAACCCTAACCCTAACTGTAACCCTAACCCTAACCCAACAAAAATCTATTGCCTTTTCATGTGTACTAAATTCAAGAACTCTTGTTGTATTGATCTTGCTGATCCCCAAGGCTTAACAAAGATGAAAATTCAACATCATAATGTTGAAATTCAACATTACAAGAATCAACAATTCACAACAACACTATAATTATGAGCAATTAGATATGTCATTATGTAATATCCAGGTCCTGAACATAATGGTAAAATGTAGCTCTGAATAATGGAAACAGTGATATTAATAATTTGCATGACAGTTTTAATCATCATATATTAGCATCTAAAAGGATCACTGACAAATTTTCTAATTTTTAAATTCAGTTCACAATTGATATTACACTTTTTTTTTTTTTTGGATAGGAATTTACACTGAGTTTACCCTCATGGAGAATTTATGCTTTTTATTCAGATGAGGAACAGGTAATCTCTTTTTGAGATCGGTAAAAATCTTTAGGGTTTCTCAAGGAATATTGATAGCAGCTCAGGAATTCTGCAAATGTGTTCATTATTATGTAATTAATATAGACCTAGAGACTATAACTAAATTAAGAATATTTAGAGATTTTTGGATAAAGATAGGAGTGATTCTGAGTCAGAAACAAATGCTTGCTGAGCAATTTACTGTGTTTTTACTCTTTATTTCTGGTTGCTATTATTCAATATATAAATGAGAAGTAGACCGGGCCAGCTAAATGGCCAGGAGAAACATACTACATTCTTCTCCAAGAAATGGGTACATTACTTTGCTATTTTCTTGTTCCAAAGAAATAACTGAACTTGTATTACTTTGTCCCAGTGGATTCAAATGGCTTTTTAATCTTGTTCAGTCACTCAGTCATGTCCAACACTTTGTGACCCCATGAACTGCAGCACACAGGCTTCCCTGTCGTTCACCATCTCCTGGAGTTTGCTCAAACTCATGTACACTGAATCAGTGATGTCATCCAACCATCTTGTCCTCTGTCGTCCCCTTCTCATCCTACCTACAATCTTTCCCAGCATCAGGGTCTTTTCTAAGGAGTAGGCATCAGTCCTTCCAATGAATATTCAGGATTTCCTTTAGCATCCACTGATTAGATCTCCTTGCAGTCCAAGGGACACTCATGAGTCTTCTCCAATACCACAGTTCATCCATTCTTCAGTGCTCAGCCTTCTTTACGGTCCAACTCTCTCATCCATACACGACTACTGGAAAAACCATAGGGTCAACTAGATGGACCTTTGTTGGCAAAGTAACGTCTAACTTTTTAATATGCTGTCTAGGTTGGTCATAGCTATTCTTCCAAGGAGCGAGTGTCTTTTAATTTCATGGCAGCAGTCACCATTAGCAGTGGTTTGGGAGCCCAAGAAAATAAAGTCTGTCACTGTTTCCATTGTTTCCCCATCTATTTCCCATGAAGTGATGGAACCAGATGCCATGATCTTCATTTATGGAATTTTGAGTTTTAAGCCAACTTTTTCACTCTCCTCTTTCACTTTCAACAAGAGGCTCTTTGGTTCTTTTTCACTTTCTGCCATAAGGGTGGTGTCATCTGCATATCTGAGGTTATTGATATTTCTCCTGGAAATCTTGATTCCAGCTTGTGGTTCATCCAGCCCTGCATTTTACATAATGTACTGATGTCTTAAATTTCATCAAATAGCACTTATAGTTTTGAGCTATTTTCTTATCTATTCTCAATTATGTGTGCTCAGTTCAGTTGCTCAGTCGTGTCCGACTCTGTGCAACCCCATGAATCGCAGCACGCCAGGCCTCCCTGTCCATCACCAACTCCTGCAGTTCACTCAGACTCATGTCCATCGAGTCTGTGATGCCATCAGGCCATATCATCCTCTGTCATCCCCTTCTCCTTCTGCCCCCAATCCCTCCCAGCATCAGAGTCTTTTCCAATGAGTCAACTCTTCACATGAGGTGGCCAAAGTCCTGGAGTTTCAGCTTTAGCACCATTCCTTCCAAAGAAATCCCAGGGCTGATCTCCTTCAGAATAGATTGGTTGGATCTCCTTGCAGTCCAAGGGACTCTCAAGAGTCTTCTTCAACACCACAGTTCAAAAGCAATTCTTCGGTGCTCAGCCTTCTGCACAGTCCAACTCTCACATCCATACATGACCACAGGAAAAACCATAGCCTTGACTAGACGGACTTTAGTCAGCAAAGTAATGTCTTTGCTTCTGAATATACTGTCATAACTTTTCTTCCAAGGAGTAGGCGTCTTTTAATTTCATGGCTGCAGTCACCATCTGCAGTGATTTTGGAGCCCGAAAAAATAAAGTCTGACACTGTTTCCACTGTTTCCCCATCTATTTCCCATGAAGTGATGGGACCGGATGCCATGATCTTCGTTTTCTGAATGTTGAGCTTTAAGTCAACTTTTTTGCCCTCCTCTTTCACTTTCATCAAGAGGCTTTTTAGCTCCTCTTCACTTTCTGCCATAAGGGTGGTGTCTTCTGCATATCTGAGGTTATTGATATTTCTCCCAGCAATCTTGATTCCAGCTTGTGTTCTTGCCACTTAAATATCCTTTAAAAAGTTCTGTGTGCTTCCTATACTGTCAGAGTTAAGTTCATCCTTCATTTCAGTTTTTATCAGTTATAATAAATGGATATTATTTGATTTAGCCCTACCATTCTAATATTTCTATATTTTCTTTACTATTATAGGAATTGCTTCATCTTTTCTTTATTTAGGAGGTCAGTTTGAGTTTATCATTTATAACAAAATTTACTACCTCAAAAAGTGAGTTCTACATCACAGATTAGTGGAGGAGCTCTTTCACCAGATTTCCAAGTCATTTAGACCTCAAATTGAATAATTACATTTTCCTTGTGTTTCTCACCTTAACTTTCCTCATTTTATTGTGATTGGCAATCATATCCAGATAGAAAGGTTATTTTTTAATTATTATATTTTATTTTTATTGAGGTATAGTTAATCTATAATATTCTATCAGGTGTAAAATACAGTGATTCAAAAATATTGCAGATTATAATCCATTTATCAGTTCAGTTCAGTTCAGTGACTCAGTCGTGGCCAACTCTTTGCGACCCTGTGGACTGCAGCACTCCAGGCCTTCCTGTCCATCACCAACTCCCAGAGTTTACCCAAACTCATGTCCATCAAGTCGGTGATGCCATCCAACCATCTCATTTTCTGTTGTCCCCTTCTCCTGCCCTCAATCTTTCCCAGCATCAGGGTCTTTACAAATGAGTCAGCTCTTCGCATCAGGTGGCCAAAATATTAGAGTTTCAGCTTCAACATCAGTCCTCCCAATGAACACACAGGACTGATTTCCTTTAGGATGGACTGGTTGGATCTCCTTGCAGTCCAAGGGACTCTCAAGAGTCTTCT
>SJYT01075151.1:314028-327072 GCA_006410635.1 Cephalophus harveyi
GTGGCCAAAATATTAGAGTTTCAGCTTCAACATCAGTCCTCCCAATGAACACACAGGACTGATTTCCTTTAGGATGGACTGGTTGGATCTCCTTGCAGTCCAAGGGACTCTCAAGAGTCTTCTCCAACACCAGTTCAAAAGCATCAATTCTTTGGCGCTTAGCTTTCTTTATCCATTTATAGGTACCATAAAATATTGGCTATATTCCCTGCACTGTACTTTATCCTTGCTGCTTATTGCACACACAGTAGATTGTGTCTCTTAATTCCTTAACTCTTCTGGCCCGCCCCAGCCTCCACTTAGCTCTCCCCACTGCTGATAGTACTAGGTTGTTTTCTGTATCTGTGACTCTGGTTTTTTTTGTTATTATATTCACTAGTTTGATTTGCATTTTATATTTGACACATAAATGATTACACACAATAGTTTTCTTTCTCTGCCTAACTTATTTCACTAAGCATAATACCCTTCAGTTTCATCTATGTTGTTGGAAATGGCAGAATTTCATTCTGTTTTCCTGCTTGTGTTCATATATGTATACACGATACCTTCTTTATCCACTCATCCCCGAGACCGTCACTTAGGTTGCTGACATATCTTAGCCATTGTAAATAATTCTGTTGTAAACACTTGTGTGTCTATATCTTTTCAAATTAGTGTTTCCTATTTCTTCAGATATATACCCGAGAGTAGAACTGCTGGAAGCTATGGCAGTTCTAGTTTTAGTTTTTTGAGGAACTTCCATGTTGTTTTCTACAGTGGCTGTGCCAACTTACATTCCCACAGTGTGGAAGGGTTCTCTTTTCTTGACATCCTCTCCAACATATTTTATTTTTTATTTACATTTCTCTGATGAATAGCAATATTGAGCATCTTTCCATGTGCCTGCTGGCTATCTTTATGACTTCTTTGAAAAGTGTTTATTTGTGTCTTCTCCTTTTTTAAAAAAATTGGTCATTTGCTTTTTTGATGCAAATGTTTATACATTTTGGACATTAACCCCTTATCAGTCATATCATTTGCAAATATTTTCTCCCAGTCAGTAGGCTGTCTTTCATTTTGTTGTGCAAAAGCTTTAAAATTTAATTAGGTCTTATTTGTTTATTTTTGTTTTTCATTACTCTAGGAAGTAGATCCAAAAAGATACTGCTGTGATTTATATCAAACAATGGCTTGCCTATGATTCATTTTAGTTTCCTTTGCATTAGGAGACAGTCCCCCCAATATATTGCTACAATTTATAGCAAAGAGTTGTTTTTTTTCTAGGAGTTTTTTCTATTTTCCCCCCTCTAGGAGTTTTGAGTTTATTTTTATATATGGTGTTAAGGCTGAGTGCTGAAGAATTGATGCTTTTGAACTGTGGTGTTGGAGAAGACTCTTGAGAGTCCCTTGGACTGCAAGGAGATCCAACCAGTCCCTTCTGAAGGAGATCAGCCCTGGGATTTCTTTAGAAAGAATGATGCTAACGCTGGAACTCCAGTATTTTGGCCACCTCATGCGAAGAGCTGACTCATTGGAAAACACTCTGATGCTGGGAGGGACTGGGGGCAGGAGGAGAAGGGGACGACAGAGGATGAGATGGCTGGATGGCATCATTGACTCAATGGACGTGAGGCTGAGTGAGCTCCAGGAGTTGGTGATGGACAGGGAGGCTGTCCATCGGCGTGCTGCGATTCATGGGGTCACAAAGAGTCAGACACAACTGAGTGACTGAACTGAACAGAACAAATGTTCTAATTTCATCCTTTTACATGCAGCTGTTCTGTCTTCTCACACCACTTATTGAAGTAAACGTCTTTTCTCCACTGTATATTCTTGCCTCCTTTGTCATATATTAACTGACCATAAGTGTGAGGGTTTATTTGTGGGCTCTCTATTCTTCCCCAATGATATATATGTTTGTTTTTGTGCCAGTACCATATTTGATTACTGTAGCTTTGTAGTAAAGTCTGAAGATAGGTGACATGATACTTTCTACTCTGTTTTTTTCTGAAAATTGGTTGTGGCTTTTCAGGGTCTTTTGTTTTTCCATACAAATTTTAAAATAACTTGTTCTAGTTCTATGAAAAACATCATTGTTACTTTTGTGGGATTGCATTGAATCTGTAGATTGCCTTAGGTATATGGTCATTTTAACAATATTGTCTTCCAATCCATGAAGACATTATCTTTCCATCTGTTTGTGTCCTCTTCAATTATTTTCATTAGTGTCATGTCCTTTTCTGGATACAGATCTTTATCTCTTTAAGTAGGTTTGTTGTTATAATTGTTGTATGGTTGCTAAGTTGTGTCTGATTCTTTTGTGACACCCTGGTCTGTAGCCCACCAGGCTCCTCTGTCCATGGGGTTTCCCAGTCAAGAATATTGGAGTGGATTGTATTTCCTTCTCCAGGGGATCATTCCTACCAGAGATAGAATCTGTATCTCCTTCATTGGCAGGATTCTTTACCACTGAGCCACCTGGGATGCCCTTAAGTAGGTTTATTCCTAGGTATTTTATTCTTTTTTATATGTTGGCAAATTGGATTATTTTCTTAATTTCTCTGATAATTTGTTGTTAGTGTGTAGAAATGCAACAGATTGCTGTATGGTAATTTTTTTACCTCTCAAATTTACTGCATTCATTGATAAGTTCTGATAATTTGGGGGTGGGGGGTCTTCCCTGATAGCTCAGTTGGTAAAGAATCTGCCTGCAAAGCAGGAGACCCTGGTTTGATTCCTGGGTCGGGAAGATCCCCTGGAGGAGGGAACAGCAACCCGCTCCAGTATTCTGGCCTGGAGAATTCCATGGACTGTATAGTCCATGGAGTCGAAAAGAGTCGGACACATTGAATGACTTTCACTTTCATTTTAGGATTTTCTATGTATAGGATCAGGTCATCTGTAAACAGTGACAGTTTCTTTCACTTCTTCCTTTCCAATTTGGATTCTTTTAAATTATTTTCATTGTCTGATTGCTGTAGCTATAACTTCCAATACAGTATTCAATAAAACTGGTGAGAGTGGTCAGATAGAAGAGTTATGAACTATATTTCTTTGTAAATTCTTCAGCCATTTCTGATGGACTACAATGACAAATATAAGAAAATATCACTTTTTTTAATGAGCCATTTTAAGGAGATGATAAATTATAACAGACCTTACTGCCCAATTTGATTCATGATGGACACTTCAGTTTCTATATACTAGTTCTACAAGGCATCTTATATCATACATGACTGCTGTAGTGTTCTACACTGTCAACATTCACAGATTTAGTTTCCCAGCCACCCTTCAGCAGCCATCCCTTTTGAAGAGTCTTGCTATTTTTCTTTCACTTAATTTCTGTTTTTCTTCCTACTTGGTGCTCCTCCATTTCAGTAACAATCTTGGTTCTTTCATTTTAGTTTTTCTTACTTTAGCTTACTATTGACATTCTGATGGTAACACAAGGCTTTTATGATTATTCCAAAAATCTCAGTAGAAACTCAAGATAGGTTGATCCAGACCCAGTATTATAATTTAGTATGGAGACTTATTTAATAATTTTTAAAAAATCATCACATAAATATTCACTGAGTACCTGCTATGCTCCAGGCCCTGAAATTAAGATGAGTATGACACAGTTTATGTTCTAAAAAAGATCATGGTAAGCTTTTTTACATATAGACATGCTATTTTTTTTTTCACTTTATTCAGAAACTTCTTGAAGGTAGTTCCAGTAACATTTGAAGCAAATCATAATAATAAG
The DNA here is from genome assembly GCA_006410635.1 of Cephalophus harveyi. NCBI lineage: Eukaryota > Metazoa > Chordata > Mammalia > Artiodactyla > Bovidae > Cephalophus > Cephalophus harveyi. The sequence continues at coordinate 317,759 of SJYT01075151.1, forward strand.
AGTTAAAAGCAGTAACATTTCATGTGGTAGTCAAGAAGGCATTTTTCAAAGATTCTTCTGTGAATAAAACAGTCATGGTAATTTTTTAAGTCATATATTATGAGAAAAAAAAAGAAATGAAATGTAAATGTTCAAGTATCTGAAAGTAAGTGTATTCACACTTTAAAATCATACTTAAAATCAGAGTTTTAAGTTCATGATGCATGTGAATGCATGGTGAGTTTCAGTATATGTTTTTGGTATGGAATGCACCCTTTTGATTTCATGAGTTAGAATCTACAATTCTTTCCAGTATTTTTTTTTTTTTCTGTTTCTTTTAAATATTGATGAAAGAGTGAATCCTCCAGAAGTCTCACTTTCTCACTAAGATTTTCTAGTAGAGGGTATGCTCCCTTTTATAATCTGATATATTAGTTGCATAAAGCCACTGGGGGGGAAAAAAAAGACTTGCTTTAGAAGCACACAAAAAGATTATATTTCAAAAAAGTTGTTGAAGTTTAAGGCCTACACTGGGGAGTTCAAAATGAAGTTATTATTTTTTTTTGAGGGGGGTGGTTTGCTGACTATTCCTTTTTTTTTTTTTTAATACTGTTTTCTTTCTTTCTTTCTTTTTATTTTTTTACAATACTGTATTGGTTTTGAGTTAATGGCAACAACATGGTCCTATTTGAGGACTTCATGAATAAAAATGAATTAATATTAGATGAACGGGGCATATACTATATTTACTAAGTTACGAAGCCATGATGTATTGTAATTAAATTTGAGGGTTGGCAAAATAGCGTATCTGAATGAAAATAGCCATAAGTAAAGATTAACAGTATTGTTTTCCCTGTTCCTCTCTCACAGGCATTACGAGATCTGTTATTTTTAGTTAACGATTTAGATCTATTATTTCCACAATACCAATACTGTCCACAAATGCATCTCTGTGCCAATGATCTATCATATAAATCTTCATTCATCGTTTAAACAGGAAGGATTGAAAACTATAAATTTGTCAAAAAAAAATAACACATCAGCAGTCAGACAGAACAGTCTCATTGTGATTGCTTTCCTTGTGTTCTATTGATACCCTCTCTTTCTGCTATCTCTCTTACAAAGGAGAAGTAGGTAATAAGGTGTGGAAAAATACGACAGAATCCTATGTACCATAATCAGAAACAAGCAAAGGCATTTGGATGCCTAGAGTCACTGAGTTTCTACTGTTCACAAATGGTAAATGGCCAGTGATCAAAGGATTTATATGCTAACTATTCACTACTAATAGTTTCTTTTAAAAACTAAATGAAACCAGTTGTAAATAAATGAGAGTGTAAGAGATACTAATATTTTTCAGTTATTACTGAGTAGCATGCTGGTTCTATTTTCCTAATAATTACTTTTTAACATAATGTGAATAATTAAGTGAATAGTCTTACCCTATCAGAATAATAGAGATTTATGCATTACAGAACTTTAGACTTTCGATTCCAATTTAAAGTACAAAGAAAGAAAGAAAGTGAAGTCGCTCAGTCGTGTCCGACTCTTTGCGACCCCGTGGACTGTAGCCTACCAGGCTTCTCTGTCCATGGGATTCTCTAGGCAAGAATACTGGAGTGGGTTACCATTTCCTTCTCCAGGGGATCTTCCCGACCCAGGGATCGAACCTGGGTCTCCCGCATCGGAGGCAGACGCTTTAACCTCTGAGCCACCAGGGAAAGACAAAGTGATTTCTTTACTTTTTTAGCTGAATAAAGGTGAAAATAGAGTTCTAATACATAGAATTCATGGTTTTATATGAAACTCCATATAATTCAAACCAATGTAAAAATAAACAACTTGATAAGAGTCTAAGGACTCAAACTATAAATAACCAGCTCTAGAGACCCCATGATAATTTTCTAGTAAATATAAAATGGCTGCTGAGCGTCCTGGCAGCTTATACTCAGCTCATTAGAGGTATCCAAATGTTTGCTTCATAAAGGAACCACTGAAATATTAAAGTGTTAAATAAAGGAAGCCAATCTTGTTTACTCCCCAGTCTTATATATACTTTATAATAATTTAGATGAGTATTTTCTTCTTAAATTATCTGTCAAGTCACCAGAGCATTCTTTGTTCACTCCTACAACAATAATATTTGCCTAAATGTGTATCAACACACACACAAACACACACACACAAGACTTTCTCTTTTGCTTATCAAGCACTTGAAGTATTTCCCTATAGAGTAAAACCTAATATAAAGATTTTTGCCGGTTTTCGCCCATTTAATGGCCAATTTGGCTACCTGTTGCGAAGAACTGATTCACTGGAAAATATCCTGATGCTGGGAAAGACTGAAGGATGGAGGAGATGGGGACAACAGAGGATGAGACTGTTGGATGGCATCACTGAATCAATGGACATGAGTTTGAGCAAGCTCCGGAAGTTGGTGATGAGCAGGAAAGCCTGGTGTGCTGCAGTCCATGGGGTCACAGAGTCGGAGAAAACTGAGTAACTAAACTGAATGGCCAGTTACAGTATGCTTATACTAAGCTTGTCTTAAGCAAAATGCTAATCATCCCTGGTTTCTGATGTTTTTGCACAAGTTAAAACTCATTTTTTAAAAATTCTGTGTAGATGTTCATCAGATATACATCTTCTTTCTCATTACAGAACTTTAAAATGAGCCACACTTCACAGCTCAAAGTGTAGAAGATGTCATTAAACTAGCTGTCTAATCAAGAAGGTGTAAAAAATTTAATTAAACTAATAGCAGGCTGACTCAATTATTCCAAAATATATTAAAAGACATGATGTACATGTGATTACAACCATAACTCATATACAATTTTTATTTACTTTTTGTTCATCTTACAAAATTGTGCTATTTCCTTGGAGATACTAGTATATACATATTCAATTATACATATATATACACTCACACACCGGAGAAAGCAATGGCACCCCACTCCAGTACTCTTGCCTGGCAAATCCCATGGACAGAGGAGCCTGGTGGGCTGCAGTCCATGGCGTGAAGAGTTGGACACGACTGAGTGACTCCACTTTCACTTTTCACTTTCATACATTGAAGAAGGAATTGGCAACCCACTCCAGTGTTCTTGCCTGGAGAATCTCAGGGATGGGGGAGCCTGGTGGGCTGCCGCCTATGGGGTCACACAGAGTTGGACACGACTGAAGTGACTTAGCAGCAGTAGCATATACACACATGCACATATAAATAACACAGTTATCAGTACCATATTTTAAATGTGAATCATGCCATTGTTTGCATTTTTGTAATAGAATATAAGGTAACTCTAAGCTAGTACTTAGGAGATCACTGTGACTCCTTGCCTTTCATGTGAATACTACTTTCCATATTTTACTTTGGCATTTCTGATAAAATCAGCTACTCTTTTGGCTTTTTATAATGATAAAATTCATCTTTACTAAAAGATATTGAATAAAACTCTAAGGTAAATCATTCAGGTTTCATGGGTAAACATTATTGCTTAGAATTGTTATAGTTTTCCTTAATGAAGTTCTTATTCTTGTTTTTTCTATCAGCTGCTGTTTGCACTTAATATCTTCAAAAGCTTAAGAGTCTTCAAAGGACTTATGTGTCTAATTATGTGTAGCTTCACTAAAAACAACAACAACAACAACAACTCCAGTTTTCACCAAAGCAGAAATATTAAAGGTGTTCCTATGGGAAATGGTGAATATTGCTTTGTTTCAAAGCTTCAGTTATATGCATCTGTTTTCATATGTCTTAAAGAGAAATCCATTCTTAGTTAAGAAGGAGGCTGGATGAGATAGCCGTGTGCTTGGTAATGGCAAAGGGATGTCTCCCTTACAGCAGAAACAACTGGTGATGCATAACAATCAAAACAGTTATACACTTGCTCTCTTTGCTTCTACCTAGGTCTATTTTAGTTTTCTGAGAAGGAGAGAAGAAAAGAAAAAAATACTCTTGTTTTTGGGATGCTGGACTGAACAATACTATGGTCATAAACATTACCCAAACTTCTATTCTACCTACATGTGTGTAGAATACACACTGGCAAAGGAGGACTGTCAGTGTTCCCAACAATCCCAAATGTCATAAATTTCAGAGATAAGTATATTTCTCAAACATGTTTTAGATAACAAAGATGTCAAACACACCCCAGTATGTCAACACCAAAAGAATTATTCTCCAAGAGAAATTCTACACAAAGGCTCTACATTATTGCTGAAAAGAGGTACTTGGGATCTCATTTTTCCTTTAACTAATTACTTGTTTGTGAAGCATTTAAAAACAGAATCAGTAAGTAAATCTGTATTTTAAATAACAGTCTCTTCTTTGATGGCAGTGATGGTACATAAAAATTATTAGCTATGCTTTTGGCTAGCATTCATACTATCATTTTAGCTTTGATCATCTTCCTAGTAAAATGTCTAGATTTCTTCCAAATAAATAGAACATAGAACTTCACATCTCTATGAACCCATGCCTTGCTAAATATGATTTTAACACATAATGCCAAGAAAAAAAAAAAAACACTTTATTATATCTTTAAGACACTTAATTGCTAAGGTGACATCCGGTCTTGGTGTGGAAGGATCAAGACCTATTGCAGTGGTTGCAGGCTCTCCTCTGTAACTTCTGAGCAGTCTTTAGACTACTTAGTAAGCATTATTCCAGATGGCCAATTGGCAGCTGACAGCAACGCTACTCATCAGAGCATATGGTCCGCTGATGGTTGACAACTGTCATTCAGGCAAAATTCACTAGAACTATTTGCCAATCATAAAACATTCACTAAATAAAGGGGATCAAAGCCTGAACTGACATGTACTGCCTGTCCTGATTAGATACAAAATAATTAGTCACTTTCACTGTAAAGCTCCACTTGGATATAACAAAACATATCCCCACTGGAATGGAAAAAGTTTGCTGACACATTTTGGGGGACTGACAGACCACTACAAATACTGTAAACAGCCATAAGCACTCTTCTATTCCTGTAAACTGGCTTCCCTGGTGGCTCACCTCATAGCTCAGTTGGTAAAGAATCCACTTGCAACACAGGAGACTCTGATTTGATTCCTGGGTCAGGAAGATCTCCTGGAGAAGGGATAGGCTACCCACTCCAGTATTCTTGGGCTTAAAGAATCTACCTGCAATGTGGGAGACCTGGGTTAGGTCCCTGGGTTGGGAAGATTCCCTAGAGAATGAAAAGGCTACCCACTCCAGTATTCTGCACTGGGAGTTCTATGGACTGTTTAGTCCATGGGATCGCAAAGGCTCGGACACGACTGAGCAACTTTCACTTCACTACACTGGTGACTCAGTGGTAAAGAACTGTCTGCTTATGCAGGAGATGAGGTTTCGATCCCTGGGTCTGGGAGATCCCCTGGAGAAGGAATGGCCACACACTCCAATATTCTTGCCTGGGAAATCCCATGGACAGAGGCGCTTGGCAGGCTGCAGTTCATGGAGTTGCAAAGAGTCAGATATGACTTAATCACTAAACAACAACAACAACTCCTTTAAACAGTTTTCCAGGCTGTTTAATGGGCATCGTTTTTATGAAGAATGGAAGACAAAAGCATGTTTTAACTTAGGCATATTCTTTCAATGCCTTACATCAGTTCACCACTATTTTAATCATGGTTGTAAAAGTATCTAATACTTGAGTTAACCAATATGTTCAAACAAATACAAATTTAAGCTTCATTTAATTATTTTTTAGTGAGGAATTTCTAAGTCCTTAGTTAGACAGCTAGCTCATAACATAAATCTTTAAATGCCAACTTTTTAAAACTAATAAGCTACAACTTCAGATAACATATTTTCTAAAGCATTATATATCACTAACAGCTATTTTTATTTTTAAAAAAATTTTTAATAATATGATAGCTGCATTTACTTTATGTTTTAGAGAGTATTAGAGAGCAAGAAAAATTTATGTGAAAGAAGCCTTAAAAGATTTAACCTTCTCAAGATCCCAGTCTTCTTAGGCCAAATATCAGCACAGAGATGATTTTATTTTTAAGAAACAAGTATTAAATGGTCAAAATAGAGGGTCAAAACAAGTCAGAGCAAAAATCACTACAGCCAAACATCACTTATTAAAATCTCTGTAACATTTTACCAAGTCTATGGCATGTCAGACTTCTTGGCAGAGTAAAGAATGAATGGGAGTATTTGAGAGAGAGAAAAAAAAAAAGAAAATATTTGCATTATTTTTTATTTAAGGAAATGTTGTCCAGTATATATGAGAAGCAGAGGATCTGGAGTTATATACACTGAACCTTGTCATGTACTAGGTGTGGCCTTCAACACATTCTTAAATTTTCTAAGGCCTTAGTTTACAATAAGGATGATAATAGTAATTATCTCACAGTGTTGAATAAGACAAGGCCCAGGTCATAATTAGGGCTTCCCTGGTGGCTCAGACAGTAAAAATTTGCCTGCAATACAGGAGATTTGGGTTTGATTCCTGGATCGGGAAGATCCCCTGCCGAAGAGAATAGCTACTCACTCCAGTATTCTTGCCTGGAGAATTCCACAGAAAGAAGAGCCTGGTGGGCTACAGTCTATGGGGTCACAAAGAGTCAGACATGACTGAGCGACTTTCACTTTCACTTTAGGGCATAATTAGTCTTTAATAATTGCTACATACTCAGCAAATTAATTATCATTACCATCTAGTTCAGCTAAGGTTTAAATTTTCTGGAACTAATCACAATCTTATTTAATTTTATACAATTTGTATCAATAAAAAGTAGTGAATGACTTGGTATAGCAGCTTTAGTTCACTAATTCCTTTTAAAGACATTATTAGCTGACATCAAAACTCTAAAAAGTAAGTAAGGCATTGTTTCACTTTCTCAAATGAGGCAATTTAGGCTCAGAATGGTGAACGAATTTGCATAAATTCACAAAAATTTTTGTTATCAAATGTACAATTAAACCCAAGATTATCCTATTTTCTATACCACCCCTTTTTACTAGCTCTCTGTACCAAACCAATTAACTTGTTTGCTACATTTTACAGGCCATCATTTATAAATAATTGATGTCCTAAAAAGAGATATATTCTATATAAATAACATAGCGTGAATAAATGTATAACAGGCTTCATGTATCTTCCTCCATAAAAGACATTCTAAATGGACAAACCACTTTAGGATCCAGATCAAGAAATTGAGAAAATGTGTAACTCTTATAAAGTGATTTTTATAAGATAATTTTATATCCTTAACATTTCTCATTGTAGAAAAATATGATAAATTTATTTCAAAATTATTTTTAAAATTTAATTGTAAAAATAGAAGAAATTAAAACCCAGGAGAATACAAATCTCAAAAGTTTTTTTTAACATTTAAAATGATTTAAGAAATGGTCAAATAATTTTATACATATGTATATATGCCTTTCTCTATCTTAATCACTCGGTCTCTCATCTCTCTCTCTCTGTAAAATAATCTCTGTCTATATTAACTATACACATACATAAGTATACACAAAATTTGACAGGTGAAACTACTTAGTATATCAGAAAATAAATGAAGAAAGTTTATTTGAAACATAAATTTTAAATGTCTATAATTCAGACTGTGAAAGTGCTGCAGTCAATATGCCAGCAAATTTGGAAAACTCAGCAGTGGCCACAGGACTGGAAAAGGTCAGTTTTCATTCCAATTCCAAAGAAAGGCAATGCCAAATAATGCTCAAACTACCGCACAATTGCACTCATCTCAAATGCTAGTAAAGTAATGCTAAAAATTCTCCAAGCCAGGCTTCAGCAATACATGAACCGTGAACTCCCTGATGTTCAAGCTGGTTTTAGAAAAGGCAGAGGAACCAGAGATCAAATTGCCAACATCCGCTGGATCATGGAAAAAGCAAGAGAGTTCCAGAAAAACATCTACTTCTGCTTTATTGACTATGCCAAAGCCTTTGACTGTATGGATCACAAGAAACTGTGGAAAATTCTGAAAGAAATGGGAATACCAGACTACCTAACCTGCCTCTTGAGAAATCTGTATGCAGGTCAAGAAGCAACAGTTAGAACCAGACATGGAACAACAGACTGGTTCCAAATAGGAAAAGGAGTACATCAAGGCTGTATATTGTCACCCTGCTTATTTAACTTATATGCAGAGTACATCATGAGAAATGCTGGACTGGAAGAAACACAAGCTGGAATCAAGATTGCCGGGAGAAATATCAATAACCTCAGATATGCAGATGACACCACCCTATCCAGTTCGAACTGTTGCTTCCTGACCTGCACACAGATTTCTCAAGAGAGTAACTCATACTAAATAGTCCTGTGTCTCTATGGTTTATAGAAAAAAAGTCTGCTTCCTTTAGCACTTCCACCAGCAATGCCTGAGAGGGACTACCTGCAGCCTGGTTACGTTGAGATTTTAGTAAAGCAATGGGTCAAATTTTAGGTCTCTTTCTTCCTTTATTTTTCATTTCTTTTTTCATGTGTTAATTGGCAATTTATGTTTGTTCTTGAACACATGTCATCATCTCCCTTAATTTTTTTCTATGATATTGGTAGTCTTTTTTTTAACTGCTTTGAAAAGTTCTTTAAATATTAAGCATTTGTTATGGTTATAGTTTTAGGTTTATTTTTGCCAGTCTCAAAGCTTTATCTTTTAACTCTTTCTATGCTGTCATATATTTGTTATAGGAGCTTTAACTTTCTATGCTACAACTCTGTTTATCATTTCTGATAAAAATTCTAAGATTCGTATCTTTCTTAAGAAGGCTTCCCCTGTCTCATTTTGGATGGACATGTACACACTGCTATATTTAAGACAGATCACCAACAAGAACCTACTGTAGAGCACCGGGAACTCTGCTCGGTGTCACCTGGCAGCCTGGATGGGAGGGGAGTTTGGCGGAGAATGGATACATGTATATGCAGGGCTGAGTCCCTTCCTGTTCTCTTGAAACTATCACATTGCAATCAGCTATACTCTAATACAAAATAACAGAGTGGTTCCAAATAGGAAAAGGAGTACATCAAGGCTGTCTATAGTCACCCTGCTTATTTAACTTATATGCAGAGTACATCATGAGAAACGCTGGACTGGAAGAAGCACAAACTGGAATCAAGATTGCCGGGAGAAATACCAATAACCTCGGATATGCAGATGACACCACCCTTATGGCAGAAAGTGAAGAGGAACTAAAAAGCTTCTTGATGAAAGTGAAAGAGGAGAGTGAAAAAGTTGGCTTAAAGCTCAACATTCAGAAAACGAAGATCATGGCATCTGGTCCCATCACTTCATGGGAAATAGATGGGGAAATAGTGGAAACAGTATCAGACTTTATTTTT
>SJYT01075170.1:6336-17800 GCA_006410635.1 Cephalophus harveyi
CATAGCATTAACAAAAACCTGGAGATGCTGATCAAGCATAATTGAGACAGAAAATATTAACAATTCTACATTTATAAACAAAAGCATGTATTGATCCTTACATGTACAATTATGAAAGAAAGAAATAATTTACTGAGAACCTACCAACTGCTAGGCACTAAACTAAAACTTTCATATATATTACGTACCAAATAGTTAGACAAGATTTTTCATGCCTTTCCACAGTAAAAATTCCACAGACAAGTAAAGAAAAGGGTTTATTACCAAAATTCCAAACCTAGAAATAATAAGCAGATTAACTGATGCATGTGATTCTTTGATCATTTTCCTTTTTGCCCTCAATCCATTTTCCTACTTCCTTTTCTGTATTTTGTTTTATAATTAAGGACCACTGTCAAATTCAGACTCCTTCCCTTTCAAATGTCTTCTATCTACATTTGGACAATGAGGAGCAGTGTAACTAAAGACGGGGAAAACCCATAATGTTTCTCCCCTCTTCCACTGCTAAAGGGAGTGTCTCCAAGCACAAGTTGCATCTAATCACTGAGTCCACCTACTGTAAGAAAGTTGCTCATGCATGTGAAATCATAGATTATGTTAACTAACCACTCACCCTTGTAGAAACTCCTCACTAATAGTAATATCTGAGCTGCCTTACTATTCTGTTTGACTTTTTGATTTAAGAATACTTTCGAACTGTTTACTAAATTAAATTTCTCTCCTTAACTAGTGGGCAAAGTCTTTGTTTTCCTGCTTTGTTCCTCTTACAATGACTATATAAATTTTAAAACTTTTACATAATAATAAAACAGCAGAGTTAATAGCCACATAAAAACAAAAAAAATTGAAGATATTTATGAGAGAAAGAAAATGGTTAACACATATATAAGAAACTACTATAATTTATAAAAGACAGGCAGACATCTGAGTACTTTCGAACTGTTTACTAAATTAAATTTCTCTCCTTAACTAGTGGGCAAAGTCTTTGTTTTCCTGCATTATTCCTCTTACAATGACTATATAAATTTTAAAACTTTTACATAATAATAAAACAGCAGAGTTAATAGCCATATAAAAACAAAAAAATTGAAGATATTTATGAGAGAAAGAAAATGGTTAACACATATATAAGAAACTACTGTAATTTATAAAAGACATGCAGACATCTGAGTGAAAGGAAGGGGCAATGGACACTCAACAGAAAAATTGCAAATCTAATAATCTTAAGAAATATATTATTTTTTTTTTTTCAAACAGGCACTCCACTGGGAGATTATATGAAAACTTTTGCTCAATGAAAAAAATATATATAAAGAAAAGTTGATTTTAAATTTATTCTAAAAAATTTTAAATACTGACACTGAACTTATTTGAGGACACTGAACCAAATATGGATACCTTAAATTTGTACACTGTACTTGTGCAACTTCATAAACACAAACTTTTCCCACTGTAAGCATCCTCCCTGGAATTATCAAAACAGTCTCATGAACCTGAGTTTTAGATTTCAGGTCATAAAGGCTGACATGTTAAGGGAACATATATCCCTTAGAAGTCTGTGTGCCTCTATCACAGAGACAGTAGGAGAATCTGAAGAAGAAACTCCTCTCCGTGTTGTAAAAATAAAAATTTTGAAGACAAAATAATACATGCTCTAAATTAGAATCTTATATTTCCATAATTCTTATCTCAACAAACAAGGTAGAGATGGCTGAGGATAACTGCTCCTTGGCAACTGAATTTGTCCTCATAGGATTTACAGAACACTCAGATCTGAGGATTCTTCTGTTTCTGGTGTTCTTTCCCATCTATCTGATCACCATGGTGGGGAATCTTGGCCTGGTGGCATTGATAGTAGCAGAGCAACGTCTTCACACACCAATGTACATCTTCCTGGGGAATCTCGCTCTGATGGATTCCTGTTGGTCCTGTGCCATTACCTCCAAAATGTTGGAGAACTTCTTTTCTAAGGACAAAATGATTTCTCTCTATGAATGCATGGCACAATTTTATTTTCTCTGTCTTGCTGAAAGTGCAGACTCCATTCTCCTGGCAGCAATGGCTTATGATCGCTTTGTGGCCATCTGCAAGCCACTGAAGTACCACATCATGATGTCACAGAAACTCTGCATTGAGATGACCACAGGGGCATATGTAGCTGGAAACCTGATTCCATGATTCACATAGGGTTTCTGTTTAGGTTAACTTTCCGTGTGTCTCATCAAATCAATCACTTTTTTTGTGATGTTCTTCCATTATACAGACTCTCCTGTGTGGACCCTTATATCAATGAATTAATGATATTTATCTTTGGAGGATCAGTTCAAATATTCACTATTACCATAGTAATAATTTCTTACCTTTATATCATTTTCACAATTTTCAAGATGAAATTGAAAGAAGGAAGAATGAAAGCTTTATCTACTTGTGCATCCCACTTTCTCTCTGTCTCAATATTCTATGGTTCTCTTCTCTTCACATACATTCGACCGAATTCAGTTAATGAAGAAGATAAAGATTTACCTGTTGCTATTTTTTATACTCTAGTGATTCCTTTATTAAACCCTTTTATTTATAGTTTAAGAAATAAAGAAGTAATAAATGTTATGAAAAAAATTATGAACATATCATAACATTCTGAAACAATTACTGTGCCATGTGGACAGCTGATTGCAATTTGAGAAAACTTTTTTCAAAGTCAAAGAATATTGAGAAAAATGGGAAATGACAACTTTCAATATAAAATATCAAATTATTAACACATGATTAGTTTCTGAGCTGAATAAACAAGTTCAGAAAAGAGACTTTCTGCTAAAATGTACTTCAAAATATGTTACTAGTTTTCATCAGGGATAAACTAAATAATTAATCTTGAGTAACACAAGAGTACTCTTGAGTAACACAAAACTGTGTTCCACTATGATTAGTTCCAACAGTTGCTATTAGTTTCAGAGTATAATAGTTACAATTTTCAACAAATCCTAAAACTAGAAGTTATATGCAACAGTTGCCTTCATTTAATATTGCTGGGAAATTTCTGCAATTGGAAGCCATAATCTAACCAACTCCTCATACCTCAAGTTCTCAAAAATTAATTCCTTCTTAGGCAATACCATGTGACAGAAGTAAGCTATATATTTCCAATTGAATATAAATTTTGAGTTTAAGATATTCTATTTGAATATGAATTCACATAAAATATTTATTTCCTAATCAACGCTTTCTTCTTTATTGTTAGTCAATTTTCTATCAAGTTTTCTGAAATAGAGTATTTTAATTTATTGTTGATTTATCAATCTGTAGTTGAATACATTGCTACTTATATTGATACCCTTATGTAGTTGATATTTTCATGCTGTTTGCTTCTGATTGGCAGCCCATCATATATGACAGTCTAATTACTAAATATATTAATTAAATAAAGATTTCTTCCTCTCATATTACTATTTGACTTGCTTATTATTATGAATATCTCTATCCTGGGCTGATTCCAATTAACAGTATTAATGCATGCATAGCATTAACAAAAACCTGGAGATGCTGATCAAGCATAATTGAGACAGAAAATATTAACAATTCTACATTTATAAACAAAAGCATGTATTGATCCTTACATGTACAATTATGAAAGAAATAAATAATTTACTGAGAACCTACCAACTGCTAGGCACTAAACTAAAACTTTCATATATATTACCTATCAAATAGTTAGACAACATTTTTCATGCCTTTCCACAGTAAAAATTCCACAGATTGACGAGTCAAGAAAAGGGTTTATTACCAAAATTCCAAACCTAGAAATAATAAGCAGATTAACTGATGCATGTGATTCTTTGATCATTTTCCTTTTTGCCCTCAATCCATTTTCCTACTTCCTTTCCTGTATTTTGTTTTATAATTAAGGACCACTGTCAAATTCAGACTCCTTTCCTTTCAAATGTCTTCTATCTACATTTGGACAATGAGGAGCTGTGTAACTAAAAACGGGGAAAACCCATAATGTTTCTCCCGTCTTCCACTGCTAAAGGGAGTGTCTCCAAGCACAAGTTGCATCTAATCACTGAGTCCACCTACTGTAAGAAACTTGCTCATGCGTGTGAAATCATAGATTAGGTTAACTAACCACTCACCCTTGTAGAAACTCCTCACTAATAGTAATATCTGAGCTGCCTTACTATTCTGTTTGACTTTTTGATTTAACAATACTTTCGAACTGTTTACTAAATTAAATTTCTCTCCTTAACTAGTGGGCAAAGTCTTTGTTTTCCTGCATTGTTCCTCTTACAATGACTATATAAATTTTAAAACTTTTACATAATAATAAAACAGCAGAGTTAATAGCCACATAAAAACAAAAAAAATTGAAGATATTTATGAGAGAAAGAAAATGGTTAACACATATATAAGAAACTACTATAATTTATAAAAGACAGGCAGACATCTGAGTGAAAGGAAGGGGCAATGGACACTCAACAGAAAAATTGCAAATCTAATAATCTTAAGAAATATATTTCACTTATTTCAGTTTAAATATGTGAAATTAATTATTTTTTGGCTTTATTTATTTTACTTCTATTGTATGAGGGGATTGAAGAGCTATCAGTTTGGGAAATATTTAAAGGGATATGACACAAAATAGAAAGCACAGAGATAAATCCACACACCTATGGACACCTTATCTTTGACAAAGCAGGCAAGAATATACAATGGATTAAAGACAATCTCTTTAACAAGTGGTGCTGGGAAAACTGGGCAACCACTTGTAAAAGAATGAAACTAGAACACTTTCTAACACCATACACAAAAATAAACTCAAAATGGATTAAAGATCTAAATGTAAGACCAGAAACTATAAAACTCCTAGAGGAGAAAATAGGCAAAACACTCTCCGACATAAATCACAGCAGGATCCTCTATGACCCACCTCCCAGAATATTGGAAATAAAAGCAAAAATAAACAAATGGGACCTAATTAAACTTAGTGGTACATATACACAATGGAGTATTACTCAGCCATTAAAAAGAATACATTTGAATCAGTTCTAATGAGGTGGATGAAACTGGAGCCGATTATACAGAGTGAAGTAAGCCAGAAAGAAAAACACCAATACAGTGTACTAACACATATATATGGAATTTAGAAAGATGATAACTATAACCCTGTATGCAAGACAGCAAAAGAGACACAGATGAATAGAACAGTCTTTTGGACTCTGTGGGAGAGGGAAAGGGTGGGATAATTTGGGAGAATGGCATTGAAACATGTATAATATCATATAAGAAAAGAATCGCCAGTCTAGGTCCAATGCAGGATACAGGATGCTTGGGGCTGGTGCACTGAGATAACCCAGAGGAGTGGTATGGGGAGGGAGGTGGGAGAGGGGTTCAGGATTGGGAACAAGTGTACGCCCATGGCGGATTCATGTTGATGTATGGCAAAACCAATACAGTTTTGTAAAGTAAAATAAAATAAAAAGGTAAATAAATGAATTTCAATAATGCCAAAATATACATACTTAAAAATATACAAGAGTAAAAATAAAAATTAAAAAAAAAGGATATAACAGCCAATTTGGGGGGAGTATAATACAGCAGTTATACCTCTAAAATTGATACAATCTTTCTGCAGGATAGTTAACCAAAATAGATTAGATTTGGGGTGGCCACAACTGGGGAAAAAGTTTGATGATGGGTTTAGAGATCATCAGGTCCCAAGGTAGAGCCTGGGTGGGACAGTGGTGGCCATTGATGGCATTTACTGAAGTGACACCTGCGAGGCCTCCCAGATCTCTTAGCAGAGCCATAAATACCTAAGTAGGCAGCACACTGAAACTTTGTGCATGTGACCCACATATTTTAACATTCCCTCTGCTGAGTGTGTAGGGAGAGGGGAAAAGATGCATTTAAAGGAACAGGGTCACAGCAAGCTCACTACTAGGCATATACCCTGAGGAAATCAAACTGAAAAAACACATGTAACCCAATGTTCATTGCAGTACTATTTACAATAGCTAGAACATGTATGCAACCTAGATGTTCATCAACAGTTGAATAGATAAAGAAGCTGTGGTATGTATATACAATGGAATAATACTCAGCCATAAAAAAGAACTCATTTGAATCAGTTCTAATGAGGTGGATGAACCTAGAGCCTATTATACAGAGTGAAGTAAGTCAGAAATAAAGATAAATATTGTATACTAACACATATTGATGCTTTTGAACTGTGGTGTTGGAGAAGACTCTTGAGAGTCCCTTGGACTGCAAGGAGATCCAACCAGTCCATCCTAAAGGAGATCAGTCCTGGGTGTTCATTGGAAGGACTGATGCTAGAGCTGAAACTCCAATACTTTGGCCACCTGTTGCTAATAGCTGACTCATTGGAAAAGACCCTGATGCTGGGAGGGATTGGGGGCAGGAGGAAAAGGGGATGACAGAGGATGAGATGGCTGGATGGCATCACTGACTTGATGGACATGAGTTTGAGTGAACTCCAGGAGTTGGTGATGGACAGGGAGGCCTGGCGTGCTGCGATTCATGGGGTCGCAAAGAGTCGGACACGACTGAGTGACTGAACTGAACTGAACACACATATATATATGAAATCTAGAAAGATGGTACCAATGAAATTATTTACAGGACAGCAATGGAGACATGGAGATAGAGAATAGACCTATGGACATGGAGGTGGTGGAGAAAGGAGAGGGTGAGAGGTACAGAGAGAGTAACATTGAAACCTACATTACCATATATAAAATAGATAGACATATAGTAAACAGGAATTTGCTGTATGACTCAGCAAACTCAATCAGGCGCTCTATAAAAGCCTATAGGGGATGGGATGGGAGGGAGATGGGAGGGAGGTTCAAGAGGGAGGGGACATAGTGTATCTATAGTTGATTACCAACAAAATACTGTAAAGCAATTATTATTCAATTAAAAAATAAATTGAAAAAAAGAGGGACAGGGTCAGCTCAAAGCCCAATCCTCCTGGTTCTGATTCATCAACTTGGGATTAGATACCCCTCCCTACCCCCAGAAATTGGGCAAAGAGCAAGATCAATCTCACAACCAGTGTAGGCTCTAGAAACTACATCTTTAGCCCCACCTTGTACAAAATTACTACTCTGCTTATTTAATTATATGCAGAGTTCATCATGTGAAATGCTGGGCTGGATGAATCACAAGCTGGAATCAAGATGGCTAGGAGAAATATCAACAGCCTCAGATATGTAGATAATATCATTCTAATGGCAGAAAGTGAAGAGGAAGTGAAAAGCCTCCTGATGAGACTCAGAGAGGAGAGTGAAAAAGCTGGCTTAAAACTCAACATTCAAAAAACAAAGATCATGGCATGTGATTCCACCACTTCATGGTAAATAGAAAAAAAGAAACAGTAACAGATTTTATTTTCTTCCAAGCTATGATAAACCTAGACAGTGTATGAAAAACCAGAAATATCACTTTGCCGACAAAAGTGCATATATATAGTCAAAGATACGTTTTTTCCAATAGTCACATATGGATGTGACCATAGGACCATAAAGAAGACTGAGTGCTTAAGAACTGATGCTTTCAAACTGTGGTCCTGGAGAAGTCTCTTGAAAGTCCCTAGGACTGCATGAAGACCAAACCAGTCAATCCTAAAGGAAATCGATCCTGATTACTCACTGGAAGGATTGTCACTGAAGCTGAAGCTCCAATACTATGGATAGCTGATGTGAGAAGTCAACTCATTAGAAAAGACCCCGGTATTGGGAAAGACTGAAGAGAGGTGGAGAAGGGGGCGACAGAGGATGAGATGGCTGGATAGCATCACCAATTCAATGGACATGAATTTGAGCAAACGCCAGGAGATAGTTGGAGGACAGAGGAAGCTGGCATGCTACAGTCCCTGGAGTCTCAAAGGGTTAGGCAGGACTTAGTGACTGAAGAACAACAGCAGCATTTATTTCCACCCTCCAAAACAGACCCCTTTTATTATATTAAGGAGGAAATAAAATTAAGAGAATTCTGAAGTGCAAGGTTTCATTTCAACTCTACCCCCATAATTTCACTTTATAATTTCTGACTGCTATTCTTTTCAATTACTTCATGGATTTCAGGCACCACCCAGTGAAGATATGGAAAAAGAAAATGCAATATTACTGACAGTTTATTTTTATTTTCACAGGACTGACATATCAACCAAATGGCAAATCCCCTTGTCATTGGTGTTCTTGGTGATATATCTCATCACTGTTGCGAGGAACATTGGTCTGACTGCTCTGTTATGGAATGACCCCCACCTTCACATGCCCATGTACTTATTCCTTGAGAATCTGGCCTTTATAGATTCCTAGATATCATCCACAGTGACCATCCTGCCCTCAGCCTGTTGCTAGAGAATCTCTTTGCCAAGAGCAAAATGATCTCTCTCACTTAATGCAAGATATAATTTTTTCCTTTGCAATCAGAGTAACCACAGAATGGTTTTTGCTAGCAACTATGGCATATGATCACTACATGGCCATATGCAAACCATTACTTTATGCAGTAAATATGACCAATAGACTATGCAACCAGCTGTTACTTTTGTCATTTTTAGGTAGCTTTGTTCATGCCATACTTCATCATGTTTTTAAATTCAGATTGTGTGTGTTAGTTGCTCAGTCATGTCTTGACTCTTTGCAACCCTATTGGACTGTAGCCCACTAGGTTCTTCTGCCCATGGGACTCTCCAGGCAAGAAGACTGGAGTGGGTTGCCATTTCCTCCACCAGGGAATCTTCCTGACCCAGGAATCAATGTCTCCTGCATTGACAGGCAGATCTTTTACCATTAGGACCAAAGTCAGATTAACCTTCTGTAATTCTATAATGTAGTACATATACTGTGACATTGTTTAAGATTTCATGAACTGACCTCTTCATTAATTTCATTTTATTTTATTATTATTTTTACTTTACAATATTGTATTGGATTTGCCATACATCAACATGAATCTGCCATGGGTGTACACGTGTTCCCCATCCAGAACCCCCCTCCCACCTCCCTCCCCATACCATCCCTCTGGGTCATCCCAGTGCACCAGCCCCAAGCATCCTGTATCCTGCATCGGACCTAGACTGGTGATTCGTTTCTTACCTGAGTACACATGTTTCAGTGCCCGTCTCCCAAATCATCCCACCCTCTCCCTCTCCCACAGAGTCCAAAAGACTATTCTATACATCTGTGTCTCTTTTGCTGTCTCACATACTGGTTTTTATCATTACCATCTTTCTAAATTCCATATATATGTGTTAGTATACCCTTGCCTGGAAAATCCCATGGACGGAGGAGCCTGGAAGGCTGCAGTCCATGCGGTCGCTGAGGGTCAGACACGACTGAGCGACTTCCCTTTCATTTTTCACTTTCATGCATTGGAGAAGGAAATGGCAATTCACTCCAGTGTTCTTGCCTGGAGAATCCCAGGGACAGGGGAGCCTGGTGGGCTGCCGTCTATAGGGTCGCACAGAGTCGAACACGACTGAAGTGACTTAGCAGCAGCAGCAGCAGCATACTGTATTGGTGTTTTTCTTTCTGGCTTACTTCACTCTGTGTAATCGGCTCCAGTTTCATCCACCTCATTAGAACTGATTCAAATGTATTCTTTTTAATGGCTGAGTAATACTCCATTGTGTATATGTACCACAGCTTTCTTATCCATTCATCTGCTGATGGACATCTAGGTTGTTTCCATGTCCTGGCTATTATAAACAGTGCTGCAATGAACATTGGGGTACATGTGTCTCTTTCAATTCTGGTTTCCTCGGTGTGTATGCCCAGCAGTGGGATTGCTGGGTCATAAGGCAGTTCTATTTGCAGTTTTTTAAGGAATCTCCACACAGTTCTCCATAGTGGCTGTACTAGTTTGCATTCCCACCAACAGTGTAAGAGGGTTCCCTTTTCTCCACACCCTCTCCAGCATTTATTGCTTGTAGACTTTTGGATCGCAGCCATTCTGACTGGTGTGAAATGGTACCTCATTGTGGTCTTGATTTGCATTTCTCTGATAATGAGTGATGTTGAGCATCTTTTCATGTGTTTGTTAGCCATCTGTATGTCTTCTTTGGAGAAATGTCTATTTAGTTCTTTGGCCCATTTTTTGATTGAGTCGTTTATTTTTCTGGAATTGAACTACAGGAGTTGCTTGTATATTTTTGAGATTAGTTGTTTGTCAGTTGCTTCATTTGCTATTATTTTCTCCCATTCCGAAGGCTGACTTTTCACCTTGCTTATAGTTTCCTTTGT
Organism: Cephalophus harveyi; assembly: GCA_006410635.1. Classification (NCBI taxonomy): domain Eukaryota; kingdom Metazoa; phylum Chordata; class Mammalia; order Artiodactyla; family Bovidae; genus Cephalophus; species Cephalophus harveyi. Next base: position 16,608 of record SJYT01075170.1, read on the forward strand.
TGTGCAGAAGCCTTTAAGTTTAATTAGGTCCCATTGTTTATTTTTGCTTTTATTTCCAATATTCTGGGAGGTGGGTCATAGAGGATCCTGCTGTGATTTATGTCGGAGAGTGTTTTGCTTATGTTCTCCTCTAGGAGTTTTATAGTTTCTGGTCTTACATTTAGATCTTTAATCCATTTTGAGTTTATTTTTGTGTATGGTGTTAGAAAGTGATCTAGTTTCATTCTTTTACAAGTGGTTGCCCAGTTTTCCCAGCACCACTTGTTAAAGAGATTGTCTTTAATCCATTGTATATTCTTGCCTCCTTTGTAGAAGGTAAGGTGTCCATAGGTGTGTGGATTTATCTCTGGGCATTCTATTTTGTTCCATTGATCTATATTTCTGTCTTTGTGACAGTACCGTACTGTCTTGATGACTGTAGCTTTGTAGTAGAGCCCTAAGTCAGGCAGTTAATTCCTCCAGTTTCATTCTTCTCTCTCAAGATTGCTTTGGTTATTTGAGTTTTTTTGTGTTTCCATACAAATTGTGAAATTGTTTGTTCTATCTCTGTGAAAAATACCGTTGGTAGCTTGATAGGGATTGCATTGAATCTGTAGATTGCTTTGGGTAGTATACTCACTTTCACTATAATGATTCTTCCAATTCATGAACATGGTATATTTTTCCATCTATTAGTGTCCTCTTTGATTTTTTCCACCAGTGTTTTATAGTTTTCTATATATAGGTCTTAGTTTCTTTGGGTAGATATATTCCTAAGTATTTTATTCTTTTCATTACAATGGTGAATAGAATTGTTTCCTTAATTTCTTTTTCTATTTTCTCTTTATTAGTGTATAGGAATGCAAGGGATTTCTGTGTGTTGATTTTATATCCTGCAACTCTACTAGATTCATTGATTAGCTCTAGTAATTGTCTAGTGGAGTCCTTAGGGTTTTCTATGTTGAGGATCATGTCATCTGCAAACAGTGAGAGTTTTACTTCTTCTTTTCCAATTTGAATTCCTTTTATTTCTTTTTCTGCCCTGATTGCTGTGGCCAAAACTTCCAGAACTATGTTGAATAGTAGCGGTGAAAGTGGGCACCCTTGTCTTGCTCCTGACTTTAGGGGAAATGCTTTCAGTTTTTCACCATTGAGGATAATGTTTGCTGTGGGTTTGTCATATATAGCTTTTATTATGTTGAGGTATGTTCCTT
>SJYT01075170.1:28012-214029 GCA_006410635.1 Cephalophus harveyi
CCAGTACTTTGGCCACCTCATGCGAAGAGTTGACTCATTGGAAAAGACTCTGATGCTGGGAGGGATTGGGGGCAGGAGGAGAAGGGGACGACCGAGGATGAGATGGCTGGATGGCATCACTGACTCGATGGATGTGAGTCTGAGTGAACTCCGAGAGATGGTGATGGACAGGGAGGCCTGGCGTGCTGCGATTCATGGGGTCGCAAAGAGTCGGACACGACTGAGCGACTGAACTGAAACAGTCTTTAAAGGAATTTGATTTTACTTTAAATAGGCAAGACTTCTTTGAATTGTTCTTTTTTCCTCATTTATTTTTGTCAAAGTCCGTGTATATATATCCGTGGAATATAGTTGCTTTACAATGTCATGTTAGTTTCTGCTGTGCAGCAAAGTGAGTCGGTTATGTTGCTGCTTTTGGTCACCCAGTTGTGTCCACCTCTTTTGCAACCCCATGGATGGCAGCCCACCAGGCTCCTCTGTCCACGGGATTTCCCAGGGAGTCAGTTGCCATTTCCATCTCCAGGGCATATTCCCGATGCAGGGATTGAACCCAAGTCTCCTGCCCAAGTCTGTTGCGTTAGAGGCAGGTTCTTTACTGCAGGGCCACTGGGGAAGCCCCCAAATATATATAGCCAGTCTTCTTTTAGATTTCCTTTCATTTCAGTTCAGTTCAGTCGCTCAGTGGTGTTTGACTCTTTGCGACCCCATGAATCACAGCACGCCAGGCCTCCCTGTCCATCACCAACTCCTGGAGTTTACCCAAACTCATGTCCATCGAGTTGGTGATGCCATCCAGCCATCTCATCCTCTGTCGTCCCCTTCTCCTCCTGCCTCCAATCCCTCCCAGCATCAGAGTCTTTTCCAATGAGTCAACATTGCATGAGGTGGCCAAAGTACTGGAGTTTCAGCTTTAGCATCAGTCCTTCCAATGAACACCCAGGACTGATCTCCCTTAGAATGGACTGGTTGGATCTCCTTGCAGTCCAAGGGACTCTCAAGAGTCTTCTCCAACACCACAGTTCAAAAGCATCAATTCTTCAGTGCTCAGCTTTCTTCACAGTCCAACTCTCACATCCATACATGACCACTGGAAAAACCATAACCTTGATTAGATGGACCTTTGTTGGCAAAGTAATGCCTCTGCTTTTGAATATGCTATCTAGGTTGGTCATAACTTACCTTCCAAGGAGTAAGCGTCTTTCAATTTCCTTCCATTTACGTCATCACAGAGCATTGAGTCAAGTTTCCTGTGCTACACACTAGGCTCTCATTAGTTAACCTATTTTATACATAGTAGGGTATAGAGCAATCCCAATCTCCCAATTCATCCCTTCCCCCTTTTCCCCTTGGTAACCATAAGCTTAAGAGTTGAACAGGAACTTGATTAAGAGTTCAACTTCTACTACTGACACGTGTGAGCTGAGTGGCCTTGGCAAGTCACCAGGTGGAGACCTACATTGCTGTAACTGATCAAAGCCAAGTAGTCACCATGTGCAGCTCTGGTGTTGCTCTCTCCATGGGCCAGTTCCCTTCACTATGTTCCCTTTCCTCAGGCTACACCATAGGCAGCGGATTCCCAAATGGTAGTGAATGGACCAGGGGCATGAGGGAAAGGAGAGAATGGATCACAATCCATCACCACCCTTGAAAATAATGCCTGTGATTTATGTCTGGGCATCTGCAAGTTGGGTTTGAAAAGAACCAGCTGTGGGTGTGTTACCTGGCAGGGCCTCTCTGAAGGACAATTTGCCTGTATGTCAGAATTTCAAATGCATGTCCCCTTAGACCTAGCAATTATACTTCTAGGAATCTATCCTAAAGAATGGGGGGAGAGGGTGTATGTACCAGGATATTTATGGCCGTATTGTGTGTCCTAGTGTGGGACTGAAAACAACCTAGTTGAGGGGCCTATTAAATAAATTATGGTATATTTGTTCAATGGAATAGTATGTAGCTATAAAAAACAAAGGCAGCTTTAACTAAATTCAAGTGGAACAATCTCCAAGATATTTTGCAAGCTAGAAAAAAAGCAAGAAGTTATCATTGGCATACCATTTTAAAATATCCATACTCATTTTCTCATCAGTGAATAGAATATCTCTACAAGAAATCAACACTTGGTAATAGTTGCTCTCTCTGGGGAAAGGACTTGGGTGGCTTGAGATCAGGAGTGAGGGGGATACTCATTTTTGTTGTGTATCATTTTACGTCTTGAATTTGTGACATAAGATGAGCCAGGTGGGGACTTCCCCAGTAGTCCAGTGGTTAAGAATCTGCCTTCCAACGCAGGGGACGCAGGTTCTAGCCTTGGTCAATGAACTAAGATCCCACATGCTGTGGGGCTGTTTGTGCCACAGCCGGAGAGAAACCTGAGTGGCACAACTAGGATCTGACACAGCCAATAAATACTTGAAAAAAAAAGAAAGAGGGAGAGAGTGGGCCTCATTCAATCAGCTGAAGGCCTCAAGTTTAGAAGAAAAAAAAAAAGATTGATATTCCTCCTAAAAAGGAAGAGGGAGTTCTGACTCAGGACTGCCTTCAGACTTGAGACTGCACCACCAACTCCTCTGGGTCTCAAGCCTGCTCGCCTGCCCTGAAGATGCCAGACTCGCCAGCCTGCCACAGTTGCATGCCTTATTTTAACTCCTTAAAATAATGAGGGGTGGGGGAGAGGTGTGTGGGTTCTGTTTCTTTGGCTAATACACTGTCCCGAGTACTATCACACATCACACCTGGTGTAGCCAATGCTAATCTCTTATTTCCAGGTCCAGCCAGCCAGGCTGGGAGGTCTCTGTGAACAGGCACTTTATCTCCATCATCAATGTTTTTCCAACACTCAGCAGAGAACCTGCAACAGGAACGGGAGCTCACTAAAGATGTGTTGTTGAAGGAAGCAACACTTATATAACTTATTTGTTTGGCCTTACCTTGTGGTGTGTGGGATCAACCTGCAAGATCTTATTATATTAGTTCCCCTGCCTGGGATGGAACTGCACCTGGTGCCGTGGAAGCACAGGAGCTTAACCACTGGGATGCCAGGAACGTCCCAAGGAAGCAACACTTTTAGTGACGAGTTCAGATACGAAATACTTGGGTTTGACTCATCTACAGATCAGCATCTAAATTAGCTCATTGATGAGGGAAACACAAAGAAAAAGAATAGAGAAAAAACAACCTTCCCCATTTATTATCAATTTCCAGGACACTTCATTTTACGTGTTTCTTCTCATACAGCCATCTGAAGACCCGTCCAAGGCAAGTCACTGTTTAGAATCTACTGAGCTGACCATGGTAGTCAGGTTTCCCCAATGTCAGACTTAGCCTACACTGACTCAAAAAATCAAGAATTCTCCTTGGAAATAAGATATATAAATAGAAAAAATAACAAAGAAAGATGTTAATATTATCATCCTCCCTTAAACCTCAAATCTGTAGAACTTTATCAACCATTTGAAAAGAAAAAATTAGGATCCTTGACTCCAAGAGCAAAACATCATTCCTGAAAAGCAGATTGAATCCTAGATCAGAAACCTCTGCAGATATCTTCCCCACAAGTTTTCATCATTTGCCATAGTTTTAAAGGATTACAGATGAATTGATCCTTGACAAGTCACTCTGAATCAATCTGAATTCTCAGGTGTATAAAGAACGGTTGGTTTAGTTTTCTGATCAATAAGATCATTCTCATTGTGCACCAACACCAACAACTGTGTCCCACAGGAAAGCTGATTTATAAGTGTGTCAAATGGAGATTTTATTTTGCTTCCTGTTTTTACTGCTCTGCCATCAGCTGTCACCCCAGAACCTACAGGCTATCCCCTGGGAGAAGGAGGCAGAGAACATGAGGCCCTCAGACGTTATCCCTGAAAGCAGGACACACTCAGCTTTGACCTGGTCTATTGAAATCAATAGAACAGGGTGTAGAGAAGTGAGGCAGATGGCAGAGGGTAGGTACATCAGTATTTTTCTTTATTAAAGAATTTGCATTGAATCCTATTAAAGAACAAGGGGATTAAATTGACCATGAGAGATAAAAAAAAAAGTGTATGCAACAAATCATATCCCAAATGAATTTGCATCAGCACTATAGGATTTATTGTATAGGTTTATTTTTCTTTTAATGAAGTTATCTTGTTTCTTTCCATTCTAGGTTATGTGAAATAGTATAGTTAGAAGCATAAACAAGAGACTATATGACCTGTAGTCCCACCATCAAGAGACACCACTATTGACATGTTAGTATATTTGATCACAGTATTTTCTTCATGTGTTTTTTTATAAAACTGTGAAGCCTGCTTTTTCCACTTAACACTATAATAAAATAATTCTGTATGTTATTATAACTTCCTCTTCCTTATGAGTTCGTATTATCCTTGTATTGTGAGATAAAACCTCTTCTAGGTCCCCAGAGCTAGTAAGCAATAGAGCTAGGATTCTTTTCATGTTCTAACCACCTATAAAGCCACCTTCTACTATTTCAAACAACCTTAAAGATAGCTATTCCTTTTGACCCCATAAATCACCCTTTGAGAATCTATATGGAATGTGAAATGTACAAGATGAACTTGGGACATCTCGAAGTGCAAAAAAGCAGGAAACTATTAAAGACTAAATAGATAATGTCAAAAGGAAGCCAACTTGAAAGAGAGCCCATTAGGCAAAATGGAACATTATGACTACTAAAAGAATAATAATCATACTCAATTAAAATATTATGTATATATGTGATTCATGATACTTTTCTTAAACTTACTAGTTGCCACTGGATGTCATAAGGGCACTAACTCATTGCTCTGGAAATTGATAAATATATGGAAAGAGTAAAGAATTGGCCTATGTTTCCTATACAAACTCTTGTTTCAAGGAAGCCAAGAAACTGATGAGGATGAATTATTCTTTATAGAAGAATTATGGCTAACTAACAGAGAGAAACATGGCTAATTTGCTGACTAATTACGGCTAACTAACTGGCAAGAGAATTGCATTCAATCCTTAATGAAACTGCGTCTAAGCAATGGTCATCAGTGAATCCTAAAATTATAGGTGAAATGTTCTTAAGAAGCTCACAGGACATTCTGACACCACCTGGATGAATTGGTGACATTTCTGAAAGTGGGGCAACCAGATTTCCTAAGCTCTTGATATGATTCCACGGGAAGTATACATCCTAAGAATTAACATGACCCCAGAAAAACATCTGAACTTAAATCAAGTCTCAGGTCTAACTACCAGTTTACAGCAAACACAAAGAACAGAGGAGCAAGTTAGAAACATCATATAAAAATAACTATACATTTCTAGAAATGGGTACAATTCTATAAAGGATGAGTAATCTGATTTCTCCAATAAATTCAATGGTATGAGAGGGGAGTGGGGGACCACATAGATTAAAATAGTTAAGAGATATGGCAACCATGCAGTTTATGAACGTCACTGATTCTTATTACTTAAGTAGACCAACTGTAAAGAAAATTTTGAGATGACTGGAGACATTTGAATATAGATTGGGTATTAGAATATTAATATCTTATTGTTATTTGGGGTATAATAATATTCAGGTAGTTATATTTTAGAGCTTCCATGGTGGCTTAGACTGTAAAGAATCTGCCTGCAATGCAGGAGACCAGGGTTTGATCCCTGGGTTGGGAAGATCCCTAGGAGGAGGGAATGGCTACCCACTCTAGTATTCTTGCCTGGAGAATTCCATGGACAGAGGAGCCTAGTGGGCTACACTCCATGGGGTCCCAAAGAGTTGGACACAACTGAGCAACTAACACTCAATACTCATATATTTTTATATCAGTGTTATATTTTTGAAGTCATATTAATTAAATGCAGATAAAATATTTTATGTGGAAAAGGATGCAGTGTCTGATATTTCTTCAAATATTCCAGGAAAAAATTGTGTGTGTGTGTGTGTGTGTGTGTGTGTGTGTGTGTGTGGTGGGAGCAAGAAGGAGGTGGTAAAGATGGGTAAATAAATAAAATTTGCAAAATGTTGATCATTGTTGAAACTTAACAATGGGTGCCCAGGGGTCTACTACACTATTCTTTCTACCTTTGTGCATGTTTGGGAAATTCCCTAATAAAAAACTTTAACACTAATAAATGATGTTTAAGAGGACATCAAAACCTATAGAAATAAAATTCCAAACTTGCCAAGGACTAGAAAGTAATGAAATAAACAATCTGAGGAAAACAAAACTCTCATAAAATCTCTATAATCTATATGTTGATTTCTTACATATATTTGAAATTTGCAAACACTGCAAATATTATCTGATTAATTTAATGATTGAAAATTTGAAAAAAAAAAAGGGTGGATCACCTACAATATGTTTGTTTGGGACTTAATACCACCCCACATTTAGTAGAAAAACCATCAAAACTAACAGTTTAGGACTTGCCTGATTGTCCAGGGGTTAAGAACTCACCTGGCAATGCAGGGGACATGAATTTGATCCCTGGTCCAGGAAAATCCCTGTCAAGGGCAACTAAGCCCATGTACTCAACTACTGAGCCCACACTCTAGAACCCAGGAGCCACAGCTGCTGAATCCCAAGCACCCTAGACCTGCCCTGCAACAATGCCCCACCACAATGAGAAACCTGTACACTGCAACTGGAGAGTAGACACTGCTCGCTGCAACGAGAGAAAGCCCAGCACAGCCGTAAATAAATAAATTTATATTTAAACAAACTAACAGTTCAAGAAAAAAATTCAGTGAATTGAAAGATCTACAATATGCTCAGTGAACATGTCTTTCTCTTTGCAAAGAAAAAATTCGGAGGTGGAAAGAGAAGATCAATTTGCAGATCAGTTGTCTGTGATCCTCTTTAAAGAGGTTAAGGTGATGTTTGGATTTTTCCTCCAAAATCTGATGCTGGAAATCCCAAAGTGAAGCAAAATTAATTGTGAGTGGAGGGAAGAAAAGAACAATTCTAACAACCCTTCCCTTCCAGGGAGACAGTGAAGCAAGCTAATAGCATCCCTGGGTTAAAGATAATTCCATTTACCATCTGCCCACACAGTCTGTATAATGACAGACCAAGATCTAATTTTTTAAAAAACTTCCTACATTAAAAAATATTTCAGAAACATCTATCCAAACAACAGATTAGAACTTGATTAAAAAATAAATAATTGAAACACCAAAAGCTCACTGAGAGATGAGATGCTGTGTGGAGATGCCTTCCCATTGAAACAGAGCCCTTTGTGTTCAGCACAAGGTTTTCTGCTGAATGAAACTACTGAATATTTTAATTTTCAATTTGTAAGGGAAAATTATTCACTCTTACTCACAGGTCTATTTTAACCCCAGAGTTACAACAACTGGGAAAATGCATTTGTAAGATGCCTAAACCAGAGTGTGGTCTTAGGTTCCTGGGGACCAGCTTCTGAGATGGAAGGTCACATGCAGGGGCTTTTGGGGGGGGGAGTGCTCTCACATACCCGCTTTGAGGGCTGAGGGAGGCAGGACGGGGTGTAGGGAGAGGCTGAGCTGGGATGCAGTTGCAGAAGGAGCCTTAGTGATACCAGAGGGAGACGGCAAGTGGACATGGCCCTTCGGAGACCCTCACAGAGGCAAGGGGCCAGACCTTTGTGTCCTTACAGAAGCCCATCTCCAGATGCCATTGGAAATTGGCTGTGACCTTGACTGAGGCATCGCCCTTCGGCCGAGGGCCATTCCTGAGTGGGACTCACTGGCGAGTACCTTTGCAGAAGTCAGTCAACCCTTCCAACTACCTAAGCAATGAATGCTTCGTTCCTGAAGGGGAGACCCCCTAGATCTATCACAGCTTACTCCTCAAGCCCTCCAAATCCAATTCCTATATACACTGATTTTGTCTCATGTGGGAATGCATGCATGCTAAGTTGCTTCATTGATGTCCAACTCTTTGTGACCCCATGGACTGTAGCCCACCAGGCACCTCTGTCCATGGGATTCTCCAGGCAAGAGTACTGGAGTGGGTTGCCATGGCCTCCTCCAGGGGCTCTTCCCTCCATGTGATTCTGGATGATCCCTTTTTCTGGGGGAAATGTTAAGAAGAAGGGAGATTGTTGGGATGAACTCCAGCCTCTGCCACTACAGCTGGTACCACTGTCTCCCTCCCAGCTATCCTTTCTAGAGCATCCCCGCTAGTCAGGGTAGCTTCCCTGTGGGGTGAACCAGTTCTCATCTGTGAGGGCTCCGAGCCCTCAAGGGGTGACCTTGAGGACATGGCCGTGGTGGCAAATGACCAAAGTCAAGCCATAGCTGCTCTACTTGTTCTTCAAAATGTGGCCAGGGAGTCCCAGGAACAGCCTAGTGAATCACGTGGGTAAATGTGGCTGTAACGAGGCAGCAGCTGCAGCTTCAAGCTGAATGCAGTTCTCACCGTGTCCCCTGATAGGAGCAACCTCTCCCTGAACACCAGGACCCAAGAGACTAAATGTGCAATGACGAGGAACACAAATTCCCCAAGCAGGTCATTGAGAGTAATGGTAAATGGGCCCGGCCTCCTTCCAATCCTTGTTTTATGGACCAATCAATTCCACCGATTGGGAGCATAGCACTATATAACAGACATTGATTTAATGCCACCCAGTCCTCCCAGGGTATCATCTCCAGGCTGTCACCTTAGCTGTGTCTTCCAAAGGCTCTATTAGGCAGGCGGCTTCTGGATGGTGTGTTTCTGTGTAGGTAGGCTCCAGCTGCTGCTAAGTGGGATTCTCAGTCCAGGGTCACATTGTGTATAATCCCATGCCAGTTTATCAAATAACCTACAAGCTCATCGATGGCAGTTCTGACTGAGTCCATTTAGGCAGGAAAGGCAAAGGTGTTTCCTGGAATACACATTAATTCTGGTCATTGCCACTGGCAGATTGAAAGGGTTCCCATGCCATCAAGTTGCTAACAAGAAACTTGTTGGTCAGGGGAGGACGTAGCTTTGGGGTCTCAGAGTTGGAGTCTGCGCTGCCAGGTTGGATGTGTGGTAATGCACTAAGTCTGTTCTTAATGATTAGGATCCTGGTTTTATTTGTTTATTATATTTATTATTTTTTCTAGCTGCACTGGGTCTTCGTTGCTTTTCTATTTATTTATTTTTTCTTTTGCACTGGCTTTCTCTAGTCGCGGGGAGCAAGCTTCTCATTGGTGCCGTCTCTTGCTTCAGAGAACAGGATCTAGGGGCATGGGCTTCAGCAGTTGCATCACGCGGGCTCAGAGGTTGTGGCATGGCATGCGGAAACTTCCTGGACCAGGGATCAAACCCATGTCCCCTGCACTAGCAGGTCATCCACTGCACCACCAGGGCAGTCCAGGATCCTGGTTTCACATGGGGCAGAGTGGCAAATTAAATGGGGGCCTGATGGGGCCCACTACCCTGGCAGTGTGGAGTCTGTTAAGGGAGCAGATATCGCTGCCACTCTCCCCATCTGTGATACAGTTTTTTTAAACTACTCTCTCAACCATAGTGGGAACATCTCAGGGTCCTCCTCCATGTGGCCTTCTCCTCTACAGCAGCTCGCTCTACGAACCAGAGAGACAATGAAGAGATTCTGGCAACTATGAAGGAAGTCCGTTTATTGACACATTCAGAAACTGAACCAATGACCACCAAGTGGACCCATGGAGCCAAAGAACCCACTGGGGACAAGACTGGGCCTGGGTATCTTGCTACCTACGCCCTCCAAGCTAGGCCCAACTTGAGTAAAGAGCCGTGATGAAACACAGAAATCTCTGCATATCAAGGGAAACTGCCTGCCCAAGAGTCGCTGAAATCTTCGGGAAGCCACTCTATAGTTACCCAAGGAACAGTTTACCCACAAACCTTTGGATAAAGACTAGGAAAATTATTACGGTTTGCCCTTGCCTTGGTATAACAGGATCCTTTTTCAAACCAGCCCTTCCTTCAGGCGCCAGCTTTGAAGTTGAAGGAAGAGCTCAGGTCTGGAAGTTGGCCATGACTTTTCACTGGGGAGGACAGTCAGCATTATCTTAATTAGCCACTCTTCTTCCTGCCCTTAACAACATCAGGTTCTATTGGTCATCTTCATGTCTCTCTGTGAGTGAGGGGCCCCTTAACTCATTCAAATTGCATCCTCTTTGCTTCCAATATTTAAGTTTTGCTACCTGACCTCAAAGCCCTAAGAGCTATGATTTTTCCAGTAGTCATGTATGGATGTGAGAATTGGACCATAAGAAAAACTGAGAGCCAAAAAACTGATGTTTCTGAACTGCAGTGCTGGAGAAGACTCTTGAGAGTTCCTTGGACTGCAAGGAGATCAAACCAATCAATCCTAAAGGAAATCAACCCTGAATATTCATTGGAAGGACTGATGCTGAAGCTGAAGCTCCAATACTTTGGCTACTTGATGTGAAGAGCTGACTCATTGGAAAAGACCCTGATGCTGAAAAAGGATTGAGAGCAGAAGAAGGGGACGACAGAGGATAAGATGGTTAGATGACATCATCAATTCAATGGACATGAGTTTGAGCAAACTCTGAGAGACAGTGAAGGACAAGGAAACCTGGCGTGCTGCAGTCCACGGGGTTGCAAAGAGTCAAACACAGCTAAGCAACTGAACAATAGTGACCTGACCACTGACAAACTGAGATCTCATCTTCATTGTTTCCAGGAAGCCCAACTCTAAATCAGCATCTTTTATAGCATCAGCCCTGCCTGCAGAGGTCAGCCCACTAGACTCTCAGGGAAGAGGATGTCGCTTTCATTGGTTCGTCGCTTACAGCCTTGGTAACCAGAGCATCCTCTGGGTGCCCCTATAAAACCCAGTGAATTGGTAGATTTTCCAATCATACAGAGCATATCCACTCTGGCGTGCCTGCTTCTTGGAGAATTTTGATCCCTTTCTCCAGTGTCAGCCAAGGCACTGCTCACATATATCCTCCACTTAGTATGGTCATTGCTTTCCTAAGCTTCCAAGAGCCAACCAAGAGAGTGTTAATAAACCCTGTATGTCAGGAGAGTTCTTTCACGTGGAGAAACGCTCCTTTATCCATCCTCCTAATCCAGGCTCTTCCAACCTCAATCCCATGTGTACACTTCCACTTCTGCTAGCATTTACTGGCTAAGATCTTCATCTTCTTCAGTGTATTTTCCCTTTAGTCCCTATCAGAACCAGCACTTCTCCTGCTGGGTTTTATTATGACTTGACTTGAGCTCTGCTGCTGCTGCTAAGTCGCATCAGTCGTATCCGACTCTGTGCAACCCCACGGACAGCAGCCCACCAGCCTCCTCTGTCCACGGGATTCTCGAGGCAAGAATACTGGAGTGGGTTGCCATTTCCTTCTCCTCAGGGGTCAGCAAACTTGCTTTGTAAAGAGTCAGTCTTGTTTTAGGCTCTGTTGCAACTATTCGAGTCTCTCACTCTGGCATGACAGCAGTCACAGACAAGATGTAACGGAATGAGCAGAGCCGTGTTTCAATAACACTTTATGTACAAAAAAACAGACTACAGGCTAGACTTGACCCATAGGGTGTAGCTGCTGATCCCCATTCTCGTTACTGGTGTAGTGTCCAGGGATGGAGGTAGGGGTGGATCTTGGCTTGGGAGCTGGTGTCATGCTGATGGTGGACAGGCTGCTGCCTCATCTTCAAGTAAGGGGGCAGAGCTAACTTTTCATGGGGAGGAGCAGGCCCAGGGGTTCAAGGGCATTTGGAGATTCCAGAGTTTTAATAGTGCATGAACACAGCTGTCTGCATCGCAGGTCTCAGCATCTCATTTATTGCCAATTAGGGCCTTGACCTTGGCAGAGCAGACTTGCTGGGGTTGAAAAATTCAAACTTCTCTGGAGCTCTGTTGGCCTTCTAATTAAGTCCAAGGTTGAATGTTGGCATTTTTTTCTGCCTCTGGCTGCAGGAGATGGGAGTCTCTCTATAAACTTCCAAAGCCTTTTGGCTCTCGCACTTAGCCTTAGATTGGTGATTAATCACTCCAGCCTTTCACTGCTTCCTCTAAGTCGTTCTACAACACTCAGCAACAGCCATGTAATTCCACTGTACCTACGATTACCACTTCCCTTGAACCTCTCAGATGTCCAGATCCTGCGCCCTTCTATGCATTCCCTCCTGGCTGTCTCACCACAGTGAAAGTTGTAACAATTGCAGGGCTACAGAGTGCTGGGGGCCAGCTGTTCTCCACCCACCCCCAGAGATGGTGTTCTCATTGGCTGAGGTCAGCTTGCCAACAAAGGTGCAAACATGCATACTAAGTCACTTCAGTTGTGTCCAGTTCTTTGAAATCCTCTGAACTTAGCCCTCCAGTTTCCTCTGTCCATGGGATTCTCCAGGCAAGAATGCTGGAGTAGGTTGCCACGCCCTCCTCCACAGGACCTTCCTGATCCAGGGACCATAGCTGCATCTCTTACACCTCCTGCACTGGCAGACAGGTTCTTTACCACTAGCGCCACCTGGGAAGCGCCATGGTTTTCCACTAGTCATGTTGAGAGTTGGACCCTAAAGAAGGGTGAGCACCAAAGAATTGACACTTTCAGACTGTGGTGCTGGAGAAGACTCTTGAGAGTCACTTGGACTTCAAGGAGATCAAACCAGTCAATCCTAAAGGAATATTCATTGGAAAGACTATTGCTGAAGCTGAAGCTCCAATACTTTGATCACCTGATGCTAAGTGCCAACTCATTGGAAAAGACCCTGATGCTGGGAACGATTGAAGGCAAAGGAGAAGGGAGTGGCAGAGAGGATGAGATGGTTAGATAGGATCACTGACCTCATGGACATGAATTCGAGCAAACTCCAGGAGAGAGTGAGGGACAGAGAAGCCTGGGGTGCTACAGCCTATAGGTGGCAGAGTTGGACATGACTTAGGGACTGAACATCAACAGTAAGCTGGTGACCCAGCTCCGGATCTCGCGTAAGAGCTTCCTGGGACCTTTCCTACCACACTGGCTTTAGTTATGCTTTCTTGAACACATGCTGAGATGGAGATTTACATTCACGACTTTTTTTTTTTTACTGGGGCGTGCCTTGGGGATCTTTACCTATAAGAAAATACAAGAAAAAGGAATCCATTGTGGGAGAAGTTGAACTATGATGCAGTTGCAGCGAAGACCTCAGACGGTCCCATGGAGAGCTCTGGAGCTGGGGAAGCTGTCAGAGTTGACCTAATCTAGGCAAGGGGACCAGCTGCTGGATGCAGAGGAGATGTGGCCTTGGTCAAGGCAGCCTCCTTCTGCTAAGGGCTATTCCCAGAGACAGGCTCAACAGTGAGATATCAGAGGCCAGCTCTCCTGGCATCTGGGGGAGTGCCTCCGTCCTGGAGGGGAGATTAGGTAGCACACCACAGTATCCACTACAGCACATAATTGAATTGTTGAATATGTCTATCCATGGTAAGGAAACCAGATAAGCATCCATGAGCCCAGGTTTACTGTCATACACTAGTTAATACGGATCTTGGGAGAAGCCCTGGGTTCAACTAAATGCTGTGATTGTAACTGCTGTTCCTGAAAGAATTCTAGGTAATGAAGGCAATGAAGTATCAGTGGTTTACTGTCCAATAGAAACATTAAAGTCCACTTTTGAAGGGTAAAATTAGAGGAAAGAAAGAGGGAGGGAGGGAGGGAGGAAAATGAAAGGAGAAATATCACGTCCTCCCACCTCACTGCAGAGGCAATATCTACTGAAATAAACATCACTAGTTTAAAAAGTTAGTATTTCTGCTCCCTTCCTTTTAACAAACATTTGCTGCATTTTGACATGGTCCAGGAGGGGACATTTTAATACCACGATGCTAAATTTTTACATGACAAAGAAACCTGGCGTGCCACAGTTCATGAGGTTGCAAAGAGTTGGACACGACATAGCAACTAAATAACAACAAAGGGATGTCAGTGACTCAGTTTCCCCACTTGGATAGTTGGGGATATTACCTACCTCCCGTACTTGTGAGGAGATGATGGTCTAACACTTCTAAAAGTACACACAGCACTATCTGGCACATAATAAGCTCTGTTTCATTGTTATGAATGTTTACATATTATATATTCTTATGTTTATATTGTGAAAAACTCCCCCATGCTTCAAGATCAATAAAAAGAAGACACTACCAAATTATCCACATAGACTGCCTTCATTGAATCAGAAATTGGAAAGACATCTTGGAAGGGGGCTCATGCTTCAAACACAAATGTCAAAGTAGTTCCCATTTGCTGTCAGTTTCATATTCCCATCCACCAGTCCTAAGAAGAAAGCAAATCTCTTCACAAACACTAAAATCCCTTGCTTCTGTAGAGTCTTATTCCCCACATTTGCAGATGCTGGGTTTAGAAAATGGATGCTCTTGTTCAGGACAACATATATGAGACACATTACTCCAGGTGGAGATGGTATTTGCTGACAGAATATCAAATATGGTCATTAATAATGAAATATCATGGAGTTAACATAACAGTGAACTCCTTGGATTTAGAGGTCTTATTCAATAAAATCAAAATTGTAGATTTCCTTAACAAACAGGCTTGATGTCTTAGTGTAGTTTAGTGCTTTTATATTTGCAGGTCTATGCTAAATGAGCATTCTTTTCCTTCAAAGAAATGCATCAGGTTTTCTCAGGAAATAGTTTATAATAAAGGTTGTTTGAAAGAGTTGAAAAAAAGTTTGATTTTGCTGAGTCGTGTAGTGAGTATCGAGCCCTGTGTGGAGATACTGGTTTACCCATGCTGTCAATTACTGACGTATACCACAGAGAAGTCACGTGTCACCGCCCGGAGCACCCGGGTTCTTGTATGTAATCCACACAGGAGGGAAGAGGTGGGTGGTGAGAATTGATCTGATTCTGTTTAGAGTGTCACCAAAGCCTGAAATTCCATGACTCAAGTAGCACAGCTAATAAAAAGCACAGTGATGAAGAATAGCAAGACCCTCGCAGCCATGGCTGAGATTCCTGAGCCGTACAATGGGAATAATAACTGCATCTACTTGATAAGAACATTGCAGGAATCAAGTCATAAAAATAATGTATGTAAAGGCCTTGCTCTTAAAGCCATATTGACAGAAAAACTGCACCTAAAGTTGACAAGTGGAAACCAGAATGCCAGCTGGGCGGGCCATGTGATGGCACAACAGTCAAGCGTGCTGATCACTGTTGTCGCGTAAACCCAATGGTGTAAAGCAACTTTCTGTCTTTTAAATTCTCACAGCTCTATGAGTCAGGAACTTGGAGAAGTCTCATCTGGGCAGCTTTGGGATGGGATCTGTCATGAGGTTATGGTCAGACGTCAGGGGATGCTGCCGTCCCTTGAAGGTTTGACTGAGTGTGATAAGCAAGATGCTGACCTTGGATGCTGGCAGTGGTGTTGGCCGCTGGGTGGAACCTCAGCTGGCACCATCAACCAGAGCCCCCAAGTGCTCTGACCTCTCCACATCACCTGGGCTTTTGTACAGCCTGACCTCCAGGGGAGGTGGGGGTCAGACTTCTTTCATGGTCAGGGGCCAAGAAAGCAACGTGGGAGTCGAACTGCATTATGTGATTATCCGTGGAATTGGCAGCATCATGCCCGCCGCATGTTATTGGTTATAAGCAAGTCATCGAAGGCCAGCCCAGCATCAGAGGAAGGGGAGGCAGACCTACCTCTCCATGGGAGCAGGGTCAAAGAATCCGCAAGCATGTTCTAAGGTTGCCAAACAAGGTTCATAAAGAATATTCAATTTCCATCTCTACTGTCTCTAAAAGGGCTTCCCTGGTGGCTCCAGGGGAGACTGGGCTGGATCCCTGGGTCAGGAAGATCTCCTGGAGAAGGGAACGGCAACCCACTCCAACATTCTTACCTGGAGAATCCCATGGACAGAGGAGTCTGGTGGGCTACAGCCCATGGGGTTGCAAAGAGTTGGACATGACTGAGTGACTAACACACACACACTCTCTTAAAATAATTTTTAAAAGTGACATATTAGACACATTGACCTGAGCAAGTCCCATAAGATCATATCATGTTTCTCCTCACTGTCCCCCAATCCTGCATAACACAACAGTCTAGCCCACCTCAGTCTGAGAACAAGGGCAAGAGGAAAGAGAGGAACCCAGCAACTGTCAACCGCATCTCACATACCGTTGCCTTGTGCCAGGTCCCATTAGCATTACTGTGGGGTTTTACTCTGTTAGATTATCAGTGAGGCAACTGTAACAGAAACTCTACCACACAGTGGCTTCAGTTTACCTCACATAACAATCCAACCAGGTAGGGTCAGCAAGGCAGCTCCACTCCATGATGTCATTTAGAGACCCTGGATTCTTCCACATGATCGCTCTGCTGTCTTCGGGGGTGTCATCCTCACCTGCACAGGTGAGAGTGGCCACAGCTCACCTCCGGGTGGGCAGAGGGAAAAAAAGAGTCAGAGTGTGAAAATGCTGTTTGTCTGCAAGTCAGAGATGATCTGTACTTAGATTGAATCCAACCTCCACTCACAGCCATTGGCCCTAATTTAGTCACGTGACCGCAGCTTGCCATAAGAGAGGCTGGAAAATATAGTCTGGCTGGGAAGCTCAGTGCCCAGGAAGGAAGAACACATCTACAGAACAGTCTGCCCCACAAATAATCAAGAAATTATTATCCGAACATGGACATGTTTGCAGCATTTAACAAGCTAATCAAATCTTCCTAATCTCCATCAATTTCAGTGGCATAAATAATTCACTTACCGGCTACAAACGACTCTAATTAAATGACAGGTACTCTTCAGTGCACTTTAAAAGTATTTCTAGGACTGCAAGCCATTCCCTTGCAAGAATGTCTGCCTGTTGAGTTGGAAACACAGCAATTACCTGGCCTTCTACAAATGAATAACCGTGAATTCTGAATTAATCATGGCCAATGGAATCCTATAGAATTTTGAAATATCTGAGGACAGCAATGAAGAGTCCACAAGTGACACAAAATTGGTTGAAGGCCAAATTCATTCACATTCCAGGTAAGAAAAAATGATATCTTCTTTTATGTGGTAACATTTACGTTAACTCTGCACATCATGTAGGTAACATTAACGTACATGTTAAATTTCACATTTCTAGATTTAGAAAAAGATTCTTTCACACCTGCTGTAAATCAAAAGGACTTGAATAGATGTCTACAGCCCCACTAAGTGTACACTTTAGGATGATAAGCTGCTAAAAATTCTTTATGAACATGTTACATTAAGAACACTGGACAGGGGCCTCCCTGGTGGTCCAGTGGCTAAGACTCCACACTCCTAATGCAGGGGACCTGATTTTGATCCCTGGTCAGGTAACCAGGTGGCTCAGACGATAAAGAATTCTCCTGCAATGAGGGCGACCTTGGTTCAATCCCTGGGTAGGGACGGTACCCTGGAGGAGGGCATCCAACCCACTGTAGTATTCTTGCCTGGAGATTCCCATGAACAGAGGAGCCTGTCAGGCTACAGTCCATGGGGTCACAAAGAGTTGGACATGACTGAGCGACTAAGCACAGCACACAGGACAGGTGACCAGATCCCACATGCTGCAATAAAAAGCCCACATGCCACAGCTAAGAACCGGTGCAGTCAGATAAATATATAAATAAGAACACTGGGCCAGAAATCTCTGGCTTCCTTTTGTTGTCTCCTTACCAAAGCTATTAAACTTCCCTAAATCTATTTTCTCACGTGTGAAATAGAAATGCTACCTACACCTCACAGTGGAGAAACAGAAAATGTTTCTTTACACTTTGTACAGGGTACAGGGAAGCACTTTCCACTCCGTAAAACACAAACGCAGCGTCCACAAAGCAGGAAGAGCGCACGGTGCCATCACCAGACGAGCAGGGCAGCCCGACAGCAGAGCCGCACGGGACTTGGGTAAAATGCGTGGAGACGGGATGAGGCTACACTCTCCCGCTTTTGACCCTAGTCTTGTTATCTCAACCAAACACAGACAGATCCACTTTCAAGGACCAGTGGATCCTGGGGTTACTCCCAGGTGCCGGGAGCCAGCGTGAGGAACTCCGTCCATGGCAAAGGTCATGAGGAAGGAGGCTTGGCATACGCAAAGGCGGGATCAAGCCTCAGGAAACCCCTGTTCCCGAGCATCTACCCCCAAAACCAGAGTCTGTTTTATGCTCTCACCTACACCTCTGACTTTACGGGGGGCTCTCCCCCATAACCATTTCTCTCAGAGAAGGAGTTAACTTGCAGCTCCAGTTAATAAAAATTCCTGGGAGTGACAAGAGTGTTTCAACTTACAAACTCCTCTGAAGGTCCTCTAGCCTGCCTGATCAGGTTCGTCCGGCCACATGTGATTGTTTACAGCCTCCCAACCGTGAGAGGCATGAGATGCTTTAAAACTTTCTAAATATAGACTCTTTTGAGAAGTGAGAAAATTATTAGTATAGTATAGTGGGTTGATTAGAAATTATATTGGTGAAGGGTTTTTTTATTTGTTGTGCCAATAATTACTGCAAATTCCCTGCCCTGGGTGTGACAAGGGTGTCTCAGGTCAAACCTCTCTGCTGACAGAATAGCTTGTGTGACAACCTCTCAACCATAAACACCACAGAGAGTTTGGAGTATTTTGAAAGTCTTAATTAGCATAGGGCTTTTCTCATTGTTGAGTCAATGATTGCCACCAGGCCTCCATATCCTTAGGCACCTGGGAATATATTAATCAATGTATTTGGAATATAGAAAAGGAAACATAGTAGTTTTTGATGTTAGCAATACTAGACTTTTTGAGTTAATGAATTTTCTCTTTTGTTATAGATCACTGTACTTATAAATCACTGTGTCCTTGCTATGCAAAAATGTAACTTTATCACTATCTTAAGACTAGATAGATCTTAAGGGGAACACTGGTGAAGGGTTTTCATTTGTTGAGCCAATGTTTGCTGCTAAATCTCCATATTCCCTGCCCTTATAATGAATATAACTAGTCTATAGGAGAAATAAGTATTAACCTTTAAGATTAATCATGTTAACCTTAGGTTAAGTAAATTCCTTTCTTGATTGTAATCCACTACACCCTCACCCTACAGGAATGCAACTTTATTTGGAGGGTGGCGCTTGGTTTAAGAAAAAAATCACCCCTGGAAAAAATAAGTTTTCTGGTTAACTGACCGTTATCAGAAAGGGCCATAAAATGTCAGCAGGCCTCATGGCCAGAAGATGATGTAAAACCCATAAGACCTTTGTATAATTTTACATGAAGCACCTGATTGTCACAAGGGTCAGGTCTGCTGACCCCCGCGTGACTCTGTATTCATCCCTATGTATAACAAAAAGTATATAAGCAAACCTGAAAAATAAAAGAAATTAGATCAGTTTCTGGAAAGACTGATTCCCCTGTGTCGTTTTTTCCCCTTCTGGCTGAATTCCCATCTGGTACGTGAGTACTCACCAAGCCTGCTAATTTTGCCTGGGCTTCTAAGATCGGACTGGGTAGGCCTCAGTGCCTCCTCTCCTTCAGAACAGAAAGACGCCTGTGGCCTACGTAGGTGGTGACTGGTATTCCAGTAATACCAGTAAACCAAGTTATTCAGCCTCTTTTTCTCCACTAATTTTCCTACTACACTATCCATTTCTAATTTCTTTCTATATCTGTAATTAAATAAGGTTTCTCCTAGGACGCCTACTCCGTCTCCCCTTCGAATTACCCTGGATCCACCGGGGCTGGACCCCAGCACCCAGGATGAGAGTCCACCCAAGTCACGGTCAGTCAGCTGCAGCAGCCAGCACTAACTCAGTCCTGATGCAGAACCGCTAAGATTGCTTTTGTATCTGCTGTTTGTTTAGACAACTATCTTATAGTCGCTATTTTAGGAAGCTTGATGAGAATGAGGTAAAAAATTTGGATTTAGTAAAAATATACTTTGGAGTTACTTTGGATAAATATTTAATTTTAAAAATGTGAATAAATAATTGGAGAAAGGAAAGCAGTATGTCAACAATAAGTAAGTAGTCAAATTCAGAATGGCAGAGTGTGAGGCTAAGGATGGCAGCTTTGCCTTAGACTCTAAGCTGGTAGTCTGACAGGTTCTGCCTCTTCTCCAATATGACTGGCTTAAGACACCAGGTAAAGAACATATGGCCTTGAAAGGACTGAAGTGGGGAGACCTGATGGCAAACTGCTGTGTGGCAATGGGCCAGGAAGCCCCAGGAAGCCCAACTACACAAGACAGACTGGGGCACAGTGCACCCAGAGACAGACAGACACATCAAAGGAGAGAATTACAGGGGAATTTAATTATTAGACATGTCCTCAGTTTCCTGAACCACAAAGAGGTGCCCCCTCCCAAACCAGCTCATTTCTCATGTTCTTCAACTACGAGTTGTTCAAATCTTCTTTACCTTCATTCCCAAGCAGAATTTTACTCCAGAAAAGCACATAAACTGAAGTTTTAAAAGTTATTAACATGATGTAGGTAGCGGTGTAGTGGATTCCTTCACAAACTTAAGTCAGAACCGGTCTTTTGAAGCCTGGAAGGAGATAATAAATCAATGAAATATTTCAAACTGTCCTCATCGACACTCAAGAGGTAAAAAGGTCTCAAAATTAAAAGGGCACCTGTACAAAAGAGGCACACCAACAGTGCGGGGCTGCTGTGAGACCAGAGGCTGGACAGGGGGCGTCAGCTGCAAGGGAAGTTCCGCGTGGGGGACACAGTATGGTGCCTCCCAGCAATTACATGATGAATTAAGCTTATGAGGCTGAGTGAAAAAATACTGAAAGAAAAACAAAACTGACAGGAGCTATATAGCACAATATCATGTACCAACTCTGTGACTCCAGGGACTGAATCCGAGGCTCCTCTGTCCATGGGATTCTCTAGGTTAGGATACTGGTGTGGGTTGCCATTTCCTACTCCAGGAGAAATTCCGGACCCAGGGGTCAAACCTGCGTTTCTTGTGTCTCCTGTATTGAAGGTGGATTCTTTACCACTGTGCCACCTGGGAAGGCCACACTCAGTTAATTATAAATTAAAAACATACCCCATGCCAAGCAGTATCTCATTTCCCAGGACATAGATTTAAAGATGTCAAACACAGCAGGATGGAGGACTGCTGTGTGACGAGAATGTTAGAAAACAGGATGGAATAAAAAACCAGGGAGCCCTCCACTGTTGAATAGTGGGCCCTGTACTAATGAAATAAAATTAATTCTGCATCCAAGATTTAAAGAAAAATGTGTCTCCATAGCAATCAAGGGCTGGTGAATGTACGGTAAATAAGTACGCTCTCTGGGCACCTCGGAACCCACTCCCCAGGGAGACCACTGCACTGACCAGACACCCCCTTACTCAGCAGGGCCCCTGCTCCACCCCGGAGAACTTGAAGCACTTAGTCTGTGCTGGGGACTCAGTGACTGATGGGTCCACTGCTGATTTAATTCATCACACAACCACCTGGGAGGTAATAAACACCTCACTGTACAGATTTTAAAGATCAAGTCACTTTCCAAAGTCAGAAAGGTAGCTCAGTGGATTTGAACTTCACGTTTACTTTCATTTCCAACAGACCGTGGCCTTTTCCCTAAACCACCTATACTGAGCATCTCTTCAGAGACTGAACCCTGAGACTGCTTTTGTTTCTAAAATGAAAACTCAGCATTTTACATTTATTTTCTTCCTAAAGGGAGCACTGGCTCAGTTAGAAATAAAGAGGGACTTCCCTCGTGATCCAGTGGTTGGGAATCCACCTTGCAGTGCAGGGGACTCGGGTTCAATCCCTGCTTGGGGAACTAAGATCCCACATGTTGTAGGGCAGCTCAGCCCATTCGCCACAACTACGGAAGTTCGAGAGCTCCAGAGCCCATGCGTGGCAACACGAGACCCCTCATGACATAATGAGGATCCTGCACGCTGCAACTACAACCTGTTAACTGCCAAAAATAAATAATAAAGTAAAAAGAACTTTTACAGCCAGCCATTGACATGCTTTTTCACTCCGCTTGGATTTAATGAAAATGCCCAGAGATCGTCGTCATCTCGGGAGCCACAGTACATTCTAATGAGGGACACTCCATTCTGCTCCCCCAGAAGCTTCAAAGCACCTAATGCGGGTTGTGGCTCCAGGACACAACAAGGTGTTCCTCTGAACATTAAGCCTGGCTCAGAGCAGACAAGTCACTCCTGAGTCCCGCACGCTACTCTGACAGCCCTAAGTCAGCTCCAAGCTGACACTACACAGCACCTCTCAGGAGCAGGGCAGGGCCTGCATCCAGCAGAGACAGTACTCACTGGGTGAAAAGATGACCCCTCAACCCTGTCAAAAAACGACACGGGAGAGCCAATTTGATCCTGGCTTTTATTATCAGGTCAGGACAGAGGAAGTATAGGGGAAGTGGCAGCAGGAGGGCCGTCGCCCCAGCCCCTGGCCGATCAGAACAGCACCTGGGGCCGGAAGTGCATCTGCCGGGTGGCGTTGTTCTTCATCCCCATCTTCAGCATCCACTTGGACTTCATCCTCTGGACATACTGCATGTCCCGCTGGCGCACCAGAGCTGCTCCTGGGGTTGGAAGCGGGTGAGAATGAAGCAAAGGGCAGTGAGCTGTGATCAGCGAAAAGCCAACTTGGCAGAGAATCAAAGCTGGTTTCGGGTAAGCTGGCTCTAATATTTAAACAGGAGTTATTATCTGATGCCTCTATCCAACGAGCCCTGGGGGGTTCCGTGCGCCCGCCACTGTGCACCAGGACTGCTCTCTATATACATGCCTCTTCAGTTTTCATCATCTGAAAAGGTCTAGAAGCCCAAAAGGTGAAGCCCACTGACCAAAGGCACAGAGAAAGGCAGACTATAAACCAAGTCAGACAAGAATTCCTGACAAGACTAACAGGAAGTCTGTCCACTAATTTAAGTGGCCTCACAGCTCCCAGGGAGTCCCAGCGAGGGAATCCACGTGCATATATAAACACGGAGGCCTTGATGACGGATTTCGGTTTCGGCGCCTTCCAGGCCATCGGAAAGCACCTCTCCCCACTCCTGTCTTCGGTGGACTGACGTTCTCCTTGAAGATCCAAGCATAACGAGCTGCGCTCAGCAGACATCAGAATAGATTTAAATAATTTCATACCGACGATGTTTCAAAGCTGAACAATTTCAGTAGCATGCTCTAGCCCTCTGAGCCTTACTAAGCTTTCTAAAGAAAAATTTCAAAACGAAGGATGATAGCCGGCCTTTATTATGTGCATGTACTATGTCATACATGCTTTATGACATTCAACCTGCACGACTCTATAAGTAGATATTATTAATACCACCTCCATTTTATCTGTGAGAAACAGAGGCTTCAATTAATTAAATTACTCAGACTCTTTGTATAAGAACGTATAAGAATATCAGGTAAGTCATGTTTGACTCCACAGCTCAAACTATGTTGCCTCAAGGACATTACTTAAGTCCTCTGTATAACCTCCAGAATTTCAACCTTTGATGATTACTAAGCAATTACTTTTGCAATTATACCTCCTAAAAAAGTTAATGGTTTACAGGCAGTTTTAAAAAGCTACTGTGCTGAGGAATAAGTCTTTAAGTCACGGAGCTTTGGGTTTATCGCCATATATGTCTCAAGTGCTCATAGGCCAAGAAGGTAAGTTTCCCCCAGAGAGGACCCATAAGGAGAGAGTGAACCACATTGCCCGAGCCCCTTTGTGTAACCCAAGTTCCTGGGCTGGCCCAGGAGGTCCCCACAGGCGTACCTGTGCTGCCAGTCCATCCCAGGGCTCGGTACTGCTGCAGGACCCGGCCCACAGCCTTCTGATTCTTAGCAACTGCCACAGCTCTCGACAAGCCAAACCGCTGCTTGTAGTATCTCATCAAGGAGCGATGACCCACCCTGGCACCTGGTTTTCAAAAGAACAGTACTGAAGCACGGAGCTGGATCATTTTTCAAAGCAGAGTTATAAAGCAAGGGCTTTCCAAATCACTTTTCATGTTACTCTAGCTGGAAAACGTATGTGCCAGAAAAAAAACACTGTTCTACCAGCTGAAGAAAGATGAAGCTGTATGTTAACCAATGAGGGAAAGAAGGCAAACCCAAGCAGAGACACTTGGGTGGAAAGAAGGCAAACCCAAGCAGGCAAACCAAAGAAGGCAAACCCAAGCAGGGACATCCCTGGTGGTCCAGTGGCTAAGACTCCGTGCTCTGAAAGAAGAGGGCCCAGGTTTGATCCCTGGGCAGGGATCTAGATCCCAAGTGCTGCAACTAAGAGTTCACACGCCACGACTAAAGATCCCAAGTTTGCAACTAAGACCTGGGGTAGCCAAATCAATGCGTAAATAAATATTTAAAAAAAAAAAAAACCCTGGAGGAGGAAATGGCAACTCACTCCAATATTCTTGGCTGGGAAGTCTCATGGACAGAGCAGTCCATGGCACTGCAAAGAGTCGCACACAACTTATAGCAGCTAAACAACAACACAGAACCAGGCAGACTGTGATTTGGGGAAATATTTCTTGATGGAACTGTGGCATAAAACAGAGAGTGAAGTGACCTAGCAACATGGAATAAAGAATTTTGTAAGAAATTAAAACTTGTGTATAGAAAAATTCCATGGACTGAGGAGCATGGTAGGCTACAGTCCATGGAATTGCAAAGAGTCAGACACAACTGAACGACTTCAGTTTCAGTTTTTTCACAGAATAATAGTTGCAAATATTCAACCAATTAAGTGTATGGCTAAAGGAGAAAAAAAAAACAAACAGTAGAGACATTGCAAAACAGAGATAATGACAAGTCACTGTCAGGTGAAAAATGCAGCATCCGTACTTACAATATGCCTCCATGAAATTCACATGGCCGTCCCTACTAATATAAATAACAGGATCCTAGGAGACAAGGAATTTTAACTTTCTTTAATAGAAAAAAGATTAAGCACCAATAATGGCCTGATGTTTAGTTCTACAAGCCACAGTCTGGGTTTAGAAGAAAAGCCAATCCACTTTCCCTTTGCTAACATTCCCTAATGCGGTGCTTCTCAAACAGGGGGGACTTTATCCCCAGAGGACACGTGGCAATGACTGGAGTCACTGCTGGTTGTCACAGGTAGAGGGAAGCTCTTGACACCTAGTGGGTCGAGGCCAGGGATTTGGCTAAACACCATACAATGCGCAGGACAGCCCCTCAACGAAGGGCCCAAAATGTCCACACTGCTGAAGTGGAGAAACCCCGACCTACTGCTTTCTAAATGTTGGCAGTTTTTTGGGTAGAAAGACCATGAACAGAATACTATAACTATTATAGATGGCTATATTTGCTTTTACAATCTAGATTTTTAATCTACTAGAAAAAACTCTATCAGGTTATTTTGTGTGAAGTCCCGGTACTTGACAAGCTACTTGCGCAACATTTTGCTCCCTACACAGATATGAATAAGTGATTACTTCCAGGTGATTGATTTGTGACCAGACTCAGGAGACAACAAAAAAGAAATTTTCAATTCCATGATGCTGTGGTCTCTGGATACTAACATGGATGAAAGATGTCTCCCTGGACCTGATTGTTCTAGCGGGGGAAGAATTAACAAAACTCCCAGACCACCAGAAACAACTGAGACACAGCGATGGAGAAGGCTCACACTACATGGAAGCTCTAGCAGGAAAGCCCAGCAGTGCTGATGACGACTTTCTATTTTTAAAGTAGCTCAGGATGCTCTGAGTTTGCAACAATGACTTCCTCAGAATCATTAAATGATAATGCCACTCATTAGCACTTACTAAACTGATTTATTTACATTTGTAAGCAGCATTTAGAAATATGTATTCTTGAAGGCTGCCTTTTAAGACATGTTTGAAGAGGGTTCATGAATCAGTGCCAAGGTTTCTGACACCTGGCAGGAGAACTGTAAGCGCTGCTTAGAGCCACCCTTGTCCTGTGGCAATGACAGGAGAGCCTGGCAGTAAGCACCTAGGCACAGGCGCCGAGAACAGCTCAGCTTCGCACCAGAACACAGCGTGCCTGTCCATAAGTAACAGATGGGAAGTGTCTGAGTCAGGCTGAAGCTACCACCTGTCCATCTATCTTCTGCCACAGTAATAACTGCCTACAAGACTGTCCACTCCTGATCTAAAACATGATACAAGTGAATTTCTTAATAAAACAGAGCAGACTCACGGACACAGAAAACAAGCTTATGGTTCCTGAAGAGGAAAGGGGGTCAGGGAAGGAGAAATTAGGGCTTTGTAACTGCAGTAGCAGATACAAACTACTAGGTATAAAACAGATAAACAACGATGTCCTACTATATAGCACAGCGAACTATATTCAATATCCTGTAATAAACTATAATGAAAAAGAACACACACACATGTACATATTTATGTAAAATGTAGAATCATTTTGCTGTACACCAGAAACTCACACAACAGCGTACATCAACTATACTTCAATTAAAATGAAAAAGGTTGTCTACTCCTACTTAACAAATAGCCTAACATTTGACATTAGACAGTGACAAAGAAAGTATCTCTAAGAGTAATTTCTCTAAGATTGATTACGTATCTCTTATGGATCCAGTGGCAGATTTTTCTGGCTAGTAAGCAACTAACGAGGTGTCCTCACACCAACCTGCTCCACAGGAACTGGAGCGCCGACCAGTCTTGGATACAAATGCTCACAGCGCCCTCTACTGGAGCTCTATGTCACTGCCTCTGGGACCATCAAGATCACAGCATCTGGTCCCATCACTTCATGGCAGATAGATGGGGAAACAGTGGAAACAGTGACAGACTTTTATTTTCTTGGGCTCCAAAATCACTGCAGATGGTGACTGCAGCCATAAAATTAAAAGATGCTTGCTCCTTGGGAAAAAAGCTATGACAAACCTAGACAGCATACTAAAAAGCAGAGATATTACTTTGCCAACAAAAGTCCGTCTAGTCAAAGCTATGGTTTTTCCAGCAGTCATGTATGGAGATGTGAGAGTTGGACTATAAAGAAAGCTGAGCACCAAAGAATTGATGCTTTTGAACTGTGGTGTTGGAGAAGACCCTTGAGAGTCCCTTGGACTGCAAGGAGATCCAACCAGTCCATCCTAAAGGAGATCAGTCATTTGCTGAAGCTGAAACTCCAACACTTTGGCCAACTGATGCGAAGAACTGACTCCTTAAAAAAGACCCTGATGCTGGGAAATACGGAAGGCAGGAGAAGGGGATGACAGAGGATGAGATGGTAGTACGGCATCACCAACTTAATGGACATGAGTTTGAGCAAGCTCCGAGATTTGGTGATGGACAGGGAGGCCTGGTGTGCTGCAGTCATGGGGTCACAAAGAGTCAGACATGACTGAGAGACTGACCTGAACTTGACCTGAAGCAACTACAGTCAAGGAATCCCAACTACTTGCTACTTTTGAAACCAGTTTTATGCAGACTCTACTAAGGGTAGTTGATTAAATATCACTATGCTCTCCACATTAGAATCCTTCTCAAATCAGCTTCATGCTAACGTCCACACTGACTCAGTCATATATATAACTGAGCATAATCAGAGGTTTCTGAATGGTGAATTTGTTCGAAGAAATAACCAGGTGACTGAATATACTGCCGTAATACCACTACACGTCTAAATGGTGTTTATTTGAGAGTTCCTATTTCCTTGGTTCATTAAAAAAAACCCAAACCAGTATTGAGGGAGAAAACCAATGGACAATAAACTGTCATATCTCATTTAAACCAAGACTGACCAGAGGATGACTGGTTTTTAACATGAGACAGTAAAAGTATACGTAACTGTAGAGCTGGAAAAAATTTCAGAATATTGCTAGTTTCTGGTTCACTAAGAAAGCCATGTACTATTACTATTTAAATGAATTCTATTATAAGGTTTCAGAAGTCAGTCATCTGTGAAGAAGACCCAGGAAGGCAATGAATGATGTGTATGTAGATAGTTCCTTTTCTGGCTCCAGGTCACACATGCTTTTTAGATACTACATACACTCTCCCCGGGGCGGTGAAAGGAACACACTTATCCACGTGGTCAAAAAAATCTGTGCAGCCACACAGGTTACTTGATGCCATTATGGCCTTTCCCCAGGAAGAGACGTGCAGAGCCTAGCTACCCCAGGTTGGGCAGTACCTGGCAGTCGGTCAGGTCTCTCCTGAGGCTGTATGATGGTACAGAACTGCCCGGTACTCGAGGACCACAAGGGTCACTCACTACCGCCATGTCTCCCTCAAGAGCTGCTAAGGTCACCATCCGACACTTTAAAACAGCATGACTTGGTATGTGGACAGGCAGCGGTCAGTAAGGAAGTTCATGTTTTAAAAATGCAAGAACAGGACTCCTCTGGAAGTCCAGTGGTTAAGACGTTGCCTTCCAACGCAGGGGGTGTGGGTTCGATCCCCAGTTAGGGAGCTAAGATACCACTTGTCCCAGAGCCAAAACATAAAACAGAAGCAATGTTGTAACAAATTCAATAAATATTTCTTAAAAAAAATATGTCCACATAAAAAATATCTTAAAAATAAAAAATAAATAAAACCCAAGAAACTGGACCTACAAGTTAATCTCATGGCCCTTTCTTCTTTGATTGTGTGAAGAACAAGCAGAGCAATCTGCCACCTGGGGCTGTAGGCATATGAAGCGTGGTCCCTGAGGCCACGTTGGAGCCCAGGATGGCTCCTTGGGCTCTCTTTACCTGCCCTGTGGCAGGCCCAGGGAAATCACCTTGCTTTTAAGTCCCTCCAGCTTTCCAGTCACTCGGTCAACAGACGTTACATGGCTCCCGTGTTTCTGAGGCACTGTGCTGAGATGAAAGAAGCCAGTTTGGTCCTCACAGTAACAGGGACAGAAAGCAAGCGAGTCAACAAGTGCCAAGAAGAAGACCCGTCGTGAGGGCCATGCGAGTGTCACAGGAGCAGGGGAGACTCTCCTCGCCCAGGGCGGGAGCCCAGCTCAGCCGCTTGGAGCAGGGAACCCAACCTGAGTCTCAGAGCAAGACAGGCAGCGCGTGTACAAAGGCCGAGAGGAGGGAAACTTCACGTGGGCAGGAAAAGGAAGCACAAAGACACTGGGTGGCAAAGTGACCCTGAAGGCCAGGGCTCCCCTGGGAATTCCAGAGGGAAAAGAAAATAGAACAGAACGGAGTTTGTTTTAGAAAGAATGTTCCGGTGGCCAAGTAAAATCACACTGGAGAAGGCCAGAGAGGAAGCTTTCATGGTAACACAGACAAATGGATAATGAGGAAAAGAAAAATAAAAAATACTCAAAACCCAAATTCCTAACTAATTAGGAACTGCAATTAGTTACCATCTGGATTTAGGAGAGGAATAAAGGATCCTGAGAAGAACACCCAGTTTTGGCTTTGGTGAACCTGAGGAGACTGGATCACTATGGGCAATGTGTTGTCTAGACAGCTAAGGAGTCTTTACGCTTCTGAAATTTTAAGTCCAGGTGAAAATTTCTCTCAAAATAGGCTATATTTCTTAAATAGGATATGCTCACTGTCGAGCAGACTTTTGTCATGAAAACTGCTAAAGTGGCTGCAAAACGAAGCACACGTTCCCAGTGATCCTGCTACAGCCAGACACTGCAGGCAGGGACTGGCTCATTCACTTTCTCAAAGTCTACCATGATCTTAGTCTCCCAGGTGGAACTAGTAGTAAAAAACCCTGGTGGGTTCCACAGGGTCGCAAAGAGTCGGACATGACTAAAGCGACTTAGCACACAAGGAAGGGGAACCTAATAAAATAAGGGCCCAAGCAAATAGTTTTTGAAAAAGAAGTTATCAGACTTATTTCTGAGGTTCTGCATTAGTGTTTTCACCAGGGAAAGAGGAGATGAGGTCCCTTGTGACACACTTACGCCTGTTTTGCTACTGTGTGTTCTATGGGCCACAATATTCTGCTGCATTATAGCTTTCTTATCACTATAGAGGAGTTATATCCTCAAGACCGGTTCTGCCGGCACTTTCCTCCGACTGTCACCGTATAAAGCTGCCCTGCCCCTTAGAAGGTTATTATTCCGGGTTAAGCAGGGCTGTCTGCACCTGAACAGCGATATTCCATGTGGAGAGCCAGCAACACAAGGCGGCTCCTTCATGGCAGACATGCATCCACTGGCCGCAGGGCTGCTCCTGCCCCCATTACAGCGAATCTCCCAGGCAGGGGAGGAAAGGCGGAATGGGCTCCTCACTGACGACGTCCATGATCTTAGGCAAATTACTCCTCCTGTCTAAGCTTCAGGTGGCTCATATGTCAAATACGGACAGCAGAATCTAACTCACAGACTTGATCTAAAGATAAAATAATGTATCTGCCTGAATATGCTAACTTCTCAGTAAATATATTATTAGAACCTTATTATCTTATTGTTCCATTCCCTGTCCTTTAAAAATGTATATTCTCTAGCTGCTCCCATTCCTATCAGCTAAGCATTAACACTATAAACAATATGTCACACTTCTCATTTTCATAGTTTTCCTTCTTCTTTTCATATCTAGGACAAAATTCTACCATTATGAATCCTGTTCCCCAAAGGAGAAGGCAGAATTCAAACTCCAAGTCTCTCCCTGCACCCAGAATATGAACAGGAAGCCTAGGTGCTGTCAGTCATATCCAGCCACGCCAGACTAACACACGCAGTCTGAACAACCATGGAAACAGGAATTAGTTCAAGGAATAAGGGCAAAGTCAAGTTTAACAAGAAAAATCAAGAGGGGCCAAAAAAGCTAGATAATAAACAGAATACAAAAGGTTTATGTATTGAAAAGAAAGGAAATGGCCAATTAAAGCATTATAAATCACAGCAAAGTGAGAAAAACACTGACGCAACTTAAACAAAACAGCTAAATGAGAGCTATGGGGCTCCCTTCAGAGTTTACCTTGTCCGCGGGAACACAGACACACACTTGAAATTGTAGGTTCTCTCCCTACAGCATGGAAGGGAAGTGATGGAAACACACTTCTCCGATAATCTCAATGGCGTGAAGCTACGTATTCTGGACAAATGCACTTACCAGAAGGGAGAATCAGCTCCATGGTTTCATCGTCATAATCCAGGGTCTTTTCTGAGGGCAGCTCCTCAGTCTCATCATGGTCCTCGCCTTCTTTGTGATCTGGGTAGCTACTCCTGGAACCATTGAATGCCATTAACACACAGACCAAGACCCCAGATCTCATTAAAATACTGCCAACCTACTAGATCACTAAAGGGGTGGCGGGAGGGGGTTAACATCTACAGGGACTACACTGAAAGCTTCTGGAGAGAAAACAATTTGCTAGCATTTTCTCTTTCGGAGAAGGCGATGGCACTCCACTCCAGTACTCTGCCTGGAAAATCCCATGGACAGGGGAGCCTGGTAGGCTGCAGTCCACTGGGGTCGCAAAGGGTCGGACATGACTGAGCGACTTCACTTTCACTTTTCACTTTCATGCATTGGAGAAGGAAATGGCAACCCACTCCAGTGTTCTTGCCTGGAGAATCCCAGGGACGGGGGAGCCTGGTGGGCTGCCATCTATGGGGTCGCACAGAGTTGGACATGACTAAAGCAACTTAGCAGCAGCAGCAGCATTTTCTCTTTAGTAAAGTAAGCAAATAGCCTATGAATTCAAATTGGATCCCTGACCTAAATGTAAAATACAAAACTATAAAAAATCCTAGAAGACAATATAGGAGAAAACCTGGATGACTTAGGGTTTGGTGATGACTTTTTAGGCATGACAGAAAAGGCACAGTTCATGAAAGAAAGAACTGATCAGCTAAACTTCATTCAAATTAAAAACTTCTGCTCTGTGAAAAACATTATCAAGAGAATTAAAATACAAGATGAAGACTTGGAAAAAATATTGACAGAAGACACATCTGATAAAGGACTATTATCCAAATATAAAAAGAACTCTTAAAATTCAACAGTAAGAAAATAACCCATTTGGCCAAAAATGGGCCAAAGACCTCAACAGACTCCTCACTAAGAAGAAACACATGGCAAACAAGCATATAAAAAAGATGCCCCACAGCATATGTCATCAGAAAAATGGAAATTAAAACAGAGATACCACTACACACCTATCAGAATGGCCCAGACCTGGAACATCTAATGCTGGGGAAGGTCTGGGCAGCAGGAATCCTTCGTTGCCAGCAGGGTACAGGAGGGCACAGCCACCTTGGAAGAGCAGGGCTTCTTGCAAAATCAAACATACGCTTACCATAAGACCCAGCCTGCCGCTTGGATTTACCCTAAGGAGTCAAAAACTTCTGTCTATACAAAAACCTGCAAGCAGATTACAGAAGATTTATCCAAATTCCTACAACTTGGAAGAAACCAACGGACTTCAATAGGTGACTAGATAAACAAACTGTGGTACATCCATGCAAGGGAATAGTTTTAGATTACACCAAAAAAAAAAAAAAAATAATGAGCTAGCAGGCCATGAAAAGACACGGAAGAACTTTAAAAGTATGTTACTATGAAAGAAGCCTGAAAAGGCTACATACTGTATGATTCTAACCATACAATATCCTGGAAAAGGCAAAAATATGGAGACATTAAGTATCACCGTTTTCTAGGGGTCAGGTGAAGGAGAATGATGAACAGGCAGAACACAGAGCATCTGTAAGCCAATGAAACCACTCTAATGGTGGATACACGTCATTATATGGACATCAGTCCACACTCACAGAATAGACAACACCAAGAGTGAACACTAAACTATGGACTTTGAGTGATAACTGGTGGGTCAACTTGGTTCATCAAATGCAACATATGTGCCACTGGGGGAGGCTGATAACGAGGGAGGCTATGCACTTGTGGGCTAAGGAGTACATAAGAAACTGCTATACCTTCTGCCCAATTTTCCTGAGAACCTGAAATTGTTCTTAAAAACAGTCAGCAAATAACCTATAACAACTCTTTCACCTTTTCTCAAGGAGAGCTGGCAAACAGGGGACAAGGAGGAGACTGTACAGTGGGAGATGCAGCTCTCAATTTAAATCCTTACAGAAACAAGTTCTAACAGCGCAGTCCAGGAGAACTCTGCGATGATACAGATCTTCAGTCTGCGTGTCCAGTATGGTGGCTACTTTCAAAGCACATCTGCTTTTAAGCATAGGTCTTGAAATGCGGGTGGTGCAACTGAAGAACCGAATTTTTTAATTTTTAATTTAATTAATTACCCCAAAGAGTGACATGAGTACATCTAGAAACTAGCAAATTAAGGCACTGTAGTTCTAGAAGAATCTCTATCTTTCACAAATACACACGGAAAATAATTGGAGAAACTCACACTGAAATGTTAACAGTAAGGCAGATATGTTGACAGTAATGGACAAAAGACCAGATCAGACACTTCACAAGAGATATCCAAGTGGTTAAGATACCCAGTTAACATACAGTAAAAGGTTCTCAACTGCATTAGTTCTCATCAGGGAAATGCACATCAAAATCACAATGGATACCCCTACATAGCCGCCACTTTTACTCCTACACAGCCACCAAAGTGGCTATAATGAAAAACTGTCAGGACAAGTGAGAAATGAGAAATCAGAAGGAAAATGCAAAAGGACAAGTTAAAAAACCAGGACTTTTCTGAACACCTGTATCAGGTGGACTCTGCACTCCTGGCACGGTCATGACACACACCTGCTTACAAAGCACACCTATGCTAGGTCACAGGCACACTGACACTAAGAACCAACCACTCGGGCAAAACTGAACTTCGGACCATTGACACCACAACAAACAAAAACAAGTTTTCAAACCACACAATCTTACAGTTTGGGCCTGAGATCGTCTCTTTGTCAGATATGTATGTTTAACTCTGTGATACTCAGTTTCTCATTTACAAAATGACAGGAAATAACCACCTTATAAAAGTGTTCTAAGAGGTATTAAGAATAGGATATCCGACAGAGCCAGACACAGTTACCAGGGAGGGGCACAGGTGAATCCAATGCAAACGTGATGAGTTTGCTTCGGTCCATGTTACAAACCAGACTGACCTAAAATCATAGAAGTCCGCAAATTCCAAAAGAGCGTCCCCGTCTGTGAAGAGCTTACAGTGACTCCGGTCATTCATGTGCGCCTGTACCGCCTCCGTGGAGTAGAAGGACTTCCCTCTCTCGTTGCACCACAAGCAAATCTTCCCAACACCAACTTTCTCTCCTGGAAAAAAAGTTGAGGAAAAGACATGAAAGCAGCTTTTTGCAGCCAGATTATATCTCATCATCTATCTCATCACAATTCAAACATCAGGCACCAAGTTTTTGATTTTCACAAAATCAGCAGGTCACTCAATCCAAGACTGGTGAGAAACACAAAGTTAATGCCCCCCAATAATGCAGGGTTTCATCATTAAAAGAGAAAAGATTATACTCACCCAAATATTTAATCAGTCCCTTAAGATCTGAAAGATATTCTATATCAGGAATAAAGAAGCTGTGGACTTTGGTCATATGAGCCACATTTTTTGTGAGGGAGCTTGAGTGATGTGGACAAAACAAGCAGTCCGTTATGGGGATGGCACCAAGGGGGGTGCTTCCTCCTGCCTCTTCCTCCTCTGCATCCTGCTCCTCCTCCTCCTCCATGGCTTCCTCACATTCCAAGTCCTCATCAGAATCAATATCCTCCCAGTCTTCAAGCCAGAGATTTCGAAAACAAAATTAGTAGAAGATGTCAGTGTTAGCTATTCATTTACCACTCACCAGTCTGCATGGCTAAGGAATGCCTTAGTCTTCCTTGTTCAGGGCACAGTAAACCCCTTGAAGGGGGCTTTGGCTCCTTTTCTACGTATATATGAGCACTTTCAATTAGTATTAGAGGGATGTGAGACGCCATATGGGAAGAAGGGGAAAAAAACCCCTCACCAACTCAAGGAAGCTAGGTTGAAGGCTCAAACCTCCCATTTCAGGTTAGTTAGCTGATTCTGAACTTCTCAGTGCACGGTTTCACCAAACTAAGTTAAGTGCAAAGCCATCATAACTAGATACCCAATAGAAATAACACATTCTACAGCAGAAGGTGTGGGGGGCAATGTGTACCCTTCTGCATATGTTAAAAACCTCCCCATTCAACAAACAGAGAAAGGATCTATTCATTCTACAAATATTTACTAAACTAATTCTCACCCTCCGCCCATCTTAAGGTTTCAGTATCTCAATTTAATACAACAGTGAGGGGATGACAGAGGATGAGATGGCTGGATGGCATCACGGATGCGATGGACATGAGTTTGAACAGACTCCAGGAGTTGGTGATGGACAGGGAGGCCTGGCGTGCTGCAGTCCCATGGGGTCGCAAAGCGTCGGACACGACTGAGCGACTGAACTGACAACTGACTGACTGAACTGATAAAATGCCCTGTAGGGATGCTGGCCACACCGGTCAGTTCAGAAAGCATGGAAACCACCTTCACTCATCATCTTCACTTAAAAACTGACACCTGCCCGCTCCAACCTCAAGGATAAACTGAAGACCTGAGGACCAAGCCCTCCCTCGCCCCGCCGCCCAGGCCGGTCCTCACCGTCCCCGTCTAGGTCTTCTTCACTCTCTTCCTCCCCCTGCTGCTTCGCCAACTTCTTCGCCTGCCGTTCAAACCACCGCAGCCGGGGAGGCTTCTCGCCCGGGGCCCGCGGCTGAGTCCCACGTCCTCCGGCGGCCACGGGACACCCGGGCTCCGCCTGGGGCGCTGGCGCCGCCTTCTTGGGAGACGTGGACGGCTGAGCCTTGACGACCTGCTGGATGGCCGCGTTCACCGCATCCTTGTCCACGCTGTCCACGCCCAGCCCTTTCTCCAAGTTCTTCTCGTTCATGAGAGCCACTTTCCGACTCACCGCCTGCTTCTCGAGCTCCACGTGCCGCCGGGACCTGAGGTGGTTTTCGTAGGCCTTGAAGGAAGCAAACTTCTTACTGCAGACGGTGCAGTAGGTGGCCGCGCCCTTGCTCTCCGGCTCCGCCAGGGCCCGCTGTGCCCGCACCCGCTCTTGGAAGCCCTCGAGGCTGACGGGGGCCATGCCGGCCACTTTGCGCCTCAGGTTGTAGCGGTGCCAGTCCGTCTTGTAGTGGACCCGCTGCGCCTCCGCGTCTTCCAACACCGCCCGGCAGGTGTTGCAGGTGTAGGTCGCCATCGCCAGGCGAGAAATAAAGCGCGACCGCGGCAGAAATCTAGCAACTAGAGGCCTGACCACACCAGAAGAGGCGGACTGCGAGGTGACTTCCGGACTGAATCGCGTCAGCCCCAGGCGGACAGGAAGTCCCGCCTCTCAGA
Organism: Cephalophus harveyi; assembly: GCA_006410635.1. Taxonomy (NCBI): domain Eukaryota; kingdom Metazoa; phylum Chordata; class Mammalia; order Artiodactyla; family Bovidae; genus Cephalophus; species Cephalophus harveyi. The sequence goes on from SJYT01075170.1 coordinate 64,160, forward strand.
CTGTAGCCACGCCTCCGCCGCGGAGAGTCCCGGGAAAGTGGGGGAAGCCAGTGACGGATCCGGCCCCGCCCAGTCGACCTGAGAGGAGTGTTGAGACAACAAAAGTGGGCGTGGCCTGAGGTGGTTATTGACTGACAGGCCTAGCCCCGGCCGGGTTAATGTCTGGGTTTTTTTTTTCCTGTACGGTGAAACCTGAGGCCAGGAAGGGGGTCCGCCTCGCGGAAACGGGCCTTGGGGAGTCCGGAGGACTGATGCGGTTGACCACCCGGCGGTCGAGGACTCTCTGAAGTTCGTGCCCCTGCAGCCCCGGGAGTGGGTGTCACGAAAGCCAGGGCTGCTGGTTAGACTATTGGTCGGACCGTCTGAGCCCTCGCCCTGAGGGCTGAGAGACTCAGGTTGGAGGCTGAGGGAATTCACAGGAAAACCAGAGAGTCCAGGCCAGAGCCTCGGCCTTACTAGGGCGGCCCTTCCAAGGAAGGGCGCAGGGGAAGCTCCTGAATCAGTAGTTTGCACCTGGGAGCACAGAGCCCCGTCCCCTGCTGCCCAGTAGGAATAGAATCCCGGGCCTGCAGGTCATCTTAAATCTAACAGTAGCCATGTTTTAAGAAAGCAGAAAGACAGACTTAAGATGGCCATTTTTTTTAACCCCGTATCATGGCAAATAGATGGGGGAAACAGTGGCTGACTTTATTTTTCTGGGCTCCAAAATCACTGCAGATGGTGATTGCAGCCATGAAATTAAAAGATGCTTACTCCTTGGAAGGAAAGTTATGACCAACCTAGACAGCATATTAAAAAGCAGAGACATTATTTTATCAACAAAGGTCAGTCTAGTCAAGGCTATGGTTTTTCCAGTAGTCATGTATGGATGTGAGAGTTGGACTGTAAAGAAAGCTGAGCACGGAATTATTGATGCTTTTGAACTGCAGTTTTGGAGAAGACTCTTGAGAGTCCCTTGGACTGCAAGGAAATCCAACCAGTCCATTCTAGAGATCAGTCCTGGGTGTTCATTGGAAGGACTGATGTTGAAGCTGAAATTCCGATACTTTGACCACCTGATTCGAAGAGCTGACTCATTGGAAAACACTCTGATGCTGGGAAAGATTGAGGGCAGGAGGAGAAGGGGACGATAGAGGATAAGATGGTTGGATGGCTTCACTGACTCCATGGACATGGGTTTGGGTGGACTCTGGGAGTTGGTGATGGACAGGGAGGCCTGACGTTCTGTGGTTCATGGGGTCACAAAGAGTTGGCCACGACTGAGCGAGTGAACTGAACTAAATCCTGTAATAAGCCCAATATAGCAGGCTTCCCAGGTAGTGATAGTGGTATAGAACCCACCTGCCAACACAGGAGACGTGAGTTCGATCTCCAGGAAGATCCCCTGGAGAAGGATGTGGCAACCCTCTCCAGTATTCTTGCCTGGAGAATCCCACGGACAGAGGGGCCTGGTGGGCTACAAGCCATAGGGTCGCAAAGAGCCGGACACCACTGAGGCGACTTAGCAGGTACAGCACACATCCTGAATATTATTTCAACAGGTAGTCAAGACAAAGAATTTAATGAGACATTTACATGGTTTGTTAGTATTAAATCTTGGGATTCCAGAGTGAATTTACAATTAACGCCCACCTCACTTCAGACTCGGAGAAGGCACTGGCGGCCCACTCCAGTACTCTTGCTTGGAAACTCCCATGGATAGAGGAGCCTTGCAGGCTGCAGTCCATGAGGTCACTAAGAGAGTCAGACATGACTGGGCGACTTCACTTTCACTTTTCACTTTCATGCATTGGAGAAGGAAATGGTAGCCCACTCCAGTGTTCTTGCCTGGAGAATCCCAGGGACGGAGGAGCCTGGAGGGCTGCTGTCTCTGGGGTTGCACAGAGTTGGACATGACTGAAGCGACTTAGCAGCAGCAGCAGCAGCAGCACTTCAGACTAGCTTCATTGCGTGTGCTTAGTTAGCTCTGTCCTTTTCATTTGTCCCAGCCCAGTTCTATAGGAGGCACTTATGTTGATGGAAAGGGGAGTTCTTATACTTCTGTGCACAGCCTAGCTGAAGCAATCAGCCTGTTTCAGAATTGAATGGCTACATGTTTTGAACACAAGGGAGCCAGAGCACCAAAGAAAAGACTTAAAAAAAAAAAAAAAAGTCTAGTCTTGTATTCTTCTTGCTGAAAACCTTCCAGTGGATTCCCCTGACTCACAATAAAATTCAAACACCTTCCTGCTCTGGTCTGAATGTTTGTGTTCCCCCACAATTCATAGATTGAAAACAGTGCCCAAGATGATGGTATTATTTAAGGTGGACCTTTTGGGGGGTGTTAGGGTGTGTGGTCAGATTTCTCCCAATGGGGTTAGTGGTCTTCTAAAAGAGACCCAGGAAAGGATACAATAAGTCTGAGACTACAAAGAGGGCCCTCACCAGATCATGCTGGCACCCTGACTTCCAGCTTCCAGAACTGTGTGTGTGGGGAGCTGTTTATAAGCCACCCAGTCTGTGATACGTTATTGTCCATGTGTGATAAGTTGCTTCAGTCCTGTCCCAATTCTTTGCGACCCTATGGCCCCGTAGCTCAACAAGCTCCTCTGTCCATGGGATTCTCCAGGAAGGAATATTGGAGTGGGTCACCAGGCCCTCCTCCAGGGGATCTCCCCAACCCAGGGATCGAATCCTGCATTACAGGCAGATTCTTTACTGTCAGAGCCACTAGGGAAGTCCAAAGTGACAAAGAGGGTTCCCTTTCTATTCTAGAATGCCCACTATACCTACCCCTGACCTCCTGCCCTACCCTGTTTACCCCCTTTAGTCACACTGACACTTTTATTGTTCCTCTAACAAGGCTAAGCAAGCATCTTTTTGTTGGTATTATGTCTCAGAAATCATTTACTATTCTGCTTGAATCAACTATTGCTGTCTTGCTCCCTTACTTTTAAGGTTTTTACCCAAATGTTTTTATAGGAGAGGCCTATCCACACCCTCTTGTCATAGTAGTGCCTACTCCCAGCTCATAAATCTTTGAGGGAAGCCAGTTGCCATGTTACATGGACACTCAAGCAGCTCCATGGAGGAGCCCAAACCACTCCAGTACTCCTGCCTGGAAAATCCCATGGATGGAGGAGCCTGGTAGGCTGCAGTCCATGGGGTCGCAAAGAATCGGACACGACTGAGAGACTTCACTTTCACTTTTCACTTTCATGCACTGGAGAAGGAAATGGCAACCCACTCCAGTGTTCCTGCCTGGAGAATCCCAGGGACGGGGGAGCCTGGTGTGCTTCAGTCTATGGGGTCACACAGAGATGGACACGACTGAAGTGACTTAGCAGCAGCAGCAATCAGTGTGGGAGGGGGTATGTGAGTACACGAATGGGGTGTCTTTGGGGACCAGTTAGGGAAATTGGCCACCACTGGGATTTGTTGTTTGTTTCTAGTTTCCCAATTTTAGAACTGTAAGTCCAGTATCCCATGAACTGCATCCATCCTGGGCAGACCAGAATAGTCAGTCCCATTATGGGTTGGTCCTCCATTTCCAGATTACAAGCTCCCTGGGAACAGGGACTCCTTTCTTTGCTATGTACCCCAAAACTAGAACAGTGCTGGCACACGGATTATTTAGTATGTGTTGAATGATTCTTTTGTGATGATTTTTATTCCAGAAAATTCTGAGATTATCAAAATCTTTTAAAATAGCTGAGTCCTCTGGATACTCGTCGTAAGAAATGTAATTAGTATGAATCCAGCAGAGATACACAAAACAATGTATATGTTCAAGCTTTCTCTAAAATTAAAGCAGAGAATGGTTATGTTAAGTAAAGAATTTCCGTTTTCTCTTTTCCATTATCTGTGGTTCTCCAAGCATCGGTTCCTTCTTCAGGTCATTATTTCCTCCCTGCCTCCTTCCATCTATTTCATGACTCATTTCAGCATCTTTAAACTCACCGAGTGTTTTTACTTTTCCTTCAAAGGGACTCTGCTTTCTCCATCATGTGAATTTCCCCAAGGGCTGCCATTCTATTAATACTGGGTCTCCTGGAGAGCCTTCTCCTTCCTCTTAGTTTTCCCTCCAGCACACAGAGATCTTTACAATAACTCTGCTCAGCCATCTTTTCTCTTGTGTTGCTCCTTCTGCTCAAGAATGGTCATCTGTTGCCCATAGATGAAGGTTACATTCCTTTGCCTGGTTTTCAGTATCTCCTATCACCTCTCCTCGCTACCTGTATCTCCAGGAACACGTGTGTTTTTTCCCAGACTACAAAACAGTTCTCCAGCACCAGCTAGTGTCCTCCAGCTCAACTTGATTCTAACACTATCTACCTGGAGATGAAGTCAGATCCCACAGGTCAAAATGTTCAGTCCTGCACGGCTGACCCCACTTCAGAAGCCAATTCCAGGTCCAGGTTGTGGTGCTTCTGACCAGCTGGCTGTAAATCAGAGGTTTCCAAGACGTCCTCTTCAATCTTGAGTAATTTACTAGAGCAGCTCACAGAAATCTGGAGACTAGTTTACTCACTAGATTACCAGTTTACTACAAAGGAAACAGGCGTGACTGCTAGGTGGCTTCAGTCATGTCTGACTCTTTGTGACCCCTTGGACTATAGCCTGCCAGGCCCCTCTGTCCATGGGATTCTCCAAGCAAGAATACTGGGATGGGCTGCCATTTCCTACTTCAGGGGATCTTCCTGACCCAGAGATCCAACTCACATCTCCTGTGTCTCCTGCATTGCAGGCAGATTCTTTATCACTGAGTCACTGGGGAAGCCCTGCCAAGGAAACTAAAGGATGTAAATAAATGGCCCAATGAAGAGGTACTTAGAGTGAGGTTGGAAAGGTCCCAAACAAGAGATTCTCTCTCCCTGGAGTTTTGGTTATGACATCCTCTCAGCTAGCCTACAGGGCTGTCCAAAAGTCACTCATCAAGATAACAAAGACACATTTATCATTCATATCATTTAAGACCTTCCAAGGGTTTTAGGAGCTCCATGCCATGAATGGGACAAAGACCAAATATCTGTATTTTATTATCACAAAATCACATACATAATATTCTACTGGTTCTAAATTAATACACCTTCATTTGAGATTTTTCTGTCTTGTTAAGGATGATAAGAAATTCACAAGTAACTAACAGAATAAAGATGGGTCGAATACAATGAGATACAAAGGAAGTGGCGATGGGTATTTAGAACAGAAAAATGGCATCAACTAGGGAGATAAGTTTTCATTAAGGAGTTGACATTTCAGATGGGTACTGAGGGAGGTGGGGAAAATGAAGACTTCATCTGTAGGTGGAAAAAGGGGCTAGAGAAGAGATCCTGTGGACAGAGGAAAATAAGGGGCATATTTAGAGAGATTACATACCTAGCTTGTGTGATACAAAAGATATGGTAAAGAAAGGGAAAAAAGACAAGGAAGTATTAAGGTATCACCTTTGAGTAAAGAGTTGAATTCTAGAATTTGCCATTCATTTTGCAGTTGGTAAACAGTAGAGACTCAGAGTGTTTCTGTTTTTATGGGCATGAGGAATATAACTGGACCTTGAGTAAATCCAGCAGCAGTATCTGCAATTGATTGGAGAAACAGTAGAAAAGAGGAGGCCTATGGCCAACAGGTCCCTGATAAATGTGAGTCCACTGACCAAGAGAACTCTGAGTTAAATTTCTCCTCAACATATCAAGGTGCTATGTTAATGTGTTTTCAAAAGTCACTTCTGAAGATTTTTAGGGTGAAAACAGTAAAAATGTTGCAGAATAAGAATATAAATACTGCTTTAAACCTAGATTGACCTTCCAAAAGGAACTTGAGCCCTGCTTTATCGTTTCAGATCAAAATGCATGATCAATGTATGCTTTTCCCATTGTATGGTTTTGCTCAGCATTTCCTATGAGAAGTGAACAAGACATCTTTCTATAGCTCCTCTACAATTAAAAAAAAAATCCATGCTTCCCATTTTAATGACTGTATAAATTCTCATAGTAGCGGATCTGTAGTTTCCCACTGAACTGAATCAATCACTAGGTTTATCGTTAGCACATCTTAAAACCAGAAACAGGATTATATGTAATGTCCCCTCCACCCCAACTTGTCAGAAACACACACACACACACATAAGATGAAAACCCTCGACATCCCGATGTTTGACAGACTTAAGAGTACCATTATTATGTTGTGTAAATTTATAGTCACATAGGGCTTCCCTGGTGACTCAGTAAAGAATCCGTAAATTCGTAAGGAATCTGCCTGTATTGCAGGAGACCTGGGTTCAAGCCCTGCATCAGGAAGATCTCCTGGAGAAGAAAATGGCAACCCACTCCAGTATTCTTGCCCAGGAAATCCCAAGGACAGAGGAGCCTGGCGGGCTACACTCCAAGGGGTCACAAGAGTCAGATATGGCTTAGCAACTATACCACCACCATTCTTCAATAAATACTATTGAAGTACATATGTAGTTAGAACGCAAGTGTCCACAGAGAGTTGGTATGTCTCCACCATAGGGCTGGTAACACATTTTTCTACCCTACCTACCTACCTCCCTATTCCCAACCCCTTTTAATTTATAGTTTATAACATTTGATTCTAGCTTTATTATTCATACCATCAAATCTTGAGTTTATCTTCTTGTAAGCTTCAGCCCATGGGATCGCAAAGAGTCGGACAGGACTGAGCGACTGAACTGAACTGACTGAAGCTTGTAACACATTAATTATTTGAGTTATTTAACTTATTTTTCTCCTCATAGAAGAAACTGAAAAGACCTTTAAACTTTCTGACTTCATGGCCAAGAGTATTTTTTCCAATGAAGAAACATACACATAAAAAATGAAACCTGGTAACAAACTATTTTATAAATACATGACTGTATTTTTCTCCATGTCCAGAAACTCTTGCTGAAACAGAAGTCAGGGCTATTCCTCGCAAACCCACACAGCTCATAGATCTAATACCAGGTTTCCATTTGCACCGAAATGGGCAACATGATGAAGGCACAGGCTCCCTTTTGTGTTGATAAAGGACGTCAAACACAGTCACGAGGCACTAATAACACGGAAGCATCGTCAATCACGAAAAGCAGGCGGTCAGAGTCTTCAGTCACTTCTCTCCCTTTCACATTTGGCAAAATTTAGTCTACATATTTCAATACCTCAGAAAGAAAAACTAAATGTGAGATGCTACATTAAAATGTCAGGTGATGTATTATCACTTTTTAGACACAGAAGGGAAGGGATGAAGTAAAGAGAGGGGACCGCAGATTTCCTGTATTCTTGGATTATCCTTCCTTTCTGAGGGGCTCAGATGTCTGTGTGCATCTGTCAAAATGCCAGCTCTACCTGAAGATTGAAGAGATGGTTGGTAGCTGCTGACATGGTCCCTCGACACTATTAAAAGTTTCTATCGCACAAACAGAATTAGCTTGATTTCTGCTCTTTAGTCCTTTGTTAAAAACCTAAGTCGAATTTGATTATTTATAAGTGATCTAAAATGTTTAAAGTAAAATAAAATATATATTCCAGCTTCCTAAGAAGAAACAGATTACAGGTTTTGACTTCAATGGCAAATAAATACACTTGAAAGCCAAGCAAGTTTCTCTCCTGCCGGGGAGTCAGACTATGAAAAAGTTCTTGTTTCTCTATGGTGGATGACCACATCACTCATAGAACATACCAGGAACTATTTTAAGAGACTTTTTCCGTAATATGAAAGATGAGGGTTTAACCTAGTTCTGAGCAGGCAGAATAGATCTACACCCACAATATCCTTATCACAAATACATGACAACTGAAACAACGAAGCGCAGCCTACCTCTGTTTACATCAAAACCACGTAGACACCTGATATCTAAGTACTTGCTTTCTACGCGCTAATATCACCCATTGCCAAGACTCGAGCTGGCAGTCAATGGAGCATGCCATTTACAAGGAAGGCTAAAGTCTACAACTGCAGAAATAACATGGAAATGTATCAGCCTATCCAACGTAAATGTATTTTCAAAAAATTTTCCTAGGAAATTGATTTTAATAGTATTTCCCAAGTCTTTCAACCAAAGTGACTTCGATAATTTTTGTCTTTTTATGTCAAAAATCCACCAAAACTTTTTAGCTGTGTCCAAGTATTAGGAACAAGGAGCCAATATAGCGTGTGTTCACAATTGTTAATATTTCAGTGAGTTACAATAAACTGTTTTTGCATGCTTGAAAAATTGTGAAGAAAACGTAAGGAATACTTATGGGAGGATCTCAATAATTGGGTGTTTTCATTTTACTTTAAAAACAACCTCTAATATTCAACTCCGACAACACAGTAAGTGGGTGTGTATATGTATATACATATATATAAAGTCATTTCCATGCTCATTACATAAAAATAACTATGAGAAATATCAATCTATCAGTGTCAGCTGACATATATCCAATGAATTCACTGCAGAAGGAGGGGGGAAAGACCAAAAAAATTCTAAAGTAATCAGTAAAGCTCACAGTTTGAAAAGATTTGACTTTTTTTTTTTTGCTTGTTTGAAATTTTTTTGGTAGTTTGTGCTCTGTCATAATCAGCCGATTCCCAGACTAATGGCCTCCGAGCAGATTTGAAAGGAAACCTGAAGACTTCTTATTTTGCTGGGCTTCTGCTTCCTGGTCTTGTGACAGTCCCAATTCACTCTCAATTTGATCAAGCTCTGACTGGTCCAGGAGTTCAAAGTCATCGCCCTCCTCCGTGTCTGTGTCCTCCCCCGGGCTGGGAGCAGCCTGAGACAGCGCTTGGCGCACGCCCGCTAACTGGTCTTTGACCGCGGCGGTCACCGCAGCCGTGATGACGTCCCCAGCCAGGTTGCTCATCAGGTGCAGGGTCTGGTCACCGCTCAGAGGAAGGGTGAGACCAGCTGCTGACTTCTTCTCTGTGCTCCGTCTGGGACCGCTGTCCAACTGCTCCTTCTTTCTCTTGAGCTCAGTGGGCAGGCCAAGGCTCAATTCATCTTCATCGTTGGTTCCCGTGCCATTTTCTAGGGATGGAAAATCTGAAAGGTCTCGAGAGAAAACTTCCTCACTAGGTCGGTCAAGATCTGTAAAATGCAGAATAGAAGTTGAGGCTTAAGCACCATAATAATTTTTTTTTTTTAATGATGCAACTTTTCACTGATGAAGCTGTTGTTGTTTGGTCTTTAAGTTGTGTCCGACTCTGGCAATCCCATGGACCGCAGCCCATCAGGCTCCTCTGTCCATGGGATCTCCCAGGCAAGAATACTGGAAGTGAAAGTGAAAGGCGCTCAGTCAGGTCTGATTCTTTGCGACCCCCTGGACTGTATACAGTCCATTGAATTCTCCAGGCCAGAACACTGAAGTGAGTAGGGTTTCCTACTCCAGGGGAACCAGCCTACTCCAGACGAACCCTCCAGGGGATCTTCCCAAGCCAGGGATCCAACCCAGGCCTCGCTCCATAGTCCACTGGGTCGCGAAGAGTTGGACAAGACTGAGCGACTTTCACTTAAGAATACTGGAGTGGACTGCTGTTTCCTTCTCCAAGCGGGATCTTCCCAACCCAGGGATCAAATCCGGGTCTCCCACATTGCAGGCAGATTCTTTACCATCTGAGCACCAGGGAAGCCCCTGAGACAGGATGCTTAAGATCAAAGGGTTTGTTATCCTGGTCTTGCAGATGTTTATAGCTTGTAGAGCTTGAGAGGAATTCAGTGAGTCTCTTGTTCTAATACACTTTAAAGATGAGGAAATTGAGATCCACAGAAATTATGTCACCTGTGCAAGGCCATATAGTAAGTTAATAACAAAGGCAAGGCTACACGTGGGTTTCCCAATCTCCCAACCTGTATTATTTCAACATCACACAGCCTTCTTCCCTCCTCTAGGAAAAGGAAGTGTGTTCTTGCCTGTAAAGACATATGTAAAATAATTTATTCATAATCCTTTATTATAATTGCTTATATTTTCAGTATATGGTTAAAATGACTTTAAATAATCCAATGAGACCAGCAAAAGTTATTGCACAAGAGTTGTCTTAAATTTTATTTTAGATTGTACTTAACCTAATTATAAAAAAGAAGAAAGCTTTTTTTTTTTTTTAACTAACTTGGAAGAAGAATATGAGCAACCCTGGAGTCAGCTTTTGATTCAGGAAACCTGTCCCCCATGGTTCAGTCCCTCTCAATGAGAGCTAGCCCTGAATACATGGGTTTAGCTTTTCTCTTCCTCTCTCCCACAACTGTAGTCTTTCCTGGTGGCTCAGATAGTAAAGAATCTGCCTGCCATGCAGGAGACCCAGGTTCGATCCCTGGGTTGGGAAGATCCCCTGGAGATGGGGATGCCTACCCACTCCAGTATTCTTGCCTGGAGAATTCCATGGGGTCACAAGGAGTTGGACACGACTGAGTGTGTGTGTGTCTCACTATTTCCCATTTCTGCTATAAATAATGCCACCAGATAGTCCAGAATTTCTTTCATTGTCAATTATTTGTTTTCAAAATAAAGGCAGAATTGGACATTGACTGGCTTAGATTTTTTCCTCACACTCTTAAATAATAGATTTTGAGATATAATTCATATCCTATAAAATTTACCCTTTTAAAGTGTACAGTTAGGTGGTCTTTGGTACATTCACAAGGCTGTACAACATCGCCACTATCTAATTCTAGAACATTCTCATCACCCAAAAGGAAACACATTAATTACCAGTCACCCACCAGTCCCTCTTCCCCCAGCCGCTGGCAGTCACTCATCTAATTTCCTTCCACATGGATTTGTCTGTTTTGGACATTTCATATAAGTGGAGTCACACAATGCGTGGACTCGCGTGTCTGGCTTCCTGCCCTCAGCATATCATGTTCAAGGTTTATCCATATTGTAGCAAGTGCCAGTGTTTCTATAGCCCAGTGATATTCCATTGCATAGTTGTAGCACACTTTATCCAGTCAGAAGCTGACACAGTTAAATACTTTTGCACAGGCTCAAAATAACACTCAGAGCATCTACAGGTATGAGCATACCGTCAGAAGTGTCTGTCTGTGGAGTGTATCCTTCTGAGAGGTTGAAGGTCCCATTGTCCGTCCAGGAGATCTCAGACACATCGGTGTCAGACACAGACAATTCTTTGGCAGCGGTGGTGAGGCTAATCTGTATTAATATAAATGCCAGTGACACATTTCAAACTTCTATGGGATGTCTTTCTAAAAATCCAACTAACACCGAAAATGTCAGAATAGTAAGAACCAGATGAGTATTTTCCTTTTAATAGTTCAATCATCTTAGAGAAATAGGAGAAGTTGTATTAAGAAAATCATTCCAGTTTTGGTACAAGTAGATACATTGACAGGCAAACCACACAGGAAGGAATTGAAAATTCAAAAAATACCTTAGGACAAAGAGCTGAAAAGTCTAATTCACTGTCATCTTTGTGACTTTTTTCTTTTTCTGCTTCTGTTGAGAAAAAATTTGGAAGCTTTCAGTTTCCTGGCCAGCTCAGAGTGTATTTTGTCCATTATTTATCCTGATCCCACAATCCTCATATCCTCCAGTGCCTCCACGTAATTAAATGTTTGCACATCCCGAGCTTCACATATTCGCAAGTGTTTGCTTTCCGAGGGACATGGTCCGTATCAGTGGCTCTCACAGCATGGCCCCTGGACCACAGCAGTAACAGCAGCACTGGGAATCTTTTAGAAATACAAATTCCCAGGCCCTCCCCCAGACCAACTCAATCAGACACTCTGGGGGAAGCCGTGTAATCTAAAGTTTAAGACGCTCTCGAGATACTTCTGGTGCTCGCTCTAGTTGAGACTCTATAAGGTCAGAAGCCAAGTTAAAGTGTGAAAAAGGATCGCACTGGCCTTCCCTGCGTTTTCTCTTCCTTCCCCTCTTCCACGGCGCCCACTCTCTGCCCGACCTGTGTCAGTTGTTATTTGCAAGCACCTACCCCAAAAGCAAACACTGTCGAGAAAGTAACCGATAAATAGCAAATAAAGGCCTCCGAAGCCTCTCCTCTTTCCCCGGATAGTTTGGATTAAAAAGCCACTTTATTATATATGTGAGAAAAGAATAATAAATGCCTAAGTAGGAAAAAGCTATGTTACTTTGTGGGGGGATCTGCTTCTGTAATAATATGTAGTTAATGGCTAAAACACCCTAAAATGCATTCAAAGTGATTTCATAATAAAGAGCCAGCAATGCCTCATTTCAGGTGTGGAATCTAAAATCCAAATATTACCTACCAGATCTCTCACGTTTCTTCTGGTTAATATATTCTCTGATTCCAAAATCTAGTTTCAGGAGAAATGACTTGATTTTGCTGTATATTTTTTGTCCAATATCATTACACTTGAACAGTGGACACAAAAATGCACACAGCACTGAAAGATAAGGAGGAAGAGAGGTGAGGGGAAATGACCTTGCTTTCCAACTACCTATTAGTATTTCACAAAATTATTTCAGTTCCTTCACTGACAAACTGGGATTTTTTCCCTTGGGGAAATGCCTCTGTGAAATAAGTTCATAATTTCATTCTTCTCCTTGTAATGAAAACATTTTCTTGTACACACACAGACACACACACACACCATAATCACTGTTCTCAAAGACTTGAAATTTGATAACTCCATCCACTCAACCCTCTTACACTCAAAATTCATACAAAGCTTACATGCTTCTCACACAACAGTCCTGGATGAAAATATCAACTCTACTTATTTGTAAAATGACATTTCTCCATAGAAAAGTTATCACTATCCATTAGCCTCTCATCCGTCATATTAGGATAACACCACCATCTCTGGGGGTTGCTGTGAAGAATAACTGAGATGAATACAGACCATCTGAATAATGCCTGGCCCTTATTTAGACACTCTTTACCTGGCTCTCTTCTCCTTTCTCTCTTAAACAAGGCAGCTCAAGGGCTGAAACATTCCACATGAGTTCTACTTGGGAGCAGGAATTTGAGCCCTGACCATCTGCCTCCCCTCGTGGCTCGGTTGGTAAAGAATCCGCCTACAATGAGGGAGACCTGGGCTCGATCCCTGGGTTGAGAAGATCCCCTAGAGAAGGGAAAGGCTACCCACTCTAGTATTCTGGCCTGGAGAATTCCATGGACTATACAGTCCATGGGGTTGCAAAGAGTCGGACATGACTGAGTGACCTTCACTTCATCTGCCTTTTGTGCTAGGCTTTCGGAATATGAAAAGAAATGAAGATCAACACAGTATGCCCTAATCAATATTGTATGCCCTCGTGTTTATTTCTTTGCAGTTGCTTAGGACACATGCCCATTTACCTTTTTTAAATAGAAGTTGTAAACTCAAATATCTTTAGAAGCCGAGGAGGTATATGTAAAATGTAAAGGCTGGTGCAAGAAAAATAGGGGAATAAGAAGGTTAGTTTAGTGGAGAGTTGCTGCCCCATCTAAAAAGGTGGCAGGGCCAGAATGTCACATTTTTCAGGAAAAGCATGAAGTCACAACTTCTTTACAGCACTTTCGAGTTATAGTTGATATATGATAAATTGCATACATTTAAAGTGTACAGTTTGAAAAGTTTTGACACATGCATATAACTAAGAAATTGTCATTATGACAAATAATGAACATGCCTGCCAGCCCCTAAAGTTTCCTCCTGTTTCTCTCAGCCCTTCCTTCTCCTGCCTTTCCCCACCCCACCCACCCCATCCCCAGAGAATCACTTGTTTGTGTTGTCACTAAAGATTACTGTGAATTATATATAAATGGAATCATACAGCGTGTAGTCTGTTTTTTTACCTGGCTTTTCCCACTCACCTAATTACTTTTATATTTATCCAGATTGTTGCATAGATCAATTTTTTAGTGTTGAGTAGTAATCCACTGTATGGATATATCACAATTTGTTTATCCACTTATCTGTTGATGGACATATGAATTACCTTCTGATTTCGACTACTACAGATAAAGTGAAAGCTGCTCGGTCGTGTCCGACTCTTTGCAACCCCATGGACTATACAGTCCATGGAATGCTCCAGGCCAGAATACTGGAGTGAGTAGACTACAGATAAAGCCTCTATGAACATCTGCGGACAAGTCTTTGTGAAGGTGTATGCTTTCATTTCTCTTGGGTAAATAAATACCTTGCTTTGAAATGGCTGGGTCATTTGAAAAACTGCCAAATTGTTAGCCAGAGTGGCTGCGACATTTTACCGATCCATGAGAACTCTGTTCCATATCCTGCCTAATACTTGATACAGTCAGCAGTTTTAATTTCCGCCACTTTGCTGGGGGTATAATGGTGTCTCATTGTGCTTTTTTTAAAAAAAATAACTGTACTTATTTATTATTTTTGGCTGGGTTGGGTCTTCCTTGCTGCGCGGGCTTCTCTCTAGCTGGGGCGAGCAGGGGCTACTCTCTACTTGCTGTGCGAGGCCTTCTCATTGCTGTGGCTTCTCTGGTTGTGGAGCACGGCCTGCAGGGTGTGCGGCCTTCAGCAGGTGGAGCACGTGGGCTCAGTAGCTGTGGCTCCCGGGCTCCAGAACACAAGCTCAATAGCTGTGGTGCATGGGCTTAGCTACTCCAAGGCATGTGGCATCTTCCCAGACCAGGGATCAAATCCATGCAGGCAGATTCTTCACCACTGAGCCACCAGGGACGCCCTCATTGTGCCTTTAATTACATTTGAGCTTCCAGTCATGCACAATGGCAAAGGAATTAATGTGTATGGGTGGGGGAGTGGAGAGTATAACTTTATTGTTTTATTGACATAATTTAAAATAAAATGAGTCGCTTACAACCTTGCTTTTTGACAATGATTTGTACAGTTGTGGAAAAGCAACATGTCTCTAGAAAAAGCAGAAACTTTGAAGAGCAGAAAATTAAATAGTCAACTGGCTTTATAATCAAGAACTCATACCCGCTCTTCTAAGCTATGGAAGTTCTTATAGACCATGAAATAACATCGTACGTGTTGTATCGATTAGCCAAATGTTCCACATACTTACACAGTAGATAGCTGAGTATAACCCCAGGAATGTAACTTCCCAAGATGGTAAAAAAGGTGCACACACTGCAGACCAGGAGACAAAACTAGAAGTAACAGAAGTAATGGGACAGTTACTCACTCGCTCACGACAGCAGGACGCTTCAGAGCACAGGACACACACACGCTCACTGACCTCTGTGCCATCTATCACGTTATGGCAAATGTTCTTCAAACAGTGCTCTCTGCACTTAGATCTAATGACTGCTGGGTTCAACGAGCCTTAATCCACTTTCACATTGAATACTAACCATTTTGAAGGTTCCAGAAGTTAATTTCTGGCACAGAGGACATCTCCCGTTAATCGGCTACATTGCTAGATGCGAGAGACCTAAAGAGTAGTATGTGCTTGGAAACTTCTCTCACTCATGTTCACTCTCTGAAAACAATGCAGCCCAGGAATGAAATCTGTAAGCTCAAACTACACCTGTAAGTCCATGGAAATCCACAAATTCAGCAAAACACGTTAGAGAAGTTAGAGGTATTTACATAAACATAGCAGCAATTTATCCAGCTGGTAAGCAATTGTGATTGCAGATTACCAGTAGACTGTAGGATAAATCTACTGGCCATTACTGTCCTCCTTTCTAATCACCTGCTCCTCAAACCGATTCCACTCCTAGGTCACCTGGAAACCAACGATGAGTGAAACTAAATTCCTATGGCGAAATTCAGCTATTTTCTTTCTCTCTGTCAGTTGTGGCCAAAAAGAATCTCGGTTGTTTTAGGAAATTAAAACATCAAGACAGAAAAATTGTCCCATAAAGTCTTCACTTCTTTTCCATACTCTATTCTTTAAACTATCTTACTCCTTTGCTTTAAATTACAGTACTAAATTTCACTGATAAGCCAAGAAAATTCATTAAGGAAATTTCAAAATAAGTCATGAGGACAGCATATATATAATTCTGATCAATTACTGATAAAGAGAAACAGGAAGTGGGTCTAAAATTCAGATTAATTTTGATTTTTCATTCTTGGCACAGGGTTAACAAATTCACTATCAAAAGGAAAACAGATGAAACTGTGGGAACAAAATTAAGAGTCGTTTCTCAGGTATCAGGGGTCCTTGAAGAATATGGAGCTCTATTTGCAAAATGGAAGGGGAAAGACCGTAAAAGTTAAAAGAACAAATAAAGGCATTACTAGATACAGAATTCAGTTTTGCAAAGGGACTTCATATTATCCACTAAATACGTATTAAGAGCATCATCATCTTAGGCTATCTGACTTGGGGCACATTAGTGTAACCCAATGCAAAAGTTTAAGTTCAGAATCTTCTGACAATGTGTTTAAATCATCTCAGTAAAAGAAGCAACAAAAGCATGATTTGTTCCACCCCCACCACCATATTGGTATCTATTCTAAAAATTGCCTTCAGTGATTAAAATGATTTATCCAGATATAATACTGCAACGTTAGTATGCTCAAAATGTGTCCAAGTATAGTTCTACTCTGCACTGAAGATCAGATTTCCTATAAGAGAGGGATTTTAAATGAGGACATTCCTAGGTCCTTGGTCCTTCCTTCCAATGACAGGGGGATGTTCAAGAAACCTGACTAAGCCCTGGAAGGGGAGGGTCTACTGATGGCCTGGACCTCACCCGTGGTGTCAGGATACAGCGGGAGCTGCTTCTACACATGAAACACTACAGTGTGCATTTCTCCATGCAGCCCCTTCAAACCACTCTCGGCTCTGCTCCTCATGGGTTTTCATCTTCATTGGAAAAATACTCATTCCATTCATATGATCACTATGGATGTTTCTGCCAAAGGTTTCCTTTCTCAAGTAAATCATACAAGAATCTTCACTTTTAAGACTGAAAGTGAGATTCAGTTAAGCATCCTCAAAGGGCTATGTGTTTATTCTATCTCCCTTTGACTTGAGAACTAGTCTAGATTAACATAAACTGAAATTCTTTTTTTAATTAGTTGATTTTTAATTAAATGATAATTGCTTTACAATGTCGTGTTGGTTTCTGCCATACATTAATGTACAGCCATAGGTATACATATGTCCCCTCCCTCTTGAACCTTCCTCCCATCTCCCGTCCCATTCCACCCCTCTAGGTTGTCACAGAACCCCTAACACATTTTTATCTTTGGTCTGACTGAGTGAGAAGACAAATCATCATTCATTTTATTTTAGCTAATAAGCTACATAGATATTGATAAAATAGAAATCCAATTCCAATTAAATTATAAGGTTGAGGACTTTCTAGTGCTAACACACTAACATTTCCAGACCTTGCTAATATCAATTTTTATGGCAGTTCCTAGTATGTTACATTCAGAGTTGGAGAACTCTTACAAGCTGATGAAATAGGTTAATTCATTTGTTTCCAAGTTTATTGCACATCTTAAAGCACACACATCATTCTCCTTCCCTGGAAAACTTGCCTTGCCAGGGCTCTGCTGTTTAAACACAGACATTTCTTGAAGAAATATGCTGAAATTCATCCATGATTCTGCAAGACAGTGGCTGAACCCTGGTCTTTCATCCGGTTTAGAATTGATAACTTCCCAGCTAAAGAGAGAAAAAGAAAACAAAACTTTTAACTGAACTTTCGATAATTCACTCAATAGTCACTGCTTCAGCAGATATTCATTGAGCACCTCCTAGTGACTACACTCTCTGGAAAAGCCATATAAATTCAGAGATGAACAAGTCAGATATCTGTCCAAGGAAGTTCCCAGGCCAAGGCCAGCACAGAACTCCATGATTATCTGGTCACAACAAAGGAAAAGCATAGGGTGGAGGCTCTGGGGCATCCTTGAAGTTGTCACTTTTACGGTACGATCTGGATTTGCACTATTTCCTATAAGGGCTTGGAAGGGTTCCAGACAAAACAGTGTGCAGCATGTGCAAGAGGCCCTGGTGTGAGATGGAGCTGAGGCACCATTGAGCCTGGTGTGGCTCCAGCAGAGCAAACCAGAGAATGACATTGCAGGGAGCTGGGATGATAGGAAGAGAGCTTGTAGGATTCTTAGTAATGCTTTAAACCTTAAGGATACAGAAGCCACAGCACCTTGAAAGAAACCTTGGCATAAATCTTATCCTCCTCAACATCAAAACCAATATTGCATTTTCAGTACAATATTTTCAGTACCACTGACCCTTGCACAACGCTGCACTGAATCCATGTATGTACAATTTATTGTTGGCCCTTCATGTTGGTCGTTCCCCTGCATCCAAGGATTTAGCCAACAACAGACCCTGTATATTTACCATTGAGAAATATCCACTCTAAGTGGATGCACACAGTTCAAACCCGGGTTGTTCAAGGGTCAGTGGTACTCCATGTTGGTCAACTCAGTAGAAAACTGTTAAGCTCAACAAGATCTCTCAATACCCCATATTTTTCTAGAGTATCTTTTCTCAATCATCTGTACTGTGGATCCCCGCCTTCATTTTCTCTACAGGAACTAAAAACTGTTCGCAGCTGCTCCAGGAGGGAGACATGCAGACACTGGGCATTTCTTACAGTTACAAAGCCATCAAGTTCAAATGCCACTCTTAAAATACTACCTTATCACATAAATATACCAAACAAGATCTACCAAGGGCCCCCAAATTCAATCATTTCATAGATAATTTTAAACAAATGTGTCTAGCAGAGGACACACTGTTAGTGAAGTGTCCTCTGAGCTGTGACTGCAAGAGTTCCAGAGTGAGACTGATCTCTAGATTGGACTCTAGTAGCCCTGGTGATCAGACGGTAAAGAGTCTGCCTGCAGGCCAGGAGACCCAGGTTCGATCCCTCGGTGGGGAAGATCCCTGGAGAAGGGAATGGCAACCCACTCCAGTATTCTTGCCTGGAGAATCCCATGACAGAGGAGCCTGGAGGGCTACATGCCATGGGTCGCAAAGAGTTGGACGCGACTGAACAACTAACATTCCACACACTTTCACTTTCAGTTCAGCGGTTCCGTCACGTCTGACTCTCTGCAACACCACGGACTGCAGCACTCCAGGATTCCTTGTCCATCACCAACTCCCGGAGATTGCTCAGACTCATGTCCATCGAGTTTGTGATGCCATCCAACCATCTCATCCTCTGTCGTCCCCTTCTCCTCCTGCCTTCAACTCAGCCCTACGATAAATCAAAGCCACTTTGGCCCTTAGATGCTCAACTACCCAGAAACTTTCTTTTTAATAAATTTTCAAATCAACACCATGACAACTATAAGCAATACAATTTCCCTTTTTAGTATAAATGTTAAGCTAATTTAAGTGAGTTCAACAGCATTAAAAAAGCAAAAAAAAAAAAAGTCTTGTCCTTCCTCTTTGCTCTATCAGCCTCAACCAAAGCTCTGGCAGTCACTGAGCCTCTAGAGTTCAGGCTGATGCTACTCCAGGAGGTAGACAGACATTTGCCAAATGATTTCCCAAGTATTGTAAGAAATGAACTTTGGGGGACATTTAGCTGCCAGTTTATGTATTCATAAACTCTACCCACTCATGGCTCACTGAGCAAGCCTGTTGACACTGGGACCAAATCTAGCACTAGGTCTTCATATCCTATGAATGATTCCAGACCTATTAAAAGAAACAGTAAGTGCATGGCTAGGAGGTCACTATCTGTAACAAAACCTTGCCAGTGTATCGACTTAACGGGAAACGATTTTGTACAGGGGAGTAAAAACTGAACTGGCTACTAACCTACGGCTTCCTTTTCACAACAACACAGGCTTGCTAACAAATTGCCAAGGGTAGGCTCCCCTGCGGCTGGCTCAGTGCATGAAATACTGGGTTGGCCAAAAAGTTCATTTGGGGTAACATCTTATGGAAACCCCTCCCCCCAAATTTTTGGCTAACCTAATAAATAAAGATTTTAATTTCTACTCTCTAGGCATAGTAAGTGGTATATGAGCATTTGGTTAAGTTGACTGGCAAATATAATTCTAACAAAAATCTATGAAAAACATAATGGAACTAATTTGATTACTATTATTTTAATGATTAGAATGGAATGAGTGAACATTTTGTATTTTGAAGCAAATTTAAGATATACTTCCATTAAGATAATGAACAAATAAAGTGAGCTGTGTTCAGAAATGAAAGATGGAATGGAAATGAAGGAACACAGGTTCCAAGTTTGTACATGAACCTTGGGATCGTAATATTGAGGGAAAAAAATCACAGAGAATACACACAGCATAATTTCATTTTTATAAAGCTCAAAATCACATTAAGCTAACAGTTCTTAAAGTAAGGAAACGTTAAAAACAGAAAAAAACAAAATTCAGGAGAGCAGTTACCTCAGATGAGAGTATGTAAGGAATAAGACTTCAGATGGCAATTCTTGAATATCCTTATGTTATATATCTTAATTCAAGTGCTGGTTACACAGGAATGATGCACCAATATTACTGTTCGTAAAGCTATACACATGTACACATTCACACCCTTGATTTAAAACGCCCTGATTGTTGCCGCTTTTCAGTCACTCAGTCGTGTCCGACATTTTGCGACCCCATGGACTCCAGCGTGGCCAGGCTTCCCTGTCCTTCCCCACTTCCTGGAGCTTGCTCAAACTCATGTCCGTACAGTCAGTGATCCCATCCAACCATCTCATCCTCTGTCGTCCCCTTCTCCTCCCACCTTCAATCTTTCCCAGCATCAGGGTCTTTTTTTCTAGTGAGTCGGCTCTTCACATCAGGTAACCAAAGGATTAGAGCTTCAACTTCACCATCAGTCCTTCTAATGAATATTCAGGATTAATTTCCTTTAGAATTGACTGGTTTGATCTCCTTGCAGTCCAAGGGACTGTCAAGAGTCTTCGACAACACCACAGTTCAAAAGCATCAATTCTTCGGTGTTCAGCCTTCTTTATGGTCCAAATCTCATATCCATACATGACTACTGGAAAAAGCATAGCTTTGACTATATGGACCTTTGTTGGCAAAGTAATGTCTGGTTTATAATACTCTGTCTAGATTTGTCATAGCTTTTCTTCCAAGGAGCAAGCGTCTTTTAATTTTGTGGCTGCAGTCACCATTTGCAGTGATTTTTGATGCTTAAGTGTATAATCATTCTTTTAATTAAATGAGTAACATTCTTACATGAGTATATCCCACTTCACATCTTACCGTCAAAATACAAATGTTACCTCCTGTGACAGTACTTTGGGACAACAAATTCCACTAGTTACTTATCTTTACTTTTAACAAAATCCCCTTAGGGAGTTCGCTCATGGGCTAGTGGTTAGGACTCACTGCTTTCACTCCATGGCCAGGATTCAGTCTCTCTCTGGGGAACTAAAAGACTTGAGGCTTATCAAAACATCTTTTTAAATGCCTTAAACTATTCTAATGATACCTGCATTACTGTAGAAATCACAAACAGAAATGAGAAATTCATTGTGTAAATCATGAAAATATCATCTAACCAAATGGGTTTTGGAAAGAGTATGAATGTCTGAGATAAAAATAAATGTATAGATTGTCCTGAATAAAATTTAATGAAAATATGATTTAAGAAGAAAATGGGAATTCAAGGGCCAAGAAGAGATGTCACTCTACATGTACACTCTAAATAAAACATGCAACTGGCACAGTTACTTTCTGGGAGTTTCATAATACTTTTCAATTTTCCAGTGGCTAATTCTGAGGACCAGTGGGCTATACATTTCTATTGTCTGCCATTATATGTAGTCTACCAGTAACTGATATCACCACAGTTCTATTTAGGTTATTCAGTTACATAACATATTTGAATAATATAGTTATATAACTTAGAATGAGATGGGACACTTGATGGCAACTTTTCAAATTCCCTTCTTTTATAAATGGGGAAAGGGAGATCCTTATTTTCTCAGCTAGTTCAGGGCAGAGCCTGATTTCCAATACAGTTCTCTTCCCTTTAAAACATGTGCCCTCTTCAAGGGAAGAATCCGTTCAATGACATCTTGGAAGAGACCTTGTATTGTAATTTAGAACAAGAATGAACATAAGCTGATCAACCTCACTCCTTTAGAGTCAGGGGGAATGAGGTGTGACCAAGACCAACAGGGCATCATTAGGACCAACTCTTTATAGAAAGAAAAGAGTACTTCCTGTTCAAAATCCAAATATTCATCAGAACGTAAGATTCATGCTTGATGGGTGGCTGACAAGTTAATACAGGTTACAGCTGCATATACATACTCACATGTGTGGGTGCACACAGGCTCTGAGTTGCCCCATAAGGAAACTCTAGGTTTTCCTAGAGAGCCTCCTCTGGAAAACACATAACCAGAGAAAGGATCTCCTGTGAATACTGGACGATGCTAGGGAGACAGATCTTTTACATGGCATGTGGCTCTCTTCCCACCATCCCTGGCGCTGATCAACGGGCAATGAACAACCCAACCAAGAGAAAAGGAGGCTGAAAAATGGTGTGAATCTTGGCCAAGTTCTTTTCTTTTTTTTAATTGTTACAAAATTTTTTTAACTATTTTGCATTGGGGAATCGCTGATTAACAATGTTCTGATAGTTGTTAATCAGCGACTCAGCCATACCTATACACGTATCCATTCTCCCCTAAACTCCTCTCCCATCCAGGCTGCCACATAACACTGAGCAGAGTTCCCTGTGCTCCACAGTAGGTCCTTGTTGGTGATCCGTTTTCAACACAGCAGCATGTACATATCCATTCCACACTCCCTAACTACCCCTTACCTCCATCCTTCCCTGCAGCGATCATAAGTTTGTGAGTCTGCTTCTGTTTTGTAAGTTCATTTGTATCATTTCTTTTTAGATTCCACTTATAAGGGATGCCACATGATACTTCTGCTTCTCTGACTCACCAAGTTCTTCACCAAAGAGTGTTAAGTGTTCTATGACTGATGTTCATTCAAGAGGAAAAAAAAAAAAAAGATACCAATGGCTTCAGCATTAATATGCCAGGGCTAAGGATTTTTCCTCCACAGTTTCAGAGAGAACATGCACTTCTTTTATTGGTCTAACTTTTTTT
This sequence comes from Cephalophus harveyi, assembly GCA_006410635.1. NCBI lineage: Eukaryota > Metazoa > Chordata > Mammalia > Artiodactyla > Bovidae > Cephalophus > Cephalophus harveyi. The sequence goes on from SJYT01075170.1 coordinate 87,107, forward strand.
CTTTCCTCCTTTCCTCCCTACCTTCACTTGCTTCCTTCCCCCACTTATTTTCTCTCTCGTGAAGGAATGAATCTTCAGCACACTCCTGCCAGGAGACAAGGACCACATGAGAGTCCCTCCATCACTACCATCAGCCCCAGCTTCCAGACTCTCCAAGAATCCAGGTCGCATGGTTCCTGGAGAAGCCATACCTCCCAGCCTTCCCATCTGTCACTTGGGCTCTTCCCAAGAGTCTGCAGCTGTGCAGAGCTTTCCAAAATGTCCATTTAGTTACATTCTCCTTTTTTAAAAAGTTGATTTATTTTTAACTGAAGGATAATTACCGTATTGTGTGGTTTCTGCCATACATCAACACAGATCAGCCACACGTTTACATATGTGCCCTCCCTCTTTAGCCGCCCTCCCATCCCCATCCCGCCCCCCTAGATTGTCACGGAGCCCCAGTTTGAGTTCCCAGAGTCATATAGCAAATTACAGTCTCCTTTTTAAGAGAAACTAAAGGGATAAATTTTGGACAAAGCACATGCTCAAGACAAGCAGCTGCTTACTGAAGAACCAACACGGTTCCACCAGCCTGAGAAGTTCTAAGGGAAATGGCTCCTGAGACAAGCAGCCTCACTTTGTCCCAGAAGGGAGCTCTGGGTTCCCAGAAGAAGCTGAAGCCAACATCCTTCCTTCTGCCTCCACATCTGTTGTGTGTGTGTGTGTGTGTGTGTGTGTGTGTGTGTGTATGTGCACACCATGCGCTCAGTCATGTCCAACTCTTTTCAACCCCATGGACTGCAGCCTGCCAGGCTCCTCTGTCCATGGAACTGAGAAAATGAAAACTAAGTGAAAATGAAAGTCGCTCAGTCGTGTCTGACTCTTTGCTACCCCACGGACTATACAGTCCATGGAATTCTCCAGGCCAGAATTCTGGAGTGGGTAGCCTTTCCCTTCCCCAGAGGATCTTCCCAGCCCAGGGATCAAACCCAGGTCTGCCACGTTGCAGGCGGATTCTTTACCAACTGAGCTATCAGGCAATTATTAGAATACACTTAGGCATAGGCATTACATGTGGCCAAAGTAATCTCTTTAGGCAGTTACTACGTGGAAAGTATGTGTGAACTCCAGAGCATTGTTTAAACAGCGGTCATGGCCTTACTCCAGAATCTCTGGTAGAGCAGGCCTGGGGTGACCTCAGAAATCTGCCCTTTGAAAACAGCACCCCAGGTGATTCTCAGGCAGGTGTTTCTTTTCTTTAAAATTAAATTTTTTGGAGTATAGTTGCCTTACCGCACTGTGTCATTTTCTACCATACAAAGTAAATCAGCTGTTTGCTATTGTTCACTCGCTAAGTCCTATCCGATTCTTTCTGACCCCATGAACTGCAGCACACCAGACTTCCCTGTCCTTCACCATCTTCCAGAGCTTGCTCAAACCCATGTCCATTGAGTCAGTGATGGCTATCTAACAATCTCATTTTCTGTCAACCCCTTCTCCTCCTGCCCTCAATCTTTCCCAGCATCAGGGTCTTTTCCAATGAGTCAGCTCATCATATCAGGTGGCCAAAGTACTGGAGCTCCAGCTTCAGCATCAGTCCTTCCAATGAGTATTCAGAGTTGATTTCCTTTAGGATTGCCTGGTGTACGTATACATATATCCTCTCTGTTTTGGATTTCCTTCCCATTGAGGTCTCCACAGAGCAGTGAGTAGAGCTTCCTGTGCTATACAGTAGGTTCTAGATACTATCAATAGAGTGTATATGTCAGTCTCAATTTCCCAGTTCATCCTGCACCCCCTCCCCTCTTGGTGTCCATTAAGTATTGGTTCTCTACATTTGTGTCTCTATTTCTCCTTTGCATATAAGTTCATCTTGAGTCTGATGTTTCTTATCCTAAGATCAAAATAAGAAACACCCAGTGAGAAAATCACATAGGATTCTTGTTTCAAAAATAAGAGACAAGAGGGGAACTCTGCTTCAGGCAAGATGGTATAGCAGGGACCCAACTTGTCCTTCCAGAGAAGGGAGGTGCCATCCCCTCCCAAGGTGGGTCCTGGCAACTAGCTGAATTGAGGAGGCAGACGTGAGAGTAAACAGAGGCTGGAGTCGGCACGACAGTGCGTGCAGGGGAGTGGGGTAAGAGCTTGAACAGAGAACACCGGCCACCTCCAGGGTCCCCTGGACTCTCCAGCTGAGGGTGACCACGGTACAAGTGAGGAACATAAGCATCAGCAAGGATGTGAGGGAATGAGGGAAGGGAGTCCTGTGCTCACAGGGCTGGGAGGACACTGGATCCCACCGACGGGACTAGAAATGCTCAGAATTCACATAACGGGGTAGAGTGCTCAGAGGTCCGACCTCAGTAGGGGAGAACAATGAGTCCAGACTGAAATGCCACTGTGGTCCCAACACGGCTTAAAAGCAGGGTCTCAAAGAATCCAACTGATTTAAAGTAATTTAACTGTGTTATGCTGTTGTTCTTTAGTCGCTAAGTCGTGTCCGACTCTTTGTGACCCCATGGACTGTAGCCCGCCAGGCTCCTCTGTTCATGTAATTTCCCAGGCAAGAATACTGGAGTGCGTTGCCATTTCCTCCTCCAAACTCTGTCATACATAGGAATAAAAAGTGCTGAGTTTTGTTATGGACCAAATAACCCACATGGTCAAACTGGGATCTAAATGATTTTCTAATTTTTTCTTTCATACTTTTTTTATTCAGTTGAGTTTTCATTTATTTATAACATAGAAACTATAAAAACAAAAAAATTTTAAGTATATAATTTACAGTCTCATCAAAAGCCACCAAATTCCTAGGAATAAATATTACAAAAGATGCATAGATCGCTACACTAAAAGCTACAAAATATTAGTAAGAAAAATTTAAGAAAACCTTGGTAAATAGAGGAATATGTTCATGGAGTAGATATATTGGCATATTGTAAATATGTCAATTGTCTCCAATTTGACCTACAAATTCAAAATCTCATCAGACTTTATGCCAATTGGCTGCTGAATCCCAAAATTTACATGAGAAATTATTTATTTTTTAAGCAACACACTTCTTTAGACTGGGAAGTCCAAGATCAAGGTGCTGGCAGATACAGTTCTTTGTGAGGACCCTCTGCTTGGCTTGTAGATGACTACCATCTCACTGTGTGCTCCTGTGACTTTTTTGAGTGCACACGGAGAGACAGCCCTCGTGTCTCTTTCTCTCTTTTTTTATAAATTTATTCATTTTAATTGGAGGCTAATTACAGTATTGTAGTGGTTTTGCCATACATTGACATGAATCAGCCACGGGTGTACATGTTTTCCCCATCCTGAACCCCCCTCCCACCTCTCTCCCCATCCTATCCCTCAGGGTCATCCCAGTGCACCAGCCCCGAACACCCTGTCTCATGCATCAAACCTAGACTGGCGATCCGTTTCACATATGATAATATACATGTTTCATTGCCATTCCCCCAAATCATCCCACCCTCTCCCTCTCCCACAGAGTCCAAAAGACCGTTCTATACATCTGTGTCTCTTTTGCTGTCTCGCATATAGGGTTATCGTTACTATCTTTCTAAATTCCATATATATGCCTTAGTATACTGTATTGATGTTTTTCTTTCTGGCTTACTTTATATAATAGGCTCCAGTTTCATCCACCTCACTAGAACTGATTCAAATGTATTAGAACAGCCAAGAAAATCTTGAAAAAGATGTACCAAGGTTCAGACATACGCTACCATATTTCAAGATCTATTGTAAAGCTATTAAGTATACATGCACACACATATGCGTATGAACATATAACTATAATTTGGTTTTTCTTTTATCTTTTGCTTACTGCTTTTGGTGTAGAGGTTATGCACCCTTCATGACATTTGTTCCTAGAAATCTGAGGGGTTTTAATGCTGTCATATATGATGTACTCTTTTAATATATGCAGAGTGACTTCCTTGCACAGTATTTATTCAACAAAATATCAAACTAACAAACGATAATAGTGGCACTATAGTTCAGTGGTAAAGAATTTTCTTCATCTTTTTTCATTGAAGTATAGTTAATTTACGGTACTGTGTTAGTTTCACGTATACAGCAAAGTACCTTTTACTTGACTGTGTATCTTTTTTCTTTAAAAATCTACTTAACAAAAACGCTGTCTAAATTTTATATTAAAAGGCAAACTAGCCTTTGCACAGTTTAAGGGCTCCATACATGAACCAGAAATGCACTTGGCTTTCCAGGTGTAGCACACAATTCTCTCCGTTAGGGGGTTCTGTGAGACTGAGAAATGTGACGCCCGGGTGCTCTTTAAAAATAGACAGTAATTCCGGAGGAAAGAACACGTGCTGGCAGCCTGTTTTATCTCTTTTACTCCCAAGTGTCTTTGAACACAACCAAAAATAATGCTGAAATAAATGAATCCTGGCAGAGAACAAACAATGCATTTCAGTATTATTTCCCTTTCGGTTCATTTCAATCAACTTGCATTGAGTGCAGCTGTCTGTCAGTCCCACCTCAGGGATCTCAAGATGACCAGTGAGTGAGCTGACTGCATCTCAACCAGTGAATAAAAGGGTTAGGTGTGACCCCCAAATGAGTTCTCTTCTGCTCGCGTTATATATGAAACTCACTTTTATAAAATGACATTTCATTGAATTGAGGGCTATTTGCTGGGGGTTGGGGGGGTGGGTTGGTGGGGACATTCAAACACCAAGCTGGGGATTGGATATACAAGGAGAGCCTGTTGAATATGTTACTATCATTTCATTATTGTATGTTTTATAGGATAATAAATCTTTTTAGTATATACTAGTGAACAGTGGCACCCCACTCCAGTACTCTTGCCTGGAAAATTCCATGGACGAGGAGCCTGGTAGGCTGCAGTCCATGGGGTCGTGAAGAGTCGGACACGACTGAGCGACTTCACATTCACTTTTCACTTTCACGCACTGGAGAAGGAAGTGGCACCCCACTCCAGTGTTCTTGCCTGAGAAATCTAACGGACAGAGAAGCCTGGTGGGCTACAGTCCACAGGGTCACAAAGAGACATGACTGAGCGACTGAGCACAGTGAACCTAAAACTCAGAAGATGTTTTTAAAACTGAAAGTAATTTTTCAAAGCAAAAGAACAGGTTTTAATATACCAAAGTTTAAATCCTTGCACATATTTCCTTTATAATATTTTTTTTTAATTGTGGTCAAAGTAACATAAAATACTATTTTAACCATATTTAACTGTACAGTGACGTGGCACCGAGTGCATTGACACTGTTGAGCAACTCTCACCTTCATCCGTCTGCTGAATTTCTCTTCTTCCTAAACTGAAACTCTGTCCTTGTTAAACACCAACTCCCGGTCCCCCTCCCCACTCCTCAGCTGGCCCCTGGCAGCTACCAATGTACTTTCTGACTATGAATTTGACTATTTGGCCGCCTGATATAAAGAGCTGACTCACTGGAAAAGGCCATGATGCTGGGAAAGATTGAGGGCAGGAGGAGAAGGGGGCGACCAAAGATGGGATGGTTGGATGGCATCATCAACTCAATGGACATGAGTTTGAGCAAGCTCCGGGAGATGGTGAAAGACAGGGAAGCCTGGTGTGCTGCAGTTCATGGGGTCGCAAAGAGTTGGATACAATTTATTGACTGAACAACAACAAGGTCCCTCCTATAAGTGGAATTATATAAGTGCAGACAACATGTGTCTGCATCTAATGCATATTGGAATAACTCTTGCACATATTTCTTGAGCTTTAGATTTGAGGAGATAATCACCAACAAGAGAAAGGAATAGTGGAGCAGGTGGAGAGAGACAGAAAGCGGGACAGGAGTGTGAGGAGTAGCGGTGAGTGGGGGAAGAGGCTATGAATGACTCCTGGTGCTCAGTGTGAGGTCCTCTGACTCCTGGTGCTCAGTGTGAGGTCCTCTGGTTTCTGTTGAGTCCAAAACAAACCCAAACGTAGATGCCCTCTCTGTAGAGCCCATTCCCCCTTTTTTGGCTCTAGCTGGCTTCAGTCTGATTTCTGGCATTTACAATGTAAAACAAAGTGCTACATTTTTCAGGGAGGAGGGGTGCAATGGAGAACTGTAGAATATATTTTAAATTATAAGGTAGAAACAACTATTAAAAAGAGTTATGGAATAAGATTCCACAGAGTTTATTATGACAGTTCAGTTTCTTTTTTGCTTCCCTGCAGGCTCAAATGGTAAAGAATCTGCCTGCAATGCAGGAGACCCGAGTTCGATCCCTAGGTTGGGAAGATCCCCTGGAGAAGGGCATGGCAACCCACTCCAGGATTCTTGCCTGGAAAATTCCATGGACAGGGGAGCCTGGCGGGCTACAGTCCATGGGGCCACAAAGAGTAGGACACTGCTGCTACTGCTAAGTCACTTCAGTCGTGTCCGGCTCTGTGCGACCCCAGAGACAGCAGCCCACCGAGTCCCCCGTCCCTGGGATTCTCCAGGCAAGAACACTGGAGTGGGTTGCCATTTCCTTCTCCAGTGCATGACAGTGAAAAGTGAAAGTGAAGTCGCTCAGTCATGTCTGACTCTTAGCGACCCCAGGGACTGCAGCCTACCAGGCTCCTCTGTCCATGGGATTTTCCAGGCAAGAGTACTGGAGTGGGGTCCATTGCCTTCTCCGAGGACACAACTGAGAGATTTTCAACTTTTACTTTCTGGGATTTTGTTTTGTTTGTTTTGTTAGTTTTTAGTACTCAAATGGTTTCATTTGTTAGTTTTTTCACCTTGTTTTATTTGTACTTTAGTTGGTGTACAGTCAACTTGTAATACTGATATACAATATTATATGTTACAGGTATATAATATAGTGGTTCATAATTTTCTAACGTTATACTCTATGTATAGTTATTCTGAAATATTGGCTATATTCCCTCTGTTGTGCAATATATCCTTGTAGCTTATGCTGTATCTAACAGTTTGTGCCTCTTACTCCCCTCTACTCCTGTTTAGCCCTGTCCTCTCCTCCCCATTGGTAACCACTGGTTTGCTCTATTTTTTGTCATAGTCACTGCTTTATTTATTATATTTTTTAGATTCCACTATATGTGAGAACTTTTATTATATTTTTTTAGATTCCACATATAAGTGAGAACTTGCAGTATCTGTCTTTCTCTGTCTGACTTATTTCACTTAGCATAATACCCTCTAAGTCCACTCACGTTTTTGCAAATGGCAAAGTCTTATTCTTTTCATGGCTGAGTGATATTCCATCATATGTATATACCACATCTTTTTAATCTATTCATATGATGATGGACACTTAGGTCACTTCCATATCTTGGCAATTGTAAATAATGCTGCTATGAACTCTGGGGTGCATGTATCTTTTCCAATTAGTGCTTTTTAGAAGTTCTATTTAGATGACATTTTAATAAATTTAGATGACATTTATTTAGATGACGTTTCAATAAAGTTTTAATAGAATGGAAGGATGGAAACAGAACAAAAAGCTCACACCAATGAAGATGATGAGAAGTTCAAGTAAAGGGGGTTCCAGACAATGTGAAATCAGAATAACAACTAATTCTTACAAGGAGCCAAGCACCATGCTATGATTTTGAAAACTTACCATCACATTCAATCCTTACATCCAGCCTATGCATGAGATGGAATTTATTATTCTGTCCTACGGATGAGGAAACTGAGGCTTAGATACGTTAATTACTGAGGTCAGAGGACAAATACACACAGAATAGGAGACCTTCATAAATGGAACTGAAAATGCGGATCATGAGAAGTGAGACACAGGAAGAACTTCCTGGAATGGAACTTGGCAGCATTTCAAAGCTGAGTGGGAAAGAACGCTAGAGCAGTTAACACGGATGGATTATGGACTCCCAGAATGCTGAGCTATGGAACTAGAGACGCTGAAGAAGGTTCAGCTTCATCTAGGTTCCCGGGTGAAGCTCGGGACCCAGGAGTTTAGATTCTATTTCCTCTCTCCACTGCTTCAGCTAATTATATTCCAGGACCCTCAAGTGATTCCATATCCCATGCCAAGTCTAATGACACCATGTATGATTTTTATTCATTTATCTGAATGCTTCTATATGTTATCTATCACAATATTTAGTGTGTATTCCTTTATATGTGTAAGAATATACCATAGGCAAAAAGTCTAAATAATTTGCAAACTAACTTTCACTTACATGGAATGTTTAATCTTTTCTTCTTGGAAATGCAGCATTAACGTATCATTTAAATTAGGTAATAAAGAAATAGGGCTCATTTATTCGAAACGTTTCCTGAACTGGCAATTGGTGTTTTGGGTAGAATTCCTTCTGGTAAAACCTGGGTCTTAATGCCATGGAGATACCTGGATCCAGGCCTACCTTCTGTTACTTTCACGTGACTCATGAGCACCAGTAGACCCATGGAGACAGGACTGGGGCCCGTGAAGTCATCCAGAATGTGAAACTCCATGAATATTCATCTTGCTATCGGGACAAAAGGATATGTTTGTTGCTGTTGGGCAATGTCAACCCATTAAAGAATATTTTTAGCTATTGCTGTTTTCTCTCAAACACATGAACAAGTACACACACACACACGCACACACGCACGCACGCACGCACACCTTTCTACTCACTTAATCTAAAAAGTGTGTGTATTCCTTTATACTTAATCTAAAAAGTGAGTAGAAAGGTGTGCGTGCATGCATGCGGATGTGTGTGTGTGTGTGTGTGTGTGTGTGTGTGTGTGTGTATATACTTGTTCATGTGTTCCCTAAGCCCTCATATTCAGAGAAGGCAATGGCACCCCACTCCAGTACTCTTGCCTGGAAAATCCCATGAACGGAGGAGCCTGGTAGGCTGCAGTCGCTAAGGTTGCTAAGAGTCGGCAAGACTGAGCAGCTTCACTTTCACTTTTCACTTTCATGCATTGGAGAAGGAAATGGCAACCCACTCCAGTGTTCTTGCCTGGAGAATCCCAGGGACAGGGTAGCCTGGTGGGCTGCCATCTATGGGGTCGCACAGAGTCAGACACGACTGAAGTGACTTAGCAGTAGCAGCAGTAGCAAGCCCTCATATTACAATAACCATTTCCAAAGATCTTTAGAAGAACTGTCAAACTACCTCCAGAGAAAATACATTATTTTACACTTTCTGGTTTTATTTTTAATCCATACGGATTGGAAGCTGAAGCTGAACCATATTTTATAGAAAGTTAACACATCGACATCCCATATATTGACAAACTTTTGAAGGAGGGAATTTGTTCTCACTTAAACTGTCACCTAGCAACCGAGACAAATAGCTGCTTCGCCCATCACACCTATAAATAAACTTTGGCCCCGAGCCCTCCATCGCCCTGCCGTTCTCAGTTGGTGACTAATGGTCTCATGTTCTCTGTTGGTAGTGAACATCTGTTGATGTTAACTACTGCCGAATTTTTCTTAGAAAGGTCAGTCAGTCTCCAGTTACAGATCTGGACATTTCTTAGTGCGAAGTGTTATGACTGTTTTTAATCCTCCAGATCCACGGCGTGTTCCCCTCTGCGCGTGAGGGTGTGTAGGCAGAGAAACAAAATAAAAAACAGGGATTTGTTTCCCTGCACAAACACTCACAATTACAACCATGACAGAGCAAATGAGATGCGTCAACTGGAGGATTAAATAAGCAAACACGAGATTAAGAAATTGCATAGCACTCCATGTGAAGCCCTCGCTTTCTCAGATCAACAAGCCACGTGGACATCTTTCTCCCCAGCCAGGCACCACTCGGAGGCCCACCTGAGTGTGGGCTCTTCCTGCCCTGAGACGCTGGGCCTCACCTCCCTCCAGGGAACTTGGCATTTTATTGGAGCTCTTTCTCTCTTTTTATACCATGTCACAGAGGAATTAGAGATCAGTCACTTCGTGAAACTGCCCTTCCTTCCACCTCAATCTCTGCCTTGCCACTTCCCCAGGAAGCAGAGATCATCAGTGATCAATTCACCAAGACCTTCTGGAATCCTGGCATTTGATTGCTCATCACATTACTTTTGAAAACAAAACAAAACAAAACTTCTTTGTATTGGGGTATAGATGATTTACAATGCTGTGATAGCTTCAGGTGAACAGTGAAGGGATTCAGCCACACATATACATGTATCCATTCTCCCCCAAACTCCGCCCCTCAATCCAGGCTGCCATATAACATTGAACAGAGTTCCCTGTGCTATACAGTAAGTCCTTGTTGGTTATCCATTTTAAATACACCAATGTGTATGTGTCCATCCCAAACTCCTGAACTATCCCTCTCTCCCTTCTTCCCACTCCCCCCGCCCCCAAACCATAAGTTCCTTCTCAAAGTCGGTGGATCTGTTTCTGTTTGTAAGTTCATTTCTATAATTTCTTTTTAGATGCCCATCACACTACTTCTTATATGATTCTAGCTTCTATGAACAGATGCCCGCAGTAGTTATTTTCCAGCATTTTCTATTCTGTTAATTTTTCAACAAGTAGACTTTCCTAAGCCGAGGGCATGAACAATTTAAATTCCATTACAAGTTCCTAACAAGCTCCTACTTGAGACCTTCAAGAAAGTCAACACCCTTTCATTTGTAAACACTGAAATCTGCTTTAATAACTACCCCTGAGGAAAGAAAAGGTTTCTACTTTATCCCTGAAAGACAGACAATACCTGAGAACCAGGAAACATTTTCCAAAGAAAACAGAAATTGTTCTTGGGAAGCAAGTTTGCTAATTCAGATATAAGCCTTTCTCTCCATTCTGTTTGGGATCTACATTTCCAATGAAGTACCATCCAGGATTTACTACAGTTGGAGTCAAAAGAAAATGGCCCCTCGCTGCTTTTTCTTAAAACAAACAAAACCCTTTGGCCTAGTTGCATGAAGCCTAAGCTTCTGTGACAATACTGAAGAATATATTTCTTATGGTGCAAAATTTTTCATTAACTGTATAGCTCCTCATTTTGTTTTTTGAGAAACCTTAGCCATAGCACTGGGCTGGAACAGGTATATACAACTCAAACAGGCTGAATGATGATCAAGTTCCTCCAAGGGGCATTTTTTTTTATAAAGGTCAATTAACATCAATTTTATTTCTAGAATTTGTTGGCAGCCTTTGTGTTAAAGGGGTACCTTGGAATATGGCAAATAGGAAGTCAGTGGCTACCCATCATTGAGGTATTTATCAAAAATGCACACTGCTGGGACTTTCCTGGCGGGCCAGTGGTTAAGAATTCACCTTCCAATGCAGGGGACATGGATTCAGTTCCTGGTCAGCGAACTAAGATCCCACCTGCCATGGGGCAACTAAGTTCAAGCACCACCACAGAAGAAGTCCAAGCACTGTAATGAAGACTATGTCTCACTATGATTATACATATATTTCTTGTCCCTTATATTTCTTCTGATTTTTATTTCATGTATCTTTGTTTCTTTGTTGTTAGGTGTCCAGTGGTTTATGGTGTCTATCTTCCCTGTGAATTGCACCTTTCATCATTAAAAGTACTCATCTTTGTTTCATTTAAAAATAAATAAATTTAAACAAAACAAAGAAGACTCAGCACAGCCACACACACACAAATGCTACACTGTTAAATCATGGGCCCCAGTCTCACCTTAGGTCTTTAAAGAGTGACTTTCCCGTTTATTTTCTTTTAAAAGCCAGTAAACAATGTTGATGATTCCTACAAGAAAGTGTGGGAAGGAAGTGGCACCCCACTCCAGTACTCTTGCCTGGAAAATCCCATGGACGGAGAAGCCTGTTAGGCTACACTCCATGGGGTTGCAAAGTCAGACATGACTGAGCAACTTCACTTCACTTCACTTCACAAGAATGTGCCCCTACCAAGAAGATCACTGTTACCAGTCATAGAAAAAATGAGAGTCACATTATGATGTCTTATTGCTTGCTAAACTGGCCATCAGCCTCCCTTAAAAGCAGATTTTCAACAATGAGCTACTGTGTGGATATTGCATGTTTTAATGGTGAATGAGTACAAGGACATATCCAACAGCAGCGTGGCGGAAGGTGGGGGTGTGTCTGGCATGAACTAGAAAGGAGTACGTGGTGGGAGGGGAGGAGAGGTGGGCCTGGCACAGGTTACCGAGGAGCCACGTTTTGTCGGGAGAGGGGGTGCAGTGGAGTGAAGACAAACTTCAGAGCTTATTTCTCCTACTGATAGCTTTTTTAGGAAAACAAAAATTCTAAAAAGCAATTAACACAGCCTGTCTGCTTTTAGAGAGTTGTTACCGGAATGTATTTCCCCTACTTTATCATACACAGAGCAGCAGTAAGAATCTGGCTGACACAGAGAAGAAGAAATAGCATGTGACACCCCTTATAAGTGGAATCTAAAAAAGAAACAATACAAAAGAACGTACTTACAAAACAGGAAGAGACTCACAGACTGAGAAGTTAATGGTGGTGAGGGGCCAGGGTGGGGGGAAGGATGGGGCGGAAGGGATAATTAGGGAGTTTGGGATGGACACATACACACTGCTATATTTAAGATGGATAGCTGACAAGGATCTACTGTTAGGACAGGGAACTCTGCTCAGCGTTATGTGCCAGCACGGATGGGAGGGGAGTTTGGAGAAGAATCAGTTCAGTTCAGCCGCTCAGTTGTGTCCAACTCTTTGCAGCCTCATGGACTGCAGCACACCAGGCTTCCCTCTCAAGAGTCTTCTCCAACACCACATGGAGAAGAATGGATACGTGTATATGTATGGCTGGGTCCTTTTGCTGTTCACTTGAAGTTATCACAACATTATTAACTGGCTGATCAGCTAGACCCCAATACAAAATAAAAAGTTTAAAAAAAAAGAATTTGGCTGGTAATGAACTAAAAAGGAGTTACCTTCAGTGCATTTTTCATCACCTTGATAAATGTAATTGTTCATTTTATACCTGAAAAGTGAAGGAGTTTCTGCAAAAACTTTATTTAAAGATTTCCCCCAACATTTCATTTCCATTCACAATAATAATTTGCTTAGAAAACCTTACTCTTAAAAATTCATATTCCCTTGTGCAATGTAGTTCGATGCAAATAAAGGAGACTGGAATGATCTAGGCTGAACTTCATGCCTGCCATCTCCCCTGTCCCTTTTCATCTTTGCAGACACTCACGGCTGCTTCCAGAATGCAAATTCCTTCTGTGGTATTCAGGAGAATCTAAAGGCTGCCACAAGCGATTTCTGGGTGGATAAACTGCCAAGCCAGTACATTGGAGAACACCTGCTTGCTCAATATTGTAGCCATTTATAGGAAGCTACCAACACTGAATCAGATCTCCTAGGAAAGTGTGTGTTCACAACTCCCCAGCTTGCTCGGGCCCCATGTTATTGACCAAAAAGTTTATTCCAGTTTTTCCATAAGAAGTTATGGGAAAAATCCAAACACACTGTGCCCAATATATCCATACCCATTACTCCTCTCCCTCTAGGTCACTGTTTACTGGACTTTCTAGTCAGTAAAACACTACAGGCCTTCATGTTTTTACACACAGAACGTATTATGATCCCATGTTCTGCTTGTACGCTATTGCAGCGGAGCAAAATCTGCCACCTTAAATTGTGGATTATTTTGAGCTGGAAACAACCAAGGCCCAAAAAACTCAGGAAGAAACTTTGACCTTCTCCATAAAATGCCTAAAATAATGAGATAGAGGGCCTGTCCCAGGAACCAAGCGAGAATCAGAGATATCGGCAAAGAACATGATCTGAGTATGGTGGGAGACACTCAGCAGGCCTAGAGATCAGAGTCCACTCTGTGTCCCATTGCTCTGCAGGCCCAGCCAACCTTCACTTACCAAGCATTTGCTTCTGTTAAAATTTATTTGGTCGTGCCAGGTCTTAGCTGTGGCATGTGAGATCTAGTTCCCTGACCAGGGATCGAACTTTTGCCCCTTGCACTGGGAGTGTGGTGTCTTAAGCACTGGACCATCAGAGAAGTCCCCAAACATTTGCTTTTCTATCTCCATGTCAGCTGCCTTCTAGCCTTAAAAGTCCGAAACCACTACCCTCAACATTCTCTGTGTCTTTATCTAAAGATGGTAGTTAAGGTGAAGGTTTTGGCCATTGTGGAGAGTTACTCAGTTCTCCTGAGTAACTCTATGCACATGCTAATAAACTTCTGTTTGATTTTATCCTGTTAATCTAGCTCATGCCAATTTGATTCTCAGACTGGCCAGACGTACCTAGAAAGGTTGAGGAAAATTTATTCCTCCCCAACACTATGATACAGTTACATGAAATAAACTTGGTAAGAGCCTGAGTAAGGTGAAATAGCTCTTTGATCAGCCTTAATCGTTTACTTTTTGTTGAGACCTGCCCCAAGGCCACAGGTGTGAGGCCTTGTGCCAAGACCACAGAAGCGGAGCCCAAAACCAAGGTCATCTCCGAAGCTGACTGAGCCCCTTTGTGACTGTTGCCAAAATCCCCCTTGATCATCATGAGCAGGCTTCCTGACTCATTAGGCAAAAATGCCCACCCCGGAAGTCACCCTATGGCATCCTAACCAATCACCTAATGCCAACCTTCCAGCAGGAATTTTCCTTGTCTTGAAACTATGGAAATTGGCTACTAACCCTCCCAAAGTGTCGACTCTCCCTGGTCTGTCAGGAGGTTGGCACGACGGAAGCGACTTAGCAGCAGGAGCATCTCTGCTTTTTGCTTTTAATAAACTCACCCCCTTCTGAAATGCTCTGTGTCAGCAAATTCTTTTCCCACCCACACTCGGATTGCCTTAACACTTTTTCCCATGTGGAACCATCCAGAACCACAAGGATAATACTGCGACACGGCATGTAACTGGGCCTGGACATTCCCAGGGTGGTCTCCATCCAGGTAAGTAGATCAGTAAGTGAAAGTGAAAGTCGCTCAGTCATGTCCAACTCTTTGTGACCCCATGGACTATACAGTCCATGGAATTCTCAGGCCAGAATACTGGAGTGGGTAGCCTTTCCCTTCTCCAGGGGATCTTCCTGACCCAGGAGTCGAACCAGGATCTCCCACATTGCAGGTGGATTCTTTACCAGCTGAGCTATCAGAGAAGCCCTAAGTGGATCAGTAAAGTGGTGCTAAATACTTCATTCTGAGCTCCTTGCGAGTTCATCATCCTTGGTGAGAGTCTTAAAGATAACGGGTCTTCAGGGACCTGACCACAGCCAAAATAAAGCCAGTGGAGGCAGGTGGTCAAAGAAAATCATCTATAATTAAACAACATGATGACTATTTTAAACAAATACGCACTGAAAGAGAGAGGGAGATCTTTTAATCGTTGTCTTGAAAGATATTCTGTGTTTGGAACTGTATGTTGATCAGGACTGAATTTATCATGCACATTCTTTTCTTTTTTCCTAGCTCATGCTACTGTACATTTTTAAGAAATGGAAAAGATAGCTCATAAAAATGTTGAGTTCTAGAAAAGGTGATTGCTTCTATAGACAGATATATGCCTTTGCTCCTCTTGTCATAAACAAAAGCCTATACCTTCTAATTTATGTACCTTTTAACAAAACTATCTAATACTGACATGGTCTGAACAATCCCTGTACATAGCGTAACCACCAGACACCCCAGATGCTAAGAATATGATTAGATTCACTTAAAAATTAAGTTTATTTTGAGTATATAGCCCGAGAGGCCAAGAATGAATCAACTCTGTTATGAAGGGACTCTTTGGAATCATAAGAGGAAATGAAATTAATGTTCTTTTAATGAATTATGCTGAAGAATGCAGGAATATAATAATATACAGATCAGTGGCATAGCAACCCCGGAAGTCACTGGGGAGCCATTCTGACTGCTCCACAGGAAGAACTCAGGTTTCTATAAACTAAGGAACTGGACCAGGCTGGATATTAACTGGTTTTGGATAATATTTAGCCTCCTTTGAAATATCTCAGGGATTCAGAGGGTTCATGGGCCTCAGGTTGAGTACAGCTGGATTCGATCATCAATGACACCTTCAGTTCAAGGATTTTATAATCCATTCACATGTTTACCTGAACTCAGGAAAACTCTAGATATGTGCTCTACTTTCATGAAATAAATGTTTATTTTCTACTATAAAGAGTGGATTTAGAAACTGACATTAACTTTAGAGAGAACTGTTTAAAGCTGACAACATCCCTTAACACACCCCTGGTGATACCAATGGGAAAAAGAACCTCTGCCATTAGCTATCAGCGACCCATCAAGTGCTGACGTCAAAGTGTCAGATCTCAGGCCAAGAGAGGTTCCCAACAAACAGACCTCCTAATAAGCTATGAGGGCCCCATCCGCTTCCATTCTCTGAGGCTGTGAGGATATTAAAGATATAAACTGTCCATATCTGTGGTCCTAGGATGGAGAAACCTAAAACCATAAAAGGAATTTTATGAGTTGGAGCAAACTCTGGGAGATAGTGAAAGACAGGGAAGGCTGGCGTGTTGCAGTCCACGGGGCCGCGGAGTCAGACACGACTGAGCGACAGAGCAACAAGGAAGGTTCATCTTTCCTTTACTGATTTCTGGGCCGGGCCCTGGGGACTGCAAGGCCAGAGCAGACACCCCATCCAGCCAGCCCGCCCTCTGCAGGCTCAGCCAGCTGGACCTTCGAGGTGGCCCCAGCGCTCCAGCCTTCACTGGTTTGTTATCTTTCTCTTACAAAGTTGCTAAAACATGTGAATCGAAATTCTGTGTCTGGTCAAAGCAGGACCTCTGATTTCACTGGAAACATTGGTCAGAAGATGGCCAGATGAGGGTCAGAAGGCAAAGGCAAATTTTCCAGAAGCAATGGGTGCTCCTTACTATCAGGGCCTAATTACCTGGGAGTGATTAAACCTCCTATCTTAGATTTTCATCATGGGGATTAAAAGAGCAAACACAACCCACCTTTACCTGTTGCAAACCATGGTCACTTTTAAGCTGCTTTTTCAGTATTAGATAACTTTCCTATTCCAGTTGTTATTATTGTTTAGTCCCTAAGTCATCTCCGACTTTGCAACTTCATGGACTCAGGCTCCTCTGTCCATGGAATTCTCCAGGCGATAACACTGGAGTGGGTTGCCATTTCCTTCTCCAGGGGATCTTCCTGGACCCGGAAGGCAGGCGGATTCATTCCACTGAGCCACCAGGGAAGCCCTATCTGAGCTCGTGTAGACGATTAATTCTCAGCCATGCTAATGAGAAGTTGGTATGAATATTCTTAGGCTCAGGGTAGAACTTGAATGCTGACTGGAGACTGGCAAACCAATCAGTACACTCGTGGGTCAGTCAACTCAATCCAGTAAATATTAATGTTTGCGTATGTGCTGTGGGAATTATAAATGTGCCAGTTGAGTTAGGGCTTAGAACAAGACTGGTGTTCCGGCATAAAACACATCCTAGGGAATTACCCATAATTTCTTGTTTCATTTATTTACAGAAGAATGAGAATTTAATAAGTCAAACAACCCACATAAAGGATCATTCTCAATTTTTATGCGTATTTCCCACAGACCTTTTTAGTTGTTTGTCCACTTTTTAAAAATAGTATTATTACTTTGTAACTGGCCCTTACTGATTCTAATACATTTAACTTAATTTTCATAAACAGCTGTATGTATTAAGATATAAGTTTGCCTGTTGTGTCAAATGTCAAAGTGACAGGGGTTTAAACAAGAAAGCACTTCCTTTTTCTCTCACGGACAGCAGAGCACAGTGGTCCAGGGCTGACATGAGATCTCTGTAATGTTGAAGACCCAGGTTCTTTCCATCTTGTTGCTCCATGTTCTCAACATCACATAGCCATCCCATGGTCTATGGGATGGAAGCAGAAGGCACCCCCTCTCCCTTTGAAATCACGACCTGTAAGTTGTATTTGAAGCTTCCAAGCACCTCCCACTGGCTGAAATGTAGTCACATGGCCATGTCTGGCTGCATGGGAGCCTAAGAAATGTAATTAAATTGCTGGTGGCCACCTTCCAGCTGGAACTTGAGATTCTTATTAGCAAAGGAAAGGAAGTCAAGGATTTGGGGACAGCCAGTAGATTCTCCCATAACAATACTCCTTTTGATCTCTTACTTCATCGGTTTATTATAATTTATAATTAAAAGTATGCGATTACAGTAGTGACAACAACGGCCATTAAGAGATTTGAGGATGCACACGCGACTCAGAATGCCGACAAACAGCGGAAGCTGCCGCACCCTGGAGTAGAGGAGACAGACGTGTTCTGGAGAAGGCCAGAGAGCAAGTATCTGGGCCCTGCTGGCCAGTCTGTATACACAGCTCTGCTTCACAGCACGAGGGCAACCACGGACAACCTGCAAACGGAAGAGCATGGGGTGTCCCAGGAAAATTTGATTTATAAAAACAGGCCGCGGGTGGATTTGGCCTCAGGGCTTCACTGAACTTCTGGGTACTGCGACGACAGGGATCACTGATTGGCCCGTCGAGCCAACCAGGAACCATTCAAGGGACTTCTAGTCCAAGGACACCTTCCACTTATTGTGCACGTACCAAATGCGAGGAGCTACACGTTGTTCTCACTAAATCGTGTCTGACTCTTTGTGACCCCATGGAGTGTAGCCTGCCAGGCCCTTCTGTCAATGGAATTCTCCAGGCAAGAATGCTGAAGTGGGTTACCGTTTCCTCCTCCAGGGATCTTCCCAACCCAGGGATCAAACCCCCATCTCTTGCCTCTTCTGCCTTGGGAGACAGATTCTTTACCTCTGAGCCACCAGGGAAGCCCAGGAACTACATTAGGAGCCTGATAACAGGCTTCCCTGGTGGCTCAGACGGTAAAGCGTCTGTCTACAATGCGGGAGACCTGGGTTTGATTCCTGGGTTGGGAAGATCCCCTGGAGAAGGAAATGGCAATCCACTCCAGCACTCTTGCCTGGAAAATCCCATGGACAGAGGAGCCTGATAGGCTACAGTCCATGGGGTCGCAAAGAGTCGGACACGACCGAGCGACTTCACTTCACTTCACTTCAACATTTTCTCTAATCCTCACAACTATCTGACAAGGTGGACTAAAAGCCCCCATTTTCCAGATGAGAAGGGGGACACAACCAAGAGCAGCAGCGCTCAGGATCTAAAGCCAGGTCTTTTCAGCTCCAACCCACCAGCCTCTCAAGCCTGTGGTTACCAAAACAGTCCTTTTGCTAATGAAATATAAGCACACGGTTTGTCATATTACTGGTTGAAGCTGGTGAATGCCAGATTTGACCTGTCAAGTGTTACAGTGAGAAAAATTTCCTCCGATCTTAAAATAGTCCTTGCCCCAGAAGTTTATCCAGGTCTTAGCAAAAGGCATCTAACCTTCAGACTTTTCCCTGGGTGAAGCTGCTAAGCTTCAGAACACTGGTATCTAATGGAGAAGAAAAGTCAAGGTGCCATAAATACCACTGAAAACTTTTAGGGTCTTTCAAAGTTTATCTAAATAAACAAAGATTAGGCCCCAGCCCCTCCAAATCCAATCCCAACCCCAACTCCTCACCCATGGGCAGTGGGCTTCATACACATAACCACTCTACCCTCCCCAAGTACAGCAGACCGTGCTAATCTGTCATCATACTCTTTCCAAAATCTTCCCAATGAGGCCTCACAATCCCGTCAGAGCTCCAGGCCCCATTTCCAGTTTATGGGCGTTGGCATCAGAGAATGAAGTCATTTGCCACCAAACCCTCAACACTTATGGAACAAACCGCCTCCTGTTTTCCCCTCTGCAGTGCCCAAAAAAGGGATTATATGTTTCTTCCTTTATTGTTGCTGCCAATGTCTGTTGTATCTTAGTTTACTGAGCAAATCTCTTCTTGTTTCAGCAAGCAAGTCAATTAAGTCTAGGTTTATAATCTATTGACGTGTGTATTCCTACGTCTCAAGCCTTCCTTCATACAAACAAACACACTTCTCAAAGGAAGTTTTCATAGTATTACAAAGTGGGGAAACTATGACTATTTAGAATTCACATTCACTTTAATCACTTTGGAAGGAAAGTTATCTACTACTTATGTAACAAGTTACTCCAGAAACACTGAGCTAATTTCTTAGAGAAGAGAGCCACGTTTAAACATACATACGCCTCATAATGGGCTTCCCTGGTAGCTCACACGGCAGGAGCTACAATGCAGGAGACCTGGGTTCAACTTCTGGGTCGGGAAGATCCCCTGGAGAAGGGAATGGCAACCCCCTCCAATACTGTTGCCTGGAGAATACCAGGACAGAGGAGCCTGGGGGGTTATAGTCCATGAGGTCGCAAAGAGTAGGACGCAACTGAATGACCGACACGTTCATGCCACATGATTAATGAGTTCTGCAGAGAATACTCCCAGTAGTAGATGCTAATAATTCCCCAAAACACAGAAACACATCTGTAATCCCCTCATCTTGTCTGGGCTTCCCTGGTGGCTCAGTGGTAAAGAATCTGCCTGCCAATGCTGGAAACACGGGTTCGATCCCTGGGTCGGGAAGATACCCAGGAGAAGGAAATAGCAACCCACTCCAGTATTCTTGCCTGGGAAATCCCATGGTCCAAGGAGCCTGGCGGGTTACAGTCCATGGGGTCGCAAAGAGCTGGATACGACTGGGCGACTAACACCAACAGTCGCAACCGCTTCTCTGAAGACGGAGTCTATAGGCATGGTTTCTACAGGCATGATGTGAAAACGCTCTGACAGATGGGCTTGTTTTCCTTCAAAAAATAACACACATGCCTAGAGTTCAGCTAAAAGACTGACCAGGAGATGTTCCTTCCTGAGTCACGGGATAATACCGGTGCACAGCTGCTCGTTCAGTTTCGGCGAGCTAAGAGGCTGCATCTCGCTGGGAATTACAAGCTGACGCCTCTGATGCACCACCACTGGCTCTGGGGAGCCAGTCTCCACCCTGGAAACACAGCAACCCGTCATAAATCAGAGTTACGGAGAAGAGCAGGCAGGTGGGGGCCTCAGCCCTTCTCTCACCTCGTTCCGTATCTCCCCTTCCAAGGAAGACCATGTGGGCTAGTGGCCCCTCTCCAGACGCTGCTGAATCCACAGAGTAGCATCTTTACTAGCCCTCCGTGGCACTGTGCCAGTGGGTGACAGTCACGCCCAGGGCAGGGCGACCCTGCAGAAATGAGGTTGTGGTGTGGGGGTGGGGGGCGGGTAGAGGAGCGTGTTCTGCCCGGAGGGCTCATGGGAGCCTCCTTCTAAAGGTCCCATGTGTGTCCTCCTGAGCACTGAGCTTCTGTGTGCTCAGTGTCCGGGAACAGCCAGGACACGCCCTACCCCACTGTTTCCCAACGTCTGCAACGGGACAGTGTGTGACCTAGATGTACTGCCATGGATTGCTACATCCAGGCTTTTGGCAGTTTGGGACGAAGAGGTGGGTGAGTACCATGAGTGAGAAGGTAGTTCCTGGGTTGAAGGCACCAGGGAAAAGAGATTAGAGACAGAACGGATGCAGGAGAGGATGAGAGAGAAATTAGAAAAAAACGCAGGGAGGAACGGCTCAGGTAGAATCGTCCTAACTGATCATCTCACTCACAAAACATGGGATGAGATGAGGTCACTCTGGCTGAAGAACCAGAAGCCAGGACTCACCCAGGAGGTCGCTTTTATTTTCCTATTCAGAGTTCACTGGTGGTTTCACAAGAACAGCTGGAGAAACATCAACTCACTTCTGCCTGAAGGTCTTTCCTCTGACATTGGGCTGGTTCTCATTATACACTCTTACTAGGCTGTGATGTGGCCAACCGGCCCCAGAAACCAAGTGAAATTCCTTGATTTTATTTGAAAGAGCAATGTGATCGCTGAAGAAAACTTCTGATTTTCAAAGCAACCTTCCTTTAAAAGACCGTAAGTGGATGCCCTATTTTCTCAAACACAAAATTGAGGCACTGAATTTCTTTCCCCTTAACTTCAGCCTATAACTGACCTTCTCCAGTACAGCATCCTTTTTGTCCCCTTGTCTAAAGTTTAAAACTAGGTGAGGGGCACACTTCATTTTCTGTTTTTTTATACATGTTGCTGTTGTGGTTGTGTCCGACTCGTTGTGACTCCGTGAACTGCAGCACGCCAGGCTTCCCTGTCCTTTGCTATCTCCCGGAGTTTGCTCATACTCATGTCCACTGAGTCGGTGATGCCATCCAACCGTCTCATCCTCTGCGTCCCCTTCTCCTCCTGCCCTCAACCCTCCACAGCATCTTCGTGTGTGACAGAGGCTGTGCCCTAGGTAATTACTTTATCTCACTCTGGTCCCGGAAGGATTTGAGGCCGCTTATAAAAATACATAGTGAACGAGGGATAAACAAACAATTCAGGGAGCAGAGCCTGTTAGTCCACAGGCTGTATTTGTACAAAACGGTGCACCTTTTCCAGGAGATGAAGCGTCACTCCAGGGCACAAGGCTTGGGGGTGGAGCCCAGGATGGACGTCAGCGGCCCCCACCTCCACTGACCCTCTCAGCTGGATGCCTTGAATACAACTGCTGCATCCATGGGGCCTGTGGCCCTACCAAGGAACAAGACTAAAACGCCTGATGGGAGAGGAAATAGAAGAGCCCAGGGGAAGAAGAAGATATAGAAGTACATCTGGAGGGTCCCACATACCATCTAGAAGTGATCTATGATTTACCCCCAAATGGCTAAATCAGAGATGGAAATATGATTGTTTAGAAGAATCATGGTGCCCGTAAGATTAAAGCAAACCACTTAGACAAGTGGGCTTGTCTGGTGCTCAGGCCGCAAAGAATCTGCCTGCAGCGCAGGAGGCCTGGGCTCGATCCCTGGGTCAGGAAGATCCCCTGGAGGAGGGCATGGCGACCCACTCCAGTATCCTTGCCTGGGAATCCCATGAACGGAGGAATCTGGTGGGCTGCCGTCCAGGATAGCAAAGAGTCAGACACAACTGAGCGACTGCCATACACACACTTGGACAAGGGGCAACACGCGCACTGAGCCCCCGCCTGCGGGCGCTCAGTTCTCTGCTGGATGCACTGGGCAGACATCCTCGTTCCCCCAAGAAAGAGTAAGTACTTTGACTCAACACAGGTCACTGGCGTGACACACTTGCTCACCTGGGTTACATCAATCCCAGGAAGAATCAAAACAGTGTGGACTGAACACACACCCCGTCGTGGCCCTATCCAAACCGACCATCTCGACCAAACCAAACAGGCATGGGCCGATTCTGTACACACCCAAGGGTGAGTCCACTGTCTAGAGTGGATGGATTACACACATCGAACACCCTCTGCATGGACCATGACCAGCAATCAGAATATTCACAAGGATGAAACCACGGATGGTTGAGGTGTTTTCACACAAAAATGACCTATTCTTTATTGCCTAGAAGTGAAGTGAAGTCGCTCAGTCATGTCTGACTCTTTGCGACCCCATAGACTGTAGCCTACCAGGCTTCTCCGTCCATGGGATTTTCCAGGCTAAGGAAGTATATAATCTATGCAAGTATTATTATCATTAACTCTTTCTTGAGGGCTTACAAAGAGCCACTTATAAAGCTAAATATTTAATGTGGATTACCATATTTCATCTATAAGACAAACTGATAAATAAGACAAACTGATAAAGGAAGTATTATTAATCGCCATTTTACTGATAACAAAATGAAATTCAAAGATGCCACTCAGCTAGTCATTGGTGAAGTTGGGATTTGCAGCCAGAACTGGAAACAGCTTTGCATCATTGCACAGACCATGTCTGCACTCTACAGAAGAGTTAAAATAGTTGTGTTTATGTGTAAAAATGTGAGCATCAACAAACTAAGAAGTTATTCTATATAAAAAAGTCACCAAGAGACCAGACCACTGGAGCATTCCTCTCTTAGATGTCACTAGCCTGCAATTTTTTTTAAAAGCTGAAGAGGGAGCCAGACTGTAATTTTTACCATCGATATCCTTTCAAATGACAACTGATAACATTTTATAAAAATCAATAGTAAGTAAACAAGCTTTCCCTGTCTACAAGTTTTAAAATAAAACCCCCCAAATTCACTGACATTCTTCCCAAGGAAAAATGGGGTTCATGTCCTCTCCCTTCAAACTGGGATTGACTGCTTGACCAGCAGGACATGGTGGGAATGATACTTGGACAGTTTCTGGAACTAGGCCTTAGGAAATTGGCAGCTCAGACTTCTTAGCCTTAGATCTAAGCATTCCCCTGAGAAAAATTAAAGTGGTATACCTAACTCCCATTATATATGACAAAATCATCTTGAACAACAGAGTAATATTAATAAATGGGAGAAATTCAAAGGTGATAGTATTTTGAGGCATTAAAAAATGTTCCCCAAATCTTTAATGCCATTGAGAGGGGCTTAGAAGAGGAAGAAGCAACATACAAAGCTGTATGTAAAATACATAATGACTGTAACTTTGCCAAGAAAACCTGCCCAAGGAAGTACTAGAAAAGACAAAATATAATATAACAAACCTCTTTTTTTTTTTAGGGTAGTAAGATTATGATGGATCCTTTCTTACATTCTTTTTTGCATTCATTTTTCTCTAATATGATTTTGGTTTCCCCAATGAATAGTCATAACATCTTTAGTGGGAAAACCTTGAGCATGAGTTTTGGTCCCCAGGCGAGCCTGTGCCCTCCCATGCCTTCTATGGGAATCCGATTTCTACGGTGAGGAGACACCGAGTGGCTCCAGACACAGATTTGCCCATGAAGAGACAAACAGCTGGGAGTAAGGGTGGCCTGAACGAGGGGACGGCCCCTCTGTCAGGGACAGCTTCTCGCAGCAGCCTGGGAACAGGCCTCTCGGTGGTCCGCCACACAACAGCTGCAGCCCTCCTCTGGCAGTGGAAACCAAGGCCCCCTTCATCACATTTTAAGGATTGCAGAGAATGAGTTACCCTGTGTCGATAAAACAGAAATGAGTTTCAACAGGGCTTGACTACCAGAAGCTTACTGGGGAGCCGTGAGGGTTTGGGAAGTTAACAGTTTGTTAACTGGTGAGTAAAGGTATCGTCACTAAACACAGTCTCTTGCAGCAAGGACTGATCACATTTTTCTCCAAGCTCTTAATCAATTTCAAATATGAGCCCAGCTGGGTCAAAGCAGGATTTCGAAAATGGTAAATACTGTCTATGCCTGAGAGATACTTTCCACAACCACATCAAAGGGTGGAAGGAAAATAAACCATTCATTCCTTTGACAAAGCTTTCCTGAATGTCTAGTATGCCTTGAGGATATATAAATGAAGATAGAGCAGTTTTTAATAGAATTAAAGGCTGACTCTTGCACTATTGACTACTAGGGAAGGCTGACTTGGGCTTTCCTCCCAGCTCAGTTAGTAAAGAACCTGCCTGCAACGCAGGAGACCCCGGTTCCATTCCTGGGTTGGGAAGATCCCCTGGAGAAGGGATAGGCTGCCCACTCCAGTATTCTTGGGCTCCCCTGGTGGCTCAGCTGGTAAAGAATCTGCCTGCAATGCAGGAGACCGGGGTTCGATCCCTGGGTTGGGAAGATCCCTTGGAGAAGGGAAAGGCCTGGAGAAGTCCATGGACTATGTAATCCAAGGGGTCGCAAGGAGTCGGATATGACTGAGCGACTTTCACTCCACGTGCACCACTTGTATATTGCGGCTGACCCTTGCAGGTTTGCAAGGACCAGTTTTCCAATCTCCTTTGAACCCCACTTTCCCTGACCGCATGAGGGTGGTTGGAAATTGACCACAGTGGTTGTGTTTACATCACAGGAATCAACAAATGCTAAAGAACAGAGAGGCGGTTGTTGAATGTTTACCAACACACCACTGACTGCAAGGCCCAGTGAGGGGATCCTATACACCTCCCCCTCCCACCTCCAGCCACCCTCCTCCTTTCTCCGAGCGTGCTGACCACACTGGCCTTTCTAAGTGTCCAGCCCCTGCTGTAGGTCACCACCATATAACTATGCATGTGTCTGACTGCACAGACTCAGGAGGCAGCTGCCTGCCTTCAAACAGCAACTCTTTCACTTAATGGCTGTGTGACCTTTATTTTTTAACTTCACCTCTCTGTGCTTATTTCAAAACCAAATGGCAGGCAGCACAAGGACTTTGGCAGGCTTGCGAACGCTGAAATATACTTGCTCAAGGAACCCATCTCAACACAAAGCTTGAGCTGTGTGTGTGTGGCGGGGGGGTGTACTGGTCAGACTTCTTTGTGAGGCTTTTCTCATTCCAAGTTATAAACTCAGATATGTTCTTAGAATGAGCATTTTTACCTTCCAAATCCATATTTCTATGAGAAATTAGAAACCGTGTTAAGGTCCTGAGATCAATTCATGAAAGCGTGTATCACCTCATGGCATCTCGCGAGTATTTAGGAGGCCCCCCGGCCCCTTTCTTCAGACCCTTCCCTACCTTCTCATGCCCTTGAGGACCATCCAAGACCCTGCCGAGGCCTAGGAGGTGCTGCGGACTTGGACTACCCTCTCTCCAGGTCACTGCTCTTCTCCTGTCTGTCTGCTTCTAACAGTGTCAGGCTTCCCAGGCGGCTCCCTGGTAAAGAATTCACCTGCCAATGCAGGAGACGCAGGTTCAATCCCTGGGTCGGAAAGATCCTCCGGAGGAGGACATGGCAACCCACTCCAGTTTTCTTGCCTGGGAAATCCCAGGGATAGAGGAGCCCGGCCTGCTGCAGTCCATGGGGTTGCAAAGAGTCGGCCACGACTTAGCGTCTGACCACACACACACTCAGGATCTTGACCCAAGCTGGGTCTCCTTCCGGGGGACCTTACACCCCCACGTGACCTCCCCTTCACATCTCAGCCCCAGAAGGGCACTTCATCAGACAGGCCTGCTTAAAGACTCTCTCACCCCACACGCCCACCAGGTCATCTCCCACAGGACCATTCTTATATTTCATTCTAACCCTTATTATCAGAAGTATTTTTTTTTTACTGATTTTTTTAACTTGTGAAGTCAATCACCCCCATTCAGACTGTGTGCTCCATGAAAGCAGAGGCTTAAATCATCACACCCGACACAGCCATCAGCTTAGATGCAGCTTGATTAAACACGCCCCAAGTGAACTAAGGGACGCATTCCACAAGTATGGTCTCTTGTGGAAGGGCTTCTGTGATAAAACACACTCGGAACTCAGTCTGGGTGGCCTGGGGTCCACACCCTTCAAGGCAGTTGGAACAGAAAAACAGAAAACCGGTTCTTCTGTCCACACGCATCCTGCCCCGCCCCCCACACACACACCTCACTGGGCTACTGGAGACACCCCAGGGCCCGCCTGCTACCTCCAGGGGGGGCCCCAAATGAGGTGAGAGGTGGGATAAGGGACCGCGCAGTGCCCAGCCCCCAGCGCAAGGAAGACTCTCCTGGCGTTCCTTGATCCGGTGTGCCTCCCCGGCCATGGCCCTCCCTTCCTTCTCCTTTGGCACTGGCGCCTGGCTTTCTGCCTTCCCCACCCAGCATCAGAGTAGCCTTCTCTCACACCCCCTCCCCTCATCTCCTGACCTTGAAACTGGCATGGAGTCTTTGGAGGTTCTTACCGAGAGGGCTTATGACTGGCGACGCAGTGAGATAAAGGGCCAGGAGGAGGGTCTCTCCCCTGCCTCCCCAGCCCCCCGGTGGCTGTGTTCACATGAAATCCACTGGTGAATGTTCCCCGGCGTGTCGGGCCCGCTGGACCTCAGCCACACAGCGTCCGCCCATGTGGTGACCTAAGCGTGCATCCGGATACCCTCATGAAGTCGCCCCTCGCTTGCTTTCCACTGATGGAATTCAGGGTTAGCTCACTGCCAGCTACAGAGCCATTCAGCAAATTCCAAAATGGGACTAAAGTAACATGAAGGAGCCCTAAATGTGGGACTCACCCAGAACCTGCCGCAAGCCAGCTCCAACAACACATTTTGTCAGCAGATTCGAGACTTACAATAGTTATTTCTCTTTCAGGAGTGACACCAAAGGGCATGTCCAATGACATTCCATCTCAAATTTAGCAAGAGTCAGGAAGCAACAGTTAGAACTGGACATGGAACAACAGACTGGTTCCAAATAGGAAAAGGGGTACATCAAGGCTGTATATTGTCACCCTGCTTATTTAACTTCTATGCAGAATACATCATGAGAAACGCTGGGCTGGAAGAAGCACAAGCTGGAATCAAGATTGCCGGGAGAAATACCAATAACCTCAGATATGCAGATGACACCATCCTTATGGCAGAAAGTGAAGAGGAACTAAAGAGCCTCTTGATGAAAGTGAAAGAGGAGAGCGAAAAAGTTGGCTTAAAGCTCAACATTCAGAAAAAAGTCCCTTGGACTGCAAGGAGATCCAACCAGTCCATTCTGAAGGAGATCAGCCCTGGGATTTCTTTGGAAGGAATGATGCTAAAGCTGAAACTCCAGTACTTTGGCCACCTCATGCGAAGAGTTGACTCACTGGAAAAGACTGTGATGCTGGGAGGGATTGGGGGCAGGAGGAGAAGAGGACTCCAGAGGATGAGATGGCTGGATGGCATCACCGACATGATGGACGTGAGTCTGAGTGAACTCCGGGAGTTGGTGATGGACAGGGAGGCCTGGCTTGCTGCGATTCATGGGGCTGCAAAGAGTTGGGCACGACTGAGCGACTGAACTGAACTGAAAATTCCCTCTCATGTAATATTTTACTTCTTGCCTGCCTCTAAACATCCCCTCTGTCTGGGGCACCCTTTCTAACTCTCCTGCACAGATACGGTAGAAACAAACCGTGTGAGGCAAAGTATATTCTATAGAAACCACCAGCTGCTGAGAGAATGTCAGCAGAAAAAACAAGGAGAAGCAGGGGCACATGACTTCAAAGCAGTGTGAGGGTGTTCTCCACTTTCCACAAGTTATTTTCTTTGGGAATATTTATTTTTAATAGATATACATGTACTGTGTATATAAGGCTCCCCTTCTTGCCTGTTTACCTTGTAACCAGTAAAACAGTCTCAGAAAAAAATTTGTTTAGTTTACATCATAAACTGCTAGTTCAAAGTATTTATAATTAGCCACAATTAATTATGATTTAATTTAATTGTGGGAATGTTACATTTCATTAAGGCAACCTTTATTACATTTCTGCCAAGCCTCTCCCTTCGGTCTCTGAAATGATCAGGCCCCCTAGATACTTCTTACAAGTGTTCAAATGGCTTATAAATACATTCCATTCACAAATATGTATTAAAAATGCCTGTTCTATGCAAAAATTTATGCAGTTGTTAGGAATGCCATGATGTAAAGTGAAAAAAGGAAAGTCCTGCGTTCAGAAATATTGAAATGTCATAAGGGGGACACATACAATCCTGGTAGATCACCCATCATCTCAAAACAAAACTGACATTTAAATGTCTCCGAAAATATTTTCTTAACTTTTTAATCAATTAGTCTGTGTCCTAAATCTAGGCACGTGTATGACTGTCATCTTCAAGCACTTGATTTGATGTCTCCTTTTATATAGAAATCTCTTTTAATAGGCAATTAAATGTGAATTTCATGTCCCCTCTTAGGAACTGGGAAGGAATCTGGAAGAAAATGAAAACTAGAAAACTAAAGACAGAAGTAGCTTTTAAGGACATGATTATAGCTCTATTATAGTCCACACACACACACACACACACACACAATCATACACCTATGGCTGAAAAGGGATGCTCATACAATGACAAAAAAATACTGTGTTATTCTTATTCCTAGAGATTTACCAGTTTCTGCTTTCTTTGACGATTGGCAATAATCTCTTGTCCTTTTTTAAAACAAGTTTCTTTCTACTTTTTCACATACGAATTTCAATGACCCGAATCAGAATTCCAATGACACCAATTCACACAGATTTTGTTAACAATGCAGTGGGGCTAGAAATGGAAACATTCAGTATGGACACAAGTTATGTTCATATTAACTGCTTGCTTCCTTTCCCATCTCTATACCCCTTCTTAGAGCCAGGTATTAATAAAATATTTCATTAACGTCCTGCATATGGGAGCCCCAATGATCATATTTTCAAAGAAGAGAACTACAGTTTTTTTAAAAAAGTGTTTAATATAAAAATGGGTATATTGGTCTAATAGTTAACTTTTAGAAATGTTCAACAAGTCTTTAAAATGCAAGCATTTTTGCAAAATGTTCACTAGCTTAAATTTCTAACAATTACCACCTAAAGTTAAAAATGAAACATCAAAAAACCCCAAGTAGACTTTACAGGGTGTAGGTCGAAGCACTTTTTTATAATTTCAGGCTGTCCCTTCCTCGTTCAAGAAAAGTGCTGTTGGCATATGTTTCTAAGGGTATATTCTATTAAATTTAGGTTTCTCTCTTCGTGCTAAAGAAGATTCCCTTTCCTGGAATTAAAGGGTTTGCACTCCTTTTTAAATGTTAATTTCAACTACCTTTTAAATCAGTTATAATTTTTTTAAGAAAAGATAACTGGCATAGGAAATAAACTCAAGGAAAAAGTACATACAGATCATTATTACCTTTTGCCTGGTCCGAAGTCTTCACCTTCAGGCATTTCTGCCCTTTAAAAATAATAACCAAGTGGAGAAAGCTGCAGCCCTTCTGTGCTATAGCAGTTTCTTCTCCGCACTGATGATAATTACCAGGAGGGGAAAAAAAAACCCAGTAGTCAAGTTCTTTCCTTTTTGGAGAAAAGCACTCCTCCCCTACTCAGAAAGTAGGTGTTTACAAACTTCCGAAGCGCCAGCCTGCCTTGAATGAAGCTGGGAGCCGGGTTATTAGGACTGTCCCCTTCTAAATATAAACAGGTCACCTCTTACTCTCGGGACCGTGACAGGCATCTGGGAGCACAGCGCTGCCCGGCTGCCCAGCACTTTCACTCCAGTCCTGTGAGGAGGTGTCACCGCCCAGCTATTAACCTTTACTGGGATGACTTCACCGAAGCCGGCCTACCCTTTCTCTTTCCTGTTTTTTTTTCCTGGCATTGACAAGGCACCCCTCCGAAGGGCAGCGTGGCCACCGGGAGCTTCAAACTTCAGCCTGGGCTCTCAGATCTCCAACTCACAGGAGGGGCTGGCGGGCGGAGAGCAGACGGGCAGGACTGCAAGAGCCAGAAGCTTGTTTGTTCTGGAAACACTTAGCCACTCAGCAAAAAGATCACTTCTCACACACACACACACACACACACAAAAGGGTTGGGGGTGGGGGTGAAGGGGAGATACTGATAAACAATTGTGTTTGGAGCGATATTGTTTTGCAAGAAAATCTTCCTTCGGGTCATCTAGATTTCTCAACTCAGAAGTAAGCACACAAACGTGAGCCTGTGAGTTCCTTTGGGCAACAAGGTTTCTTCTGAGGGACCTCCCTCGGTCATCGGGGAGCAGGCTGACACTGCAACGTGGCTGAGCTGCTGGCCTGAGATGTTTTGATAGCTTGGCCCCTCATCACGTGCACGTGTGCGTGCCAAGTTGCTTCAGTTGTGTCTGACTCTTTGCGACCCCGTGGACTCTAGCCTACCAGGCTCCTCCGTCCAGGGGATTCTCCAGGCAAGAATACTGGAGTGGGTTGCCATTTCCTTCTCCAGGGGATCTTCGTGACCCAGGGATCGAACCCAGGTCTCCTGCATTACAGGCAGATTCTTTAACCTCTGAGCCACCAGGGATGCCAACAAAACTTACTTCGCCCTGCTTTCAAAAGAGCTGGGCAAAATGTTGAGATCCCTTTAGAAATGTAACCTGAAAGCTTTGCACAGAAACTTGAAGCCATTTCTTTTCCTGGTTGGCAAAGTAAGGCCAGAAGTAAGATCTAATTATTAAGAAACAATATATTTTCTTTAGATGAATGCAGCCCGGTGTTCACTGCAGCACTGTTTACAATAGCCATGTAAACAACCACAGTTAGGACATGACCTCAATGTCATCTGCAGATGAATGAGTAAAGTAGATGTGGTACATACATACAGTAGAGTATTACTCAGCCACACAAAATAATGAAATAATGCCACTTGCAGCAAGATGGATGGACCTAAAGATTGTCAGAGTGAGTGAAGTACATCAGAGAAAGACAAGTATCATATGATATCACTTATATATGAAATCTAAAAAAATTGTACAAATGAACTTATTCACGAAATAGAAATAGTCACAGATGTAGGAAACAAGCCATAGTTACCAAAGGGGAAGGGGGAAGGGATAAACTGGGGAGATTAGGACTGACATATATACAGTGTGCACGTGTGCGTGCATGCTAAGTCACTTCAGGTGAGTCTGACTCTGTGAGACTATGGACTGTAACCCGCCAGGCTCCTCTGTCCATAGGATTCTCCAGGCAAGAATACTGAAGCGGGTCGCTGTGCCCTTCTCCAGGGCATCTTCTCGACCCAGGAATCAAACCCATGTCTCTTTCGTCTTCTGCACTGGCAGGCAGGTTCTTTACCACGAGCACCACCTGGGAAGCCCAATATACACACTACTATATGTAAAATAGATAGCTAATAAAACCCACTGCATAGCACAGGAAACTCAACTCAATACTTTGTAATGACCTATATAGGAAAATAATCTAAAAAAGAGTGGATATATGTATAACTGATTCACCTTGCTGAACACGTGTCTGGCCGTCTGGGTGCCCTTTTGCTGGGATGTACAACCTGAAACTAACATAACATTGCAAACCAACCATATTCCAATAAAAACTAATTTTAAAAATAAAAAAAAAGGTACACTTTTTTTGGTATTTATTTTTAAAATTAATTAATTTATTCTAATTGGAAGCTAATTACCCCACAATATTGTGGTGGTCTCTGCCATACATTGACATGAGTCAGCCACGGGTGTACATGTGTCTACCATCCCGAACCCCTTTCCCACCTCCCTCCCCATCCCATCCCTCTGGGTTGTCCCAGTGCACTGGCTTTGAGCGGCCTGTTTCATGCATCGAACTTGGACTGGTGATCTATTTCACATATAGTAATATACAGGTTTCAATGCTGTTCTCTCAAATCACCCCACCCTCGCCTTCTCCCACAGAGTCCAAAGTCTGTTCTTTATATCTGTGCCTCTTTTGCTGTCTCACATACAGGGTCGTCGTTACTGTCTTTCTAAATTCCATATATATGCATTAATACACTATATTGGTGCTCTTCTTTTCTGACTTACTTCACTCTGTATAATAGGCTCCAGTTTCATCCACCTCATTAGAACTGATTCAAATGAATTTTTTAAACAGCTGAGTAATATTCCACTGTGTATATGTAAAACAGTACACTTTTTAAAATATGTGTTCCATTGTCACAGGATTAGTCATAGCTAATCCCAGCAATATCTCTATATCCAATGTACACTTAATAGTCACAAGTCTCTGAAGTGATTTCTAGAGTATAATGAAGAGTGGAAGCAAATATTGTCTACTTTCTTTGAGGAGTATTAGCTATTTTGTGATACAGGCATATTGCAATTCAAGACAATCTTTTAGTATTCCACACAAGACCTCAAGTTTTAGACTTCAAAGGCTAAGAGTAAGTTCCTGTAGTTACTCAAATACATAACTCAAATACTGTTGACCTTGGAAGAAAACAGTCATAAGCAGAGTTCTGAAGATCAGGGTATGCCCGAGCCTCCCAGGATTGGAGTAATGTGCTGTGTTAAAAATTCCAGGTCTAATGAAGTGAAAAATTCATGAGAATATTATCCATGTGACTATTTCCCTTGATCAACCACAATGCTAAATCTATGTTCTAATTCTCTAACAATTCTATCTCATTAATTTTTACCTTTTTTAAATTCTTATAAGTTCCTCTTGTACTAATTTCTTGAATATCTATCTATAGCTGTTGCTGAACTCAGCTGTGGATGACTGCAGAACTGACCACTAGATCCCTGAAACCAGTCTCACAGTTTTAAAGGACAGTTAACTGATCGGCGTGAGAAGTGAATCACTCATCACTACCATATTCCTTTAACAACACCTCCTTTAAGTATGCCTTTGTGCATTTTTGAATTTCTTGCTCCAACTGTAAACTCCCCTTTCAGTATATTTGTGTTAATTTCTGAAATTCACAGGAGTGAGGAGGGAGAAAGTAATGGCTCAGATAACAAACTCCAGGGTGCAGGACACACGGCAAGGCTTCCTCGCCCCAAAAGACACCTGTGGTCCTGCAAGGGATTAGGATGCCCAGGGTCCCCCTCGTCATCACCAAGTCAAAATCTACTGGGCGCCCGAATTTAAGGTCTCACAGAATACAGACATGGGAAAGACCCCGAAGGGCCACGAAACCCATCCAAGACTTTCAGACGCTGGAACTGGGGCCCAGCAGTGAGGTGAGCTGCTGGGGTCAGAGCCAGCAACAGCCTCCAGTCCTGAGGGCTCTTCTCATTCCTCCGGCTGAACAGATGGCAGAGCCTCTCATTCCGGCAAAAGGGCACCCAGACGGCCAGACACGTGTACAGTTCAAGTTCTCTTATACCCATACTCTTTTGAAATTCGTATGCGTTTAATTTTAGTAGTATATTTTAAGTGAACATTTCCATTTTCTCTTGCCGTTTAATCACACAGTATTATGGCCTAAGAAAATAAATGACATTTCAAAGCTAAATGTCCACTTTTCTTTCTTAAAAAAATTAAAAAAAAATTTTTTTTTTAAAGTTTCGGCTGCACTGTGTCCCCATTATGGTGTTTGGGCTACTCTAGCTTCCGCACTTGGCCTTAGTTGCTTTGCGGCACGTTGGATCTTAGCTTTCTGCTGCTGCTGCTAAGCTGCTTCAGTCGTGTCCGACTCTGTGCGACCCCACAGACAGCAGCCCACGAGGCTCCTCTGTCCCTGGGATTCTCCAGGCGAGAATACTGGAGTGGGTTGCCATTTCCTTCTCCAATGCATGAAAGTGAAAAGTGAAAGTGAAGTCTCTCAGTCGTGTCCGACTCTTAGCGACCCCATGGACTGGAGCCTACCAGGCTCCTCCGTCCATGGGATTTTCCAGGCAAGAGTACTGGAGTGGGGTGCCATTGCCTTCTCCGTTAGCTCCCTGACCAGGGATCAAATGGGAGGCCCTGATTACAAGGCAGATTCTTAACCTCTGGGCCACCAGGGATGTCCCTTTCCACTTTTCTTAATGCACTTTTACTCTCCAAAACAGTCACTGGTCTGAGAGCTTTGTTTTCCCCATCACTCCTACAGCGGTGTGGACTGAGACTCTGGAACTTTCAGAGTCAAGAGGAGGGAACCTCCCTCTCCTGGAAGTTACTGGGCAATATTAGAATGAATGGCTGAAAAATGGTGGTGGTGGGAGGAGGTGGTTGTCACTGGTAGAGAGAAAATTACTAAGAGGGGTGGGTTGCCTCTTTGCTGAACTGACCTAACAAAATTCTTGCTGAAGGCTGGCCAGGTGATGAGACATGAGGGATTTGGTTAGGTATTGGTAGGTGGTTTAGTCGCTAAGTCATGTCCAATTCTTGCGACCCCGTGGACTGTAGCCCACCAGGCTCCTCTGTCCATGGGATTCTCCAGTCCAAGAACACTGGAGTGGGTGAAAAAGAGCTCAGAGGAGCCTGATTAGAGCTTGGGCAAAGAGAGTCCTCGTCACCTGCTAAGAACAAGACCCATTAAAAAAATTTGGTTTTGATAGTCCTCAGTGCTGTTGTACAATACTCTCCTGTGATGCTGGACAGTGGCGGTGAGCGTGGGCTCCTGGTCAGCCCAGTGATCACAAGGGTCAATAAGTGATACGCTTACCACCACTCTGTACCCAGACAACCATTCTGCTTTTCACTTTCAGTGCAGTGTCCAATACATTACATGAGATTGCTAAGTTGCTTTAGTTGTGTCCAGCTCTTTGCAACCCCATGGACTGTAGCCCTCCAGGCTCCTCTGTCCATGGGATTCTCCAGGCAAGAATACTGGAGTGGGTTGCCATCCCCCTCCAGGGGATCTTCCTGACCCAGGGACTGAACCTGTGTCTCTTCTGTCTCCTGCACCGGTAGCCAGGTTCTTTACCATTAGTGCCACCTGGGACAATACATTACATGAGACAGTCAACACTTTATTATAAAATAGGCTTTGTGTTACATGATGTTGGGCTTCCCTGGTGGCTTAGATGGTAAAGGATCTGCCTGCAATACAAAAGACCCGGGTTCAATTCCTGAATTGGGAAGATCCCCTGGAGGAGGACATGGCAACCCACTCCAGTATTCTTGTCTGGAGAATTCCAGGGACAGAGAAGCCTGGCAGGCTACGGTCCATGGGGATTGCCAAGAATCGGACATGACTGAGCGACTACTGTTTTATTTTTATTTTTTAGATGATGTTGCCCAATTGTAGGCTCATGGAAGTGTTCTGAGCACATATAAGATTGGCTCAGCTAAACTGCAATGTTCAGTAGGGTAGGTGTATTAATGCATTTTTGACTTACAACATTTTCAACTTACAATAGGTTTATCAGGACATACCGTATCATAACCTGAGGAAGCTTTGAGTCCTGTCACCCACTAGCTGTGATGCACCAAAGCTGCCCCTGATCTGCTCATGAAAACTCTTACCATTTCTTACCACCCCACATTCAGTGCTGTGAAGGAGGAAGCTTGCATTAGCCTTGGCATGGAAACTGGCAAATGCTACATATCAGCTGCTATTCCCTACTGACAGTTGCTAGAAATGTACCCACACAAAACTGCCTACTAGACATCTGAATCTGTGTTAAATTAATTAAATAGGGACGCCATCAGATCCAGTGGTTCTAAGGCCTTAGAAGCCTATGTAATACAATCATAACCTGAGCCTACAAATGCTGCAAGGTTAAGAAACAAAAGAACAGCTAATCACATACATCTAACCAGTATTTCCCAAATAAGGACAACCACTTAGTTCAGTTCAGTCACTCAGTTGTGTCCGACTCCTTTCGAACCCATGGACTGCAGCACACCAGGCTTCTCTGTCCATCACCAACCAACTCCTGAAGCGTGCTCAAACTGATGTCCATTGAGTCAGTGATACCATCCAACCATCTCATCCTGTCTTTGCTTCTCCTCCTGCCTTCAATCTTTCCCAGCATCAGGGTCTTTTCCAGTGAGTCAGTTCCTTACATCAGGTGGCCAAAGTACTGGAGTTTCAGCTTCAGCATCCATCCTTCCAATGAATATTCAGGACTGATTTTCTTTAGGATTGACTGGTTGGATCTCCTTGCAGTCTAAGGGACTCTCAAGAGTCTTCTCAAACATCACAGTTCAAAATCATCAATTGTTCGGTGCTCAGCTTTCTTTATAGTCCAACTCTCATATCCATACATGAATACTGGAAAAACCATAGCTTTGACCAGAAAAACCTTTGTCAGCAACCACTTAGGCTAAAGCCAATCAGATGATTTCCTCTCTCTGCTTCTGTGTCTTCTCTATAAAAGACTCATTTGTCCCCAGTTCCCGCCAATGGAGCATCCTAACCACTTCTGGTTTGGTGCTGCCAGGTTCAAATTGATTGTTTTGTTCAAATAAGCTCTTAAAGTGCTTAATATGCCTCAGTGTATCTTTTAATAACTGGAATTCCCACAAACGTCTCTAAAAACAAGTCCAGAGAGGACCCACCGTCTCTCAGCAACCGGCTCTCCCTTCTCCTTGCCTGTTTCTTCTCTTCTTTTTATTTCTTTCTTTAGAAAAATCATTTCCCATAGCATTCTCAATCTTATTTTTATGATTCATTTTCTTCATAGAATTTAGCAACATCTCCATGGATCTTCACTACTTGTTGACATCTATCTGAATCCCTCCCTCCCAACTAGGAGATATGCTGGGATCTTAGCCTCTTGTTCATTATTGTTTCTCAACAGTATTACAGAGCGTGATAGACCTAGCTCCTAGAACATACCATATTATTTTAGGGTGATATTATTAGTTAGTATTAGTTACATCAGTAAGTGAAGAAATGTTCCAAATGGTCAACTAAGACAAAAACATGGGGATTACATTCATTCTTCCCTCTCCATCACCAGCCAGGGGAGACTTTTCACTAAGTACTATCTACTCTAACACGTGAGCTGTATTTGTAACCACCCTGGAGGCTATGCCCGCTGTACTTACTGTCCTGAATTAGTCCAGCATCATCCGTTGTTTTGGCTAGGGCCCACCAAATGTTTGTGATCAAGCACCCCTAGCAGGACACACTCTCCAAATCCATGGTGACTTCATCTTCATATATATTTTGATATACATACATGATTTGCAAATACTTTATGTATTTCATACATCATATGTAAAATAAAAACACATAGAGATAAAATAAATACAGGCATTCTTTATAATTGCAACCCCTCCAAAAGAAACAGCCTAGAGGCTTATCAGCAAAGGGTTAATTATATTTCAGTACAATGAAATCTTATGATAAAAAGGATGAGATTATGAAAATCTTTCCATAATATAGTCAGTTACCCAGGGACTGAACCTGTGTCTCTTCTGTCTCCTGCACCGGTAGCCAGGTTCTTTACCATTAGTGCCACCTGGGACAATACATTACATGAGACAGTCAACACTTTATTATAAAATAGGCTTTGTGTTACATGATGTTGGGCTTCCCTGGTGGCTTAGATGGTAAAGGATCTGCCTGCAATACAAAAGACCCGGGTTCAATTCCTGAATTGGGAAGATCCCCTGGAGGAGGACATGGCAACCCACTCCAGTATTCTTGTCTGGAGAATTCCAGGGACAGAGAAGCCTGGCAGGCTACGGTCCATGGGGATTGCCAAGAATCGGACATGACTGAGCGACTACTGTTTTATTTTTATTTTTTAGATGATGTTGCCCAATTGTAGGCTCATGGAAGTGTTCTGAGCACATATAAGATTGGCTCAGCTAAACTGCAATGTTCAGTAGGGTAGGTGTATTAATGCATTTTTGACTTACAACATTTTCAACTTACAATAGGTTTATCAGGACATACCGTATCATAACCTGAGGAAGCTTTGAGTCCTGTCACCCACTAGCTGTGATGCACCAAAGCTGCCCCTGATCTGCTCATGAAAACTCTTACCATTTCTTACCACCCCACATTCAGTGCTGTGAAGGAGGAAGCTTGCATTAGCCTTGGCATGGAAACTGGCAAATGCTACATATCAGCTGCTATTCCCTACTGACAGTTGCTAGAAATGTACCCACACAAAACTGCCTACTAGACATCTGAATCTGTGTTAAATTAATTAAATAGGGACGCCATCAGATCCAGTGGTTCTAAGGCCTTAGAAGCCTATGTAATACAATCATAACCTGAGCCTACAAATGCTGCAAGGTTAAGAAACAAAAGAACAGCTAATCACATACATCTAACCAGTATTTCCCAAATAAGGACAACCACTTAGTTCAGTTCAGTCACTCAGTTGTGTCCGACTCCTTTCGAACCCATGGACTGCAGCACACCAGGCTTCTCTGTCCATCACCAACCAACTCCTGAAGCGTGCTCAAACTGATGTCCATTGAGTCAGTGATACCATCCAACCATCTCATCCTGTCTTTGCTTCTCCTCCTGCCTTCAATCTTTCCCAGCATCAGGGTCTTTTCCAGTGAGTCAGTTCCTTACATCAGGTGGCCAAAGTACTGGAGTTTCAGCTTCAGCATCCATCCTTCCAATGAATATTCAGGACTGATTTTCTTTAGGATTGACTGGTTGGATCTCCTTGCAGTCTAAGGGACTCTCAAGAGTCTTCTCAAACATCACAGTTCAAAATCATCAATTGTTCGGTGCTCAGCTTTCTTTATAGTCCAACTCTCATATCCATACATGAATACTGGAAAAACCATAGCTTTGACCAGAAAAACCTTTGTCAGCAACCACTTAGGCTAAAGCCAATCAGATGATTTCCTCTCTCTGCTTCTGTGTCTTCTCTATAAAAGACTCATTTGTCCCCAGTTCCCGCCAATGGAGCATCCTAACCACTTCTGGTTTGGTGCTGCCAGGTTCAAATTGATTGTTTTGTTCAAATAAGCTCTTAAAGTGCTTAATATGCCTCAGTGTATCTTTTAATAACTGGAATTCCCACAAACGTCTCTAAAAACAAGTCCAGAGAGGACCCACCGTCTCTCAGCAACCGGCTCTCCCTTCTCCTTGCCTGTTTCTTCTCTTCTTTTTATTTCTTTCTTTAGAAAAATCATTTCCCATAGCATTCTCAATCTTATTTTTATGATTCATTTTCTTCATAGAATTTAGCAACATCTCCATGGATCTTCACTACTTGTTGACATCTATCTGAATCCCTCCCTCCCAACTAGGAGATATGCTGGGATCTTAGCCTCTTGTTCATTATTGTTTCTCAACAGTATTACAGAGCGTGATAGACCTAGCTCCTAGAACATACCATATTATTTTAGGGTGATATTATTAGTTAGTATTAGTTACATCAGTAAGTGAAGAAATGTTCCAAATGGTCAACTAAGACAAAAACATGGGGATTACATTCATTCTTCCCTCTCCATCACCAGCCAGGGGAGACTTTTCACTAAGTACTATCTACTCTAACACGTGAGCTGTATTTGTAACCACCCTGGAGGCTATGCCCGCTGTACTTACTGTCCTGAATTAGTCCAGCATCATCCGTTGTTTTGGCTAGGGCCCACCAAATGTTTGTGATCAAGCACCCCTAGCAGGACACACTCTCCAAATCCATGGTGACTTCATCTTCATATATATTTTGATATACATACATGATTTGCAAATACTTTATGTATTTCATACATCATATGTAAAATAAAAACACATAGAGATAAAATAAATACAGGCATTCTTTATAATTGCAACCCCTCCAAAAGAAACAGCCTAGAGGCTTATCAGCAAAGGGTTAATTATATTTCAGTACAATGAAATCTTATGATAAAAAGGATGAGATTATGAAAATCTTTCCATAATATAGTCAGTTTTAAAAATAGAGACTAGAAAACAAAATGTATAGCCTCCCATTGATGTAAAAATATACAGTTATATATTGATGAAAATATCTGAACAAAGATATGAATGAAGAAAGGGAAACTAGGAGACAAGGGGAAGAGAAAGGGGGAGGGGAAGAGGAGGGGGGAGGGGAAGAGAAAGAAAAAATGTTTCAAAGGACCTATACTGAGCTATTAATTGTGGGGTTTTTTTTCCAGCTTAAGAAAACAATAAATATCTTCACTTGTATTCTTTTTGCCTGTTTTTCAACAACAAATACAAATGGTTCATCTGATTAAAAAATGTTCTTAAAATAGGAAAAAGAAAAAAAACGTTACTTTTAAGTGGAAGGAAAAAATTTTCTGTGGTTTCCTGTCACTAAAGGAAAAAAAAAAAAATCTATATTCTTTCAGTTGAGAAACAAGGCCTCAGGACTTTTCCCACAAGCCAGACCAGAAAGAGTTCCCGTCTACAAGCAGCTGGCTGTTCAGAAAAAGATTCGTGTTGACTGAAAGAACAAGAGAAAGGAAACAGAAGCAAGCCCTCCCTCCACCCACTGACTTGAGAGGATAGGAATTCCCCTTCTCCACCTTCTTCATGCGTGCGTGTTAAGTCGCTTCAGTTGTGTCCGACTCTTTGTGATCCCATGGACTATAGCCCGGTAACCTGCCAGGCTCCTCTGTCCATGGGATCCTCCAGGCAAGAACACTGGAGTGGGTTTGCCATGCCCTCCTCTTCCCGACCCAGGGATCAAACCTGTGTCTCTCATGTCTCCTGTATTGGCAGGCGGATTCTTTACCACTAGCACCACCTGGGAATCCCACTGAAGACTTTCAATGCATATTCTTCATAGAAGAAGGTGGTGTCACCAACACAGATATTGTTTCCCATGATAAGTCAGAGTATACATTATGCACTTTGCAAAAGTGGAATAAGGATGTCAATTAGCATCAAAGCCAATGCATTTCTGGAACAAAGTGGAAAAGGACATCTTTTTCCTCTTAGATTAAAAAGAAATAAAAGGCTCAAATGACTATACACGTATACCATGTGAATAATGTCATTCAGTAGTGATGATCTTATGAACAGTCATAACATCTTACACTGAGAGATGGTACCTGTCTCTTGCTTTCTGGTTGGTGGAGTCATACTGAGACTTGTCCTAGATCCGTGGCTTTCCAGGTGAAAAAAAAAAATAAAACCCTATTTTCCCTAAATGCTGTTATGACAAAGCTTAGTATATAAAAGATACAACAACCCAAAAGAGTGATTCAGGATTAACTGGGGGCAGGGCACTGAGAGGTGGACTCGATTCTGAACAAAGGCAGCCCCTGAATTGAGTCCTTGGAAATCCAGAGTTGCATGAGATACAGATGGAAAACTGTGACCAGGATTATCTGGACAGCCAGGAAGAGAAAGTGGGAATCTTTTTTTCTCAGTTACTTCTTGTAATAATTAGGACAGAATCAACACAGCTGACTGGATAAAGAAGGCTGAGCACAGAAAAAAAATGATCCTTTCAACCTGTGGTGTTGGAGAAGACTCCTGAGAGGCCTTTGGACAGCAAGGAGATCAAACCAGTCCATCCTAAAGAAAATCAACTCTGAATATTCATTGGAAGGACTTATGCTGAAGCTGAAGCGCTAATACTTTGGTCACCTGATGTGAAGAGTCAACTCATTGGAAAGGACCCTGATGCTGGGAAAGACTGAAGGCAAAAGGAGAAGGGGGTGGCAGAGGATGAGATGGTTAGATAGCATCACCCACTCAATGGACATGAATCTGAGCAAACTCAGGGAGACAACGGAGGACAGAGGAAGCTGGTGTGCTACTGTCCACAGGGGTCACAGAGCCAGACACAACTTAGCAATTAAACAACAAAACAACTCAGTTACCCATTTTATTTTTTTTAAGCTTAGAGTTATGAAGCATTTTCCTCAAATTTCTTTTCATCCAAACATAGCTGGTACTCTGTAACCAACACATGGAGCTTCTGAGGGCCTGTCCTCCAGCTTTCTGGTCAACCTCCTCCTTCCTTTTGCTGGAGGTACCACTGTAGTCATCCTATTTCCTGGCATGGGACAGTCTTCATTTTCACCTCTTGTCCTGGTATAATCAGTAACAGACCCCTTGCACTCTCATCAGTGTCCCTGTTTAGGTGATCAGTTGTAGGACAACCCAACATGTTACCACATTCTTACTTGTTAGAACTTCCATGCCGCTAATTTGTGCTTGATTCTTGTTTTCATTACCGCATAATTTATTACTGTCCCAACAGGGATGCCTCTCAACTGGAGCCAAGTCTGTGCCACAGATCATTCAGTTTAGCTAGGGAATGCCTCTCACACCTTTCCAGTCTGGTCCATACCACATGCATCTTCTGACTTGTCATCGTGGACTGAACTGCATCCTTTCCTAAAAAAGATACTGCTGGAGTGACGCTGTCTGGAAACTGTGGTTTGGACATTTGTGGATGCAGTTGCCCCAGGGATGAAGGAAGAGTCAGCACTCAGGAGTGTAAGGATCAAACTATGGGAGAAGAATCAGCGAATGGCTGAAGGGAAAAGGGGGTGAAGGAGTAGAGAGAAGTTTCGGGGTAGAGAAAAGGGAGGAAGCACAGTGAAAGACCCAATAGCCTCCAAGAGGTGGGTCCTATGCCAATGCGTCTTGCTCATGCCGATCTCTGTGGGGCTGTATCTGATGCTCTGAAGTTTAAATCAAAATCTTTTTATTGATGTATATTTGATTTACCATGTTGTGTTAGTTTCAGATGTACAGCAAAGTGATTCAGCTTTACACATATATATATATATATACACACAATACATATATACACATGTGTATATACATACATATAATGTTCTTGTCCAGATTCTTTTGCATTAGAGGTTATTACAAGATTCTGAATATAGTTTGCTGTGCTATACAGTAAGTAGGTCCTTGCTTCTTGTTGTTGTTGCTCAGTCACGAAGTCATGTCCGAGTCTTTGCCACCCCATGGACTGCAGCATGCCAGGCACCCTTGTCCTTCACTCTGTCCAGAAGTTTGCTCAGACTCGTGTTGATTGAGTCAATGATACCATCCAACCATCTCATTCTCTGTCATCCCCTTCTTTTGCCTTCAGTCTTTCCCAGCATCAGGGTCTCTTCCAATGAATCAGCTCTTTGCATTAGGTGGCCAAACCTTCAGTTTCAGCATCAGTCCTTCCAATGAATGTTCAGGGTTGATTTCCTTTAGAATTGACAGGTTTGATCGCCCTGCAGTCTGGTTTGATCTCCTCCAGCACCACAATTCAAAAGCATCAATTCTTTGGCGCTTAGCCAGAATCTTTATCACCAGGCTCCCACATTCATACATGGAAGCTAGAAAAATCATAGCTTTGGCTTATGTGTTTCTTAATAAAAGTTCACTATGTGTTGTTAAATTTTAAATCGTGATATTTAGGAGTGAATGACCATTTGAACCTATGAAGGAAAGTGTAAACAACACAAGTAACCATTTGCTGATTCATTCGGCAGATTCATGGTGGGGTAATGGCAGTTGGGGAGGAGCAGGAAAGGGACGGTGAATTCGGGGCACAGGAGTAGCCTCAGGAGACCTGGAGAGGAAGAGGAGGCTGCCTGGCAACTGCTTAAGGAAGAGCGAGGAGAAGAGGGTTCCTGGAAACCAGCCAGGTGCTGAGACCTTGTGAGTCACATCACCCTGTCTCACTGGCCTGGGTTGTGTGTCTGTGTATCAGTTCAGTTCAGTTCAGTTTAGTCGCTCAGTCATGTCCGACTCTTTGCGACCCCACAGACTGCAGCATGCCAGGCCTCCCTGTCCATCACCAACTCCTGGAGTCCACCCAAACTCATGTCCATTGAGTTGGTGATGCCATCCAACCATCATCCTCTGTTGTCCCCTTCTCCTCCTGACCTCAATCTTTCTCAGCATCAGGATCTTTGCAAATGAGTCAGCTCTTTGCATCAGGTGGCCAATGTACTAGAGTTTCAGCTTCAACATCAATCCTTCCAATGAACACCCAGGACTGATCTCCTTTAGGATGGACTGGTTGGATCTCCTTGCAGTCCAAGGGACTCTCAAGAGTCTTCTCCAACACCACAGTTCAAAAGCATCAATTCTTCAGCCCTCAGCTTTCTTTATAGTCTAACTCTCACAGCCATACATGACCACTGGTGTATCATTTACTGAGACCCA
This sequence comes from Cephalophus harveyi, assembly GCA_006410635.1. Taxonomy (NCBI): domain Eukaryota; kingdom Metazoa; phylum Chordata; class Mammalia; order Artiodactyla; family Bovidae; genus Cephalophus; species Cephalophus harveyi. The sequence continues at coordinate 132,031 of SJYT01075170.1, forward strand.
TTTCAATGCGCTTAACAGGGTCTCTCCAGAGTCCTATTTGTGACTGCTTCTCCAAGGACCTGTTGTCAGTGGTGACTGGTTCACTCCCACTTACTTCCTCATGCCTTCTTTAGAACATCATTGATGCTCTTCTCTATCGGAGGGGTTATTTCTTTATCTCTTCTCCCTCCCATCCTTTTCAAACTCCTTCCCTCCCAATTGTATAAAACTCCAGCAGGAGTACCGGAGAAGGCAATGGCACCCCACTCCAGTACTCTTGCCTGGAAAATCCCATGGACGGAGGAGCCTGGTGGGCTGCAGTCCATGTGGTCGCTGAGAGTTGGACACGACTCAGTGACTTTCACTTTCACTTTTCACTTTCATGAATTGGAAAAGGAAATGGCAACCCACTCCAGTGTTCTTACCTGGAGAATCCCAGGGACAGGGGAGCCTGGTGGGCTGCCATCTATGGTGTTGCACAGAGTCGGACACGACTGAAGCGACTTAGCAGCCAGCAGGAGTACAGACATGGTAGAAATCAAATTCCCAAGGCTTGCAATGTCACTATTGGTTCAAGCTTCCCTTCACAGAATAATCCTGAAGAATAACAATCCTGTTTCTGAATAATCTTGCATGCTTATTGAAAGCTCCTTTCTCAGGCTCTATGTGTATTTCAGGGGTTAAAAGTCCTTGACAGAGAATCTTTGGTTCCAAGAAAGTTAGGACAAATAGCTGTCAGAGAGAAAGAACTCTGGCAGGTCTTACTGCTCTTAGTAAACATAAGGAAATGGAAAATTTCTAAAGCCACAAATCGTAGAGACAGAGGTCTTTGTGGATGGTAAAGCCTGGAGTGACTCAAACAAGAGTGCCACACAGCTCAAGCCAAAACTTATCTCTTGCACTTAAAAATACATTGTAGAGAGCACTGGGTTGCGCTCCCTGGATCATACAGCAAATTCCCACTGGCTATCCATTTTACATATGGTAATGAGCATATTAAAAAGTAGAGACATTACTTTGCCAACAAAGGTCCATATAGTCAAAGCTGTGGCTTTTCCAGTAGTCGTGTATGGATGAGAGTTGGACTGTAAAGAAAGCTGAGCACCGGAGAACTGATACTTTTGAACTGTGGTGCTGGAGAAGACTCTTGAGAGTCCCTTGGACAGCAAGGAGATCAAAACAATCAATCCTAAAGGAAATCAGTCCTGAATATTCACTGGAAGGACTGATGCTGAAGCTGAAGCTCCAGTACTTTGGTCACCTGATGTGGAGAACTGACTCATGGGAAAAGACCCTGATGCTGGGAAAGATTGAAGGCAGAAGAAGGGGACAACAGAGGATGAGATGGTTGGATGGCATCACCGACTCGATGGCCATGAGTTTGAGCAAGCTTCAGGAGTTGGTGATGGACAGGAAAGCCTGGCATGCTGCAGTCCATGGGGGTCACAAAGAGTCAGACACGACTGGGCCACTGAACTGAACATATCCGTTTCCACGCTCCTGTCTGAATTTGTCCCGTTCTCTCCTTCCCCACTGTGTCCACAAGTCTGTTGTCTACATCTGCATCTGACCCAATTAAAAATAAATTACTTTTAAAAAACACAATGAAAAACCGAGGGTAATTACAACCTATGTTTAACCAAGGATTATGTAACACTTTCATCTGTTAATCTTCCTTATCACATGTTGCTAAGTCAGTGTTAAAAAGCAGTTTTCATTCCTTAAATAGCACCTGATAAGATGCTTCTTGGTTGTACATTTACCCAGTATTTGGTGGAGAAGCCAAACTGAAATGGAGACCATTCAGCTCCATAGCCTTGTACTAGTTAATCATTGTTAGCTTTGAGGGTATGGGCCGGGGACCAGAGAATCCCTTTCAAGTCCCATTTCACCACGCATCAACTGACACCCTTGTGGCCTTGGCTGGATGAGTTCCACCAGCTGCCCCAGCCTTCGGAAGGGCTGAGAGATCTCAGACACTGAAAGAACCTCCCCTCCAGGTAACTGCGTTTCTGAGAATGTTCTCCAGGCCTGGCTAGCATCCGATAGCCTCCAGGCATTTCTGGAGATGAATCAGTCCCTTTAGAAATGTTTGCTACAAGAAAAGCTGGGTCTTGTTCAGTCGCTCAGTTGTGTCTCACTCTGCAACCCCATGAACTGCAGTACGCCAGGGTTCCCTGTCCTTTGCTATCACCCGGAGTTTGCTCAAATTCATGTCCTTTGAGTCAGTAATGCCATCCAACCATCTCATCCTCTGTCATCCCCTTCTCCTCCTGCCTTCAATCTTTCCCAGCATTAGGATCTTTTTCAATGAGTCAGTCATTCAAATTGGAGAAGGAAGTGGCAACCCACTCCAGTGTTCTTACCTGGAGAATCCCAGGGACGGGGGAGCCTGGTGAGCTGCCGTCCATTGGGTTGCACAGAGTCGGACACGACTGAAGCGACTTAGCAGCAGTCATTCAAATCAGGTGGCCCAAGTATTGGAGCCTCAGCTTCAGCATCAGTCCTTCCAAGAATATTCAGGGCTGACTTCTTTTAGGATGGACTGGCTTGATATCCTTACTGTCTCAAGAGTCTTCTCCAACAACACAGTTTGAAAGCATCAATTCCTCGGCATTCAGCCTTCTTTACAGTCCAACTCTCACATCTGTACATGACTACTGGAAAAATGACATCTTTGACTAGAAGACCTTGGTCTCTTGCTGGTCTTCATCAGTAAAGAGAGCCTTCACTATCAGATCGCCAGTCTAGGTTTGATGCATGAGACTGGGCTGGTGCTCAGGGCTGGTGCACTGGGATGACCCAGAGGGATGGGATGGGGAGGCAGATGGAAGGGAGGTTTAGGATGGGGAACACATGTACATCCATCACTGATTCATGTCAGTGTATGGCAAAAACCACCACAATATTGTAAAGTAATTAGCCTCCAATTAAAATAAATAAATAAATTAATTAATTTTTTTTAAAAGAGAGTCTTCACTGCAGAGACCCATATCTGCTTCTCATGGCAGGATGGCTCTCTCCAGTAAACTATAGGACCAGCATCTCCTTATCACCTCAGCCACTGTCTGCCCACCTGATAATAAACCTGGCCTCTCAGAAACGCAGTATCGCTCCTTCCGGCCACCTCAAGGCTCCAGATAAGGCAGCCCTGAGTGAGTTCGTTTCTAGCAGGCACGAGCAAAGCCCTCTCAATGACTGGCAAAAAGCAATGCGTTTTAAAAACCCAATGAAACAAATCCAAAAGGTGAACCCGTAGGAAGCCTTAGTAGAGAAACTGGGTCCATTGAGCTGACAGGGCAGGGACTTCCCCGGTCATCCAGTGGTTAAGCCTTCTCCCTACAAGGCTGGGGGTGTGGATTCCATCCCAGGTTGGGGAGCTAAGATTCCACATGCTTCATGGCCCAAATACCAAAACATAAAACAGAAGCAATACTGTAAGGAATTCAATAAAGACTTTTTAAAAATGGTCCACATAAAAAAAAATCTTTAAAAAAAAAACCCAAAAAACTGACAGGGTTGATCTCTGATTTCCAGCCTCTACAATGATTCCCCATGAGGGGCTCCCCCCAGGACCCAGCCCCTCACTCCTATAAGCATAACAAACGTGTTTTATTTTAATAACCTTTTCATTTGGGAATGATTTGAGATTTACAGAACAGCCGCAAAGATAGTACCCAGAGCGCCTGCCCACCCCCTCACTTAGATTCCCGTGGGTTACCATCTTACGTTACCACGGCACGTCCATCAGAACTACATGCCAGCATCAGTAGATGACTATGAACACCAGATTTTATTTTTAGTTTCTTCCACTAATGTCCTTTTTCTCTTCCAGGATCCCATCGGGGCATCACAGTACATTCAATCATGATACCCCCTGAGCTTCTGTGCTCTGGGAGAGCTGCTCCTTTTCCCTTGGTTTCCTACCTAGACACGTTTTTTGTGGGGGTTTTTTATGACCACACTGCATGGCATGTGGAACTTCCCCAACTAGGAATCAAACCGGGGCCTCCTGCCGTGGAAGCCCAGGGTCTTGACTGCTGAGCCATCAGGGAAGTCTCTTTACATTGACAGTTGTGAGGACTACTTCGTAGCTATCAGGTAATTTTATAGGATGCCCTCAGTTTGGATCTTTCTGATATTTGTCTCGTGAGTCGACTGAGGTTATGGATTTCCCTGGTGGCTCAGCTGGTAAAGAATCCGCCTGCAATGTGGGAGACCAGGGTTCGATCCCCAGTCAAACGTTGGGAAAATCCCCTGGAGAAGGAAGGGAAAGGCTACCCACTCCAGTATTCTGGCCTGGAGAATTCCAAAGACTGTATAGTCCATGAGGTCACAGAGAGTCAGACACGACTGAGTGACTTTCACTATGGATTTGGGGGCAAGACGATGCCGGAGGAGAAGGGCCCTTCCCATCACACTGGGCCTTTCCTGATGTCCACATGACTTCTCCCTGGTGACAGTCGCTCGATCACTGAGACTGATTACACAGCGTGTCTGCCAGGTTTCCCCATTGCAAAGTTATCGCTTTTCCCTTTCCATACTCTGGTCTTGGAAAGCAACTCCAAGTCCCACCCACATTCAGGGGGAGGGAGGTGGTGCCCAAGGGACACAGCTCACCTCCTGAAGGCAGGGGGAGCAGCTTCAACTCTTCAGAATTCTTCTGGAAGGAAGACTTGCCTTTCCTCCTTCCCTCACCAACTCCTCTATTCATGTATATCAATCAGGGCGGACTCATGAGCACTCAGAGTGTGTAGTGTATGTATGCCAGTCGCTCAGTCAAGTCTGACTGTGACCCCACGGACTGTAGCCAGTCAGGCTCTTCTGTCCACGGAGTTCTCCAGGCAAGGATACTGGAGTGGGTGCTATTCCCTTCTCCAGGGGATCCTCATGACCCCGGGATCCAGCCCTGCGTTGCAGGCCGACTCTTCTACCATTTGAGCCACCAGGGAAGCCATAGCCAATGCTATATGATGGGCTTTTTGCTGTGCAAACTGTTCAGCTGCCAACTCTGCCCACCCCACCCTTCCACGACTCCTCCTCCAGCCCCTTAAGAGACCGAGAGAGGCCACCTCTTTGCGCACCCCTTGACTGGCCCAACTCCAGCCCTCACTCTCCAGCTGGGCTTAGGATCAACCACAGTGCACCTGAACCCCCCCAACATCATCTTGCTTCCTTCCCACTCAGTGTAAGCACCAGCCAAGGGGCGATATGGAGACTGAACTGAGAAGTCAGAGGTGGGCAGACACGGGAGCAAAAGCCTGTGCTCCACACGTGCATGTCCATTTCCACAGACATGGGTGAGGTGGGGGCGCTGTGTGTGCCCCCCTGGGGGGTGACATCGGCCGTGAACAGTGTCCTCGGAGGTGAGCCATCTGCACACCAGCGCGTTCTTACGAAACCATGACCACCTGCTATTTTTTCCTTACTCTCATAAAACGTCCAGGTTTGTAACCAAGTTCAGATTTCCTTTCCACGTGTGCCACGCGTCCTTACGTTTCATGTGTCTTTCCTATTTTGAGTACAGAGGAAGTCCACAGTTTAAAAATGGAAAGGAGTCTTGGCTTCTTCACCTGTGCCTACTTTTAGCATCAAAACCATGGCAACATCATACACATAGTTCATCATACGTTTTCACAACAGATTTATTCTGCCAGGGATGGCTTTCTGATCTGCTTATTTAAAACCAATGTGAATTTTATATCAAACTTGAATTTACACATGACAATGAAATCCTACACTGTACTGAAAGCTGGAGAGGCCCATGAGAGGTGAAGACTCCCCCAACCCAGCTTCTGTGTTCATCAGGAGCAATAAGAGTGTACACACTGCCTTGGTTCTAAGTCAGCAAAGAGCAAGGGACGGGCTGTGTCAGGGGCTGGAACAGAGGCCAGGAAGCAACATGTCTTCCCACACGAGCCTCGATGGGTGTGTGAGCAGGGACACCACGTTTCCACGTGTCTTCCAGGGTGGGCGGGGGGTCCACTTCTCCTCCCATCAAGTGCAGCTGCTGTCACAGAAGGGGTTCACAGGGAGGCGCCCCAACAATGAGAAACAGCTATTCCTGAAGTCTCTGCGATGGCACAGGATTACAAACCCGAAGGGCAAAACTGAGGTTCCTCTAGGGGCATTGGCCTGAAAAGTAGGCTTCACTGGAGGCATGCCACAGGCCCCAAACAGGCACAGTTCTTTAAAACATGCTTTGCTGCATTGTGCGAGAAATTATCCCTCTAAAAGATTATTTCAAGCTGGAGAAGACTCTTGAGAGTCCCTTGGACTTCAAGGAGATCAAGCCAGTCCATCCTAAAGAAAACCCTGAATTTTCTTTGGAAGGACTGATCCTGAAGCTGAAGCTCCAATCCTTTGGCCTCCTGATGTGAAGAACTGACTCATTGGAAAAGACCCTGATGCTGGGAAAGATTGAAGGCAGGAGGAGAAGGGGCGACAGAGGATGAGATGGTTGGATGGCATCATTGACTCAAAGGGCATGAGTTTGCGGAAGCACCGGGAGATGGTGAGGGACAGGGAAGCCAGGCATGCTGCTGTCCATGGGGCCACAGAGTCGCACATGACTTGGCAACTGACAATGACAACAAATCCCTCCAATCGAGGAGCTGTCACATGTCTGTGACCTGTCACAGACCAGGGTTGCGCATTCAGCTTTAAAATTTTGAATAGAAAAGCACTAGGAGAGGAAGAATGACTGAAATGACATCAATCAATGCTGCTCTGGGAAGCTTTTAGATGTCACAGCGGTTGCCTGGTTGATAGGGTGGGTAAAAATAATAACACTAATTAAAGAGGTGGGTAAAAAATAATAACACAAATTAAAGAGAAAGACATTTATCACAGATTTCTTAATTATTTTGGGGTGTGCAACTTCACAGCTTAAGCAACTGTGTTATCGTAATATAAGCTTAGGAAAAATTTCTCCAAAAAGCAGTATACTAGCCCATGGATCTCTGTTCAATGTTATGTGGCAGCCTGGATGGGAAGGGAGTTTGGAAAGGAATGGATACATGCATAAGTGTGGCTGAGTCCTTTTGCTGTCCAGTGGAAACTATCACAATATTGTTAATCAGCTATACCCCCAATACAAAATAAAAAGTTTTAAGAAAATTACTATACTAAATATTCGTGTGCCAAAGATGGAGCCATGCAGTTCTCCAGAGATGGGGGTTGTGGGAAGGGAATTGGGTGAAGGTGGACAAAAGATACAAACTTTCAGTCTGAAGATAAACAAGTCCTGGGATGTAACATATAGCATGGTCACTATAGTTAATTACACTATATTGTATATTTGAAAGTTGCTAAGAGAGTAAACCTTAAAAATTCTCATCACACACACAAAAAGGGTAACTGGGGACTGCCCTGGTAGTCCAGTGTTTAAGACTTTGTGCTCCCAGTGCAAGGGGCCCAGGTTCGATCCCTGGCCAGGGAAGTAGATCCCATGTGCCACAATTACGAGTTCACGTGCCGAAACTAAAGCTCTCCAGTGCCACAACTAAGACTTGGTGCAGCCAAACAAATAAGGGATGAACGAATATTTAAAAAAAAAAAAAAAATGCAACCGTACGGTTGCTGTCGTTCAGTCGCTAAATCATGTCCGACTCTTTTGTGACCCTATGACCAACAGCCCGCCAGACTCCTATCAGTAGGATTCTCCAGGCAAGAACATGGCAGATTTGCCATCTCCTCCTCCAGGGGATCTTCCAGACCCGGGGGCTGAACCTGAGTCTCCTCCTTGACAGGGAGATTCTTTACCACTGAGCCACAGGGAAGTCCAACTGTATGGCAATGGCTGATAACTTCTTTTTGTAATATGTATTTGTGCTCAATAATTATCTTATACACCTGAAACTTATACAAAGTTGTATGGTAATTATATCTCAATAAAACGGGAGGGAGAGGGATAAAAATAGAGTGAAAAAGTGACTGACTGAAATAGCTGTTTATAGCTTGGATCAATTTCCATGATTTTAGTCCTCTATCACAACTCAGGAAAGAAAATAACTTGTTCTGGAAAACGTGTTAAAGCCAAAAAGTGGCCCTCATTTTAATAAAATTGACATGGAGAAGAGGAAAAACAGCATTTTGAAATTAAAAATGCATAAGATGTTATGCAAATGAGTTGTGATTTTATATCTGTCAACACAGTGAGCTAACAGTGATTTCACAATTACTTCAAGTCAAAAACTGGACCCTTTCTATTTACATTCCAGGAAGCTGATGTAGGCAAAGTGGCCTAAAACTTTTCCTGGATCTTGGCGACGGAAAGGAGAGCCAACACACATTCAAGGTGCCTTTATGTTGCGTATGAATTGTATTCTGAATGGAAGGAGAAATCATCAAAATAGTCCTGGCTGCTGCATGAAGACCCCCCTTCAGGGTTAAGAGGAAGTGTGGGGGTCAGTCAGGGGTAAGATCTGGCCCAGGCCCAAGGGAATGACAGAGTGGGGCTTGGGGGTCTAGGTCACATTCTGGAGATGGAGCCAAGCAGGTTTCCTTATGGACTGAACTTCTGAAATATGCATTAGGTGAAACCACATATGACTTCAGACTATACACCTGACCCCATGAAGCCCTTAAAAGCATGTCTTTGAAAAATAGCTAATGGCCTAGGATACCCAACATATTAAAAAAGCCTGGAGAACTTTTCTGCAAAATGGCCCCATACTAAACATTTTCAAATCTGTGGGCCACATGGTCTCTATCACAGCTAATCAACTCCTTTACTGTAGCTCAGTTTTCCAGTAGTCATGTATGAATGTGAGAGCTGGATCATAAAGAAAGCTGAGCATTGAAGAATTGATGCTTTCCAACATTCAGAAAACGAAGATCATGGCATCTGGTCCCATTACTTCATGGGAAATAGATGGGGAAACAGTGGAAACAGTGTCAGGCTTTATTTTTGGGGGGCTCCAAAATCACTGCAGATGGTGACTGCAGCCATGAAATTAAAAGACGCTTACTCCTTGGAAGAAGTTATGACCAACCTAGATAGTATATTCAAAAGCAGAGACATTACTTTGCCGACTAAGGTCTGTCTAGTCAAGGCTATGGTTTTTCCTGTGGTCATGTATGGATGTGAGAGTTGGACTGTGAAGAAGGCTGAGCGCCGAAGAATTGATGCTTTTGAACTGTGGTGTTGGAGAAGACTCTTGAGAGTCCTGTGGACTGCAAGGAGATCCAACCAGTCCATTCTGAGGGAGATCAACCCTGGGATTTCTTGGAAGGAATGATGCTAAAGCTGAAACTCCAGTACTTTGGACACCTGATGCGAAGAGTTGACTCATTGGAAAAGACTTTGATGCTGGGAGGGATTGGGGGCAGGAGGAGAAGGGGACAACAGAGGATGAGATGGCTGGATGGCATCACGGACTCGATGGACGTGAGTCTGAGTGACCTCCGGGAGATGGTGATAAACAGGGAGGCCTGGCGTGCTGGGATTCATGGGGTCGCAAAGAATCGGACATGACTGAGCGACTGAACTGAACTGAACTGAACTGTGGTGCTGGAGAAGCTTCTTGCGAGTTCCTTGGACATCAAGGAGATCAAAGCAATCAATCCTAAAGGAAGTCAACCCTGAATATTCACTGGATGGACTGATGCTGAAGCTGAGGCTCCAATACTTTGGCCACCTGATTTGAAGAGTCGACTCACTGGAAAAGACCCTGATGCTGGGAAAGACTGAAGGCAAATGGAGAAGGGGATGGCAAAGGATGAGATGGTTAAATAGCATCACAAACTCAATGGACATGAATTCAAGCAGACTTGGGGAGATAGTGAAGGACAGGGAAGCCTAGTGTGCTGCAGTTCATGGGAGCACAAAGAGTCAAATACGACTTAATGACTAAACAACTGTATCTCAGACAATATGTCAAGGAAGCAATGTAGGCAACAGTTGGCAACCTCTGCTTTTTAAACACACCCCCACCACCAGTTAGAGTATGTGGTATTTTAAATTGATTAAAGAAAACCAACAGGAAGGAACTGTTGGAAGGAACCCAATATTTACAGCAATCATCTCTACGGTTTCTATTTTCTTTTGTGATTTTCAAGTATTTTCAAAAATTTCCCCACATGGATATATGTAGTCAGATAAAAATCTACCCCCCAAAAGCGTGAAATTCTACCTTTACAAATTTACAAAGAAAAAGTCAGGATACTGTATTTTGGTGTCCTGTCATTGATCATACTTTCAAACAGAGATTTTTTTTTAATATAAAAATACTTACAGAAAAGGTCATCAGTAAATAAATTCTAAATCTGTAGATGACAAGAAAATAACCTGTCCTGCTTCCTAGAACTGGAGAGAGCCTGTGCAAGGAACAAGGAAGGCTGCTTTTCACTGCATTGGCCGAGTCCCTGGAAAAGATTGCATCTTCACTTAGCAGCTGGACGGTGTGCAGTCCAGGTAAATATTGTGTTGCTATGACCGAAATCGTCCTGCCATGTGGGTCACCCTGTCATATAATTAGTCTCTTATCATATCAGATGCAAATCAAAGCCGTAGCAGTTGCTGTTAATTTGGTAACTGAACAAACCAGAAACTCTCTCTTCCTGGATCCGCCTCTGGTTTGAACCAGCCCACCCTGGTGGCTCAGATGGTAAAGAATCTGCCTGCAGTGCAGGAGACCCAGGTTCAATCCCTGGTTCGGGAAGGTCTCCTGGAGGAGGAAATGGCAACCCACTCCAGTATTCCTGCCTGGAAATTCTCATGGAAAGAGCAGCCTGGTGGGCTACAATCCACGGGTGACAAGCTGAGTGGGCACGGACATGACTGAGTGACTAACACTTCAGCCCACCGAAGACAACCGAAGGGCCGTCTGGCGGCATTTTTCAGTAGCAAGAGGAACCTCAGAGAGTATGGACCGTCTCGAGGACCCCCAGCGGGCTCACTGCTTTCATTTTTCATGTCCTTCACTGTACACAGTGGCAAACCCGTGTGCATCCACCCGTGGAACTGGGCAGAGGGTGAAATTTAACCTTGAAGTTCATGGATACCGTCCTCAGCCTCTCCCATTCACCTCATCCTGCACACGGTGAGGTCCACGGTCTCCCATCATCCGATACCGTCCTCCCCGCCCAGAAGGCTGGGCCGAGTGGCAGCTCCACTTCCTCCCTGCCCCCCTCCCCCCGCCCCTCCCCCATCCCAGGTCTTGATCCAGACAAGCGTGCTGTGGCTCATCTCCATCCCCCAGTCCACTTCCAGGAAACCCACCCTGGCCATCAACCTCTCCTCTGTTGCCAAATGTTCTTTACTTCCAATGCCATTGTGAGTCCTCAACCCCCAGCAGTAAACCTGCTGGCGTCTGGTCCCCTCGCTGTGCTGGGCACACGGCATGTTCCTTGGGCAGTAGTACCCAGTGACCCCCGCAGGCAGCCTGCCTGGGTCCTGATGCGGCTCCATCACCCACCAGCGGGGTAAGCTCGAGCAAGCGACTCTACCTTTCCTCATCTGTGCAATGAGGATCATAAAAGTACTGGCAACAGGGGCTGCGAAGACTTAAGGCACACGTAAGTGTTGTAAGTGGATTAGACTGAGCGTGTAAGAGTAAATGAGATACTGTTATATGCAAAACATAGAGGACAGCGTGGGGGTTCTGACTGTCCTACGTGTTGGCTTTAAAAACACCCACGAGAGACAGAGATTCAGTCTCACGTTTTCCATGTTGCTCTCTCCAATCACAATGATCTTTCCTTTCTCTAACTCTCAGTGCAATATCAATATAAGAAATGAATGCCTGACTCGATGGACATGAGTTTGAGCAAGCTTCAGGGCTTGGTGATAGACAGGGAGGCCCAGCATGCTGCAGTCCATGGCGTCGCCAAGAGTCAGACACAACTGAGCAACTGAACTGATGTTTAGGTTTCTTATTCTTTCATTTTTAAAATATTTTTTATATTTTATTATTTTTTAATTGGAGGATAATTACTCCACAATATTGTGATGGCTTTTGCCATACATCAACACGAATCAGCCAGAGGTATACCTGTGTCCCCTCCCTGAGCGCCCCTCTTCACCTCTCCCCCTCTCCCCACCTCTCCCCCTCTCCCCACCTCTCCCCCTCTTCCCACCTCTCCCCCTAGCCTCCGATCCCTCTAGTTGTCACAGAGCACTGGATTGAGCTCCCTGTGTCATACATCAAATTCCCACTGGCTATCTATTTTACATATGGTAATATATATGCTTCCATGCTGCTGCTGCTGCTAAGTCGCTTCAGTCGTGTCTGATTCTGTGCAACCCCACAGATGGCAGCCCACTGGGCTCCGCCGTCCCTGGGATTCTCCAGGCAAGAACACTGGAGTGGGTTGCCATTTCCTTCTCCAGTGCATGAAAGTGAAAAGTGAAAGTGAAGTCGCTCAGTCGTGTCTGACTCAGAGACCCCATGGACTGCAGCCCACCAGGCTCCTCCATCCATGGGAGTTTCCAGGCAAGAGTACTGGTGTGGGGTGCCATTGCCTTCTCCGATATGCTTCCATGCTAGTCCCTCAAATCATCCTACCCTAAGGAAACTATAACTGAAAAAGACACATGGACCCCAAAGTTCACTACCTCACTATTTAAAATAGTTAGGATGTGGAAGCAACCTAGATGATCATCACAGATGAATGGATAAGGAAGTTGTGGTACACAATGGAATATTACTTAACTATATAAAAAGGAATGCATTTATTTCAGTTCTAATGAGGTGGTTGAACCTAGAGACTATTCTAAAATGTGAAGTAAGGCAGAAAGAGAAAGGCAAATATTGCATATTCTTTCATTTTTGATCCTTCATTGCTGCTGGCCAATTCTCCTCTTGATAATAATAACGGCACCAAGGACTGCTTACTAATGGATCAAGTGCTTTATGTTTGTTATTTCATGTAATCCTTGGAAAATCTTAGGGAAGGTGTTCCAATCCCCTTTCACAGAGGAAGAAAGAGACGGAGAGCTGCGGCATCTTGCTCAAGGCCGCAGGAGGGACGTGGAAACGGGCTGAGCCAGGGCTGTGTTTCTTCTGCTGAATCACTCATTGCTCACGGCGCCATTCTAGACTCATCTGAGCTGCTTATTAATTCTATCGTTCGGCTACATGACTGATTCATCTAATAAGTGTTTATTGATGGCAATTATAGGCCAGACAGCAGGAGGGCAAAGATTAGAAAAGCTCCCTGTTATCACCAAGTCTGTCTGGTGGGGAAGAGAACACAAATCAAGGAGCAGTTACAAAGTAATGTGCTGTCAGGACAGGTCAAGGACAGGTTGATACGGAGAGGCACTTGATGAGCACAGGAGAGGAATGCAGGGGAGGGGGTGGGGAACGAGATCCCCCAGGCATTAAACAGGATTTCTCCCAACAAACGAGGCAGTGGACAGCCTGCATCGGGCTTTCCCTAGAGCATGTGCAGCCAGCAACCTGGTTAGGGAGGTCTGTGCTCCTCCTCCCGCTGCACGGTTCCTTTCCAACATGAGGAAGCGGCATCCTTGGGAACCATCAGCCCTTCCGGGCCAGACCACTAGGCTGGAGGGAATGGGCCACGTCCTCCTTGGCCTTAGAAACCGTCCTTTAAAAACAGACACAGGAAGGCAGACACTGAGCTGCATCCTGATATCCAAGTGGAGCCAGTGGTAAAAAACCTGCCTGCCAGTGCAGGAGACATAAGAGACACGGGTTCAATCCCTGGGTTGAGAAGCTCCCCTGGAGAAGGGCATGGCAGTCCACTCCAATATTCTTGCCTGAAGAATCCCATGGACAGAGCTGCCTGGCAGTCTATTGTCCAAAGGGTCGCAAAGAATCGAACAGGAATAAAGCAGCTTAGCACGCATGCACAAGTCCAGGGGAGGCCCAGTGGCACTGAATGTCAGTAGGCTGTCTGTCACTCACGTCTGTGGGTATCAGGGTAGTGATGCAGTTTCCCAGGACATCAGAGGTTTCATCTTAATTGACTCATTAGTGTTCAAAATGTTTTTCCTTTTTCATGTTTTTTTTTTTTTTTTCCTTTCAGGTCCCTCATGCTGGGTCTCCATGCAGATGATAACGGAACACCTAAAGCAATTACCTAAATTAAAAGATGCTTGCTCCTTGGAAGAAAAACTATGACCAACCTAGACGGCATATTAAAAAGCAGAGTCATTATTTTGTCAACAAAGGTTCGTCTAATTAAAGTTATGGTCTTCCAGTAGTCATGTACGGATGTGAGAGTTGGACTATAAAGAGAGCTGAGCGCCTAAGAATTGATGCTTTTGAACTGTGGTGTTGGAGAAGACTCTTGAGAGTCCCTTGGACAGCAAGGAAATCAACCCAGTTCATCCTAAAAAAATTGGTCCTGAATATTCATTGGAAGGAATGATGCTGAAGCACCAATACTTTGGTCACCTGATGTGAAGAGCTGACTCTCTGGAAAAGACCCTAATGTTGGGAAAGATTGAAGGCTAAAGAAGGGAATGACAGAGAATGAGATGGTTGGATGATATCACTGACTCAATGGACATGAGTTTGAGCAAGCTCTGGGAGTAGGTGATGTACAGGGAAGCCTGGCGTGCTGCAGTTCACAGGGTCGCAAAGAGTTGGACACGACTGAGCAAGTGAACTGAACTGAAAGCAATTACCTAGAAGCCATTTTTAAAGCATTTTTGCCAAGTGTAAAATCTGCATATTACGCTGTATTACCTGCATACTTGTGAAGAAACATTTACCGATTATCTGAACAAGAAGATAATGGCATGAATACTTTGCCTAAAGTGATAAGCCAGAAAATTCTCCTTCAGAGCCAAGGTCTGGGCAACCAAAAAGAATGACACGTTTTCTCTACACTCACTGATTTACAACAATGAGCGTGTTATCAACAACGAAAAACCCCAGCATTAGAGTACGTGTTCCGAGTAACTGAGGCTCTGACTGTGAGAAGTGTGTTGTCTACACACACTCTCAGACACGAGATATGAGGTCCCCACTGGTGTGATGCCGTGTGACGGGATGCTCCCCTAGGTTACTGTGTGAAGTGCAGGGCGCCCCACGCTTGCCCGCCCCCGCTGCAGAGTGCAGACGTATAGAGCGGGTGGAGAGGAGAGGCTGCCCTGCTTATTTCAGCCAACCTTATCAACGCCAAGACCATCAGGTGATAATGTGTGAATGAATCAGAAGGGGTGGCCCGGGGATTTCTGCACTCACAGCAACCTTCACACTTCACTCCTGGCCAGCTCGCATTTTCCTCTGCTGAGCGCTTACCAGCCACTTTTCACAGGAGACTCAGAACACCCATCTTACTAATTTGTTCAGGGCAGAAGCCCCGTTAGAATTAAACTCTGTCGCAGAGATCGCTGCATTGCTACAATATCCCTGCCAAACTCCCGCAAGGCGGTGTCTCCTGCTGTCACTTTTCTTCTGGAAACAACGGCCTCTGGTCACTCATTCACTCATCAAGCATTTTTAGGGAGCACGTATTAAGGGCCAGGCACAGTGCTAGGCCCTGGGGGGCGGAGGTCATGGGGCAGATCCAGGAGACACTATCTCCATTTCACATAGCTCCCAGGGTAGTAGAGAAGCTGAATTTGAAGCAACCGAAGACACAGACCAACATGTGTGTGCATGCTAAGTCACCTCAGTCATGTCTAACTCTTAAGACCCCATGGACTGTAGCTGGCCAGGCTCCTCTGTGCATGGGATTCTCCTGGTCAGGGATGCAACAGCTAAGAGTTCCATCATGCCACAGCTAAGAGTTCCTGGAGTGGGTTGCCATGCCCTCCTCCAGCGATTCTTCCCGACCCAGGGGTCAAACCTGGGTCTCCTGAGGTTCCTGCATTGCAGGCGGATTCTCTACCACGGAGCCCACGGGGAAGCCCATAGACCAACACATAAAGGCCATTTGGTTAAGAGCTAAGGCCATTTGGTTAAGAGCTAAACTCTGGGTCCTAACAACAAAGGATTTAAAGCAGACCACCCATGTTTTCTTCTCTTCTCTCCACCCCCAAATGTGTACAAGCATGTTTGCAGGCGGCATGAGTCCTCAGGAGATCTGAGCGCTTGGTCGATTTCAGAGGCACCAAGAGCGGGAGCGGTCTCCACGGTGGCGGGAGCTATAGAATAGCTGTGGGATGCACCCTGCACTGGATCAGCAGAGCTGTCTGCCACGCCTCAGTGCCTGATTTAAAACCACACAAAGGGACTTCCTTGGTGGTCTGCTGGCTAAGACTCCATGCTCCCAATGCAGGGAGCTTGGGTTCCATCCCTGGTCAGGGATGGAACAGCTAAGAGTTCCATCATGCCACAGCTAAGAGTTCCTGGAGTGGGAAATGGCAACCCACTCCAGTATTCATGCCTGGAGAATCCCATGGACAGAGGAGCCCAGCAGGCTACAATCCATGGGGTTGCATAGAGTCAGACACAACTGAAGCAACTTAGCACTTAGCACAAGAATTCACAGGCTGCAACTAAGACCCCATGCAGCCAAATAAATAAATAAATATCTTTTTGAAAAAACCACACAGGAGCACATGAGAGCTTTTGAGTCCTTTTCTCTTCTTTGCAGCCCACCTCCTGTGCCAACCATTTTCTTGCCTCTTGCTCGAAATGGACCACCCAAATGCTGGGATTGATGACAATTTTCTGACCAGTTTTCACCAGCGAAGAAGCCTGCCTTTTCCCAGGGGTGGCCTTGAAGTCCGTGAGCCTTCTTATTCATCCCCAGAGAGAAGATCTCACAAACTGCCCTGAAGCTGATCAGTGTTGATAAAACCCAAACTCACTCCTTTGTGTCTCTGAACGGGAGGAATCCGACTATTCACAGTTCCAATGAGAGCAACAAGGATTATAAGTCAACCCAATCAGAGTCTGGAAGAGAATGGATACAGGTATATGTATAGCTGAGTCCCTTCCACTGTTCACCTGAAACTACCAGAACATTGTTAATTGGCTATGTGCATGCGCGCTAAGTTTCTCAGTCGTGTCTGACTCTGCGACCCCATGGACTGTAGCCTACCAGGCTCCTCTGACCATGGGATTCTCCAGGCAAGAATACTGGAGTGGGTAAACTGGCTATACCTCAAAACAAAATAAAAAGTTTAAAGTTAAAACAGTTAACAACAATAACAAAATATCAGAGTTGGAAGATTTTACCAATAATGAGGCTTCCAAGTTCATCTGAGACTCCTGGGGGAGGATTTGGCTAGAAGACCAGAGGAAGGCTTTTCAAATATGGACTTGCTCGAGGTCCCCCCAGGATGAGTTGTCAGGGTGAGGAGGGCATATCCACAGAAACAGGGCCCCAAGATGGCAAGAGGGCCCATCTCAGCCAACAGTCCTTCTGGACCCCTGCCTGCTCTCCCCTTGACCGTCACCCACCCATCCCCCTCTCCCTCGAGGGGCCTACCCTCCGACCCTGGATGGTGGCATAGGTCAGAGAACCCTCGTTCTTGGAGCCCCTACTGGGAAGAGCCAGGCCCTTGGCAGGGTTCCATAGGTTCTAACCCTCATCATGACCCCTGCATTAACTAGCATTTCCCATGTATCAAAAGTGAAGAAACGAGGGGCTTCCCTGGTGGTCTATGGTTAAGACTCTGTGCTTCCACTGCAAGAGCCCTGGGTTCCACCCCTGGTCGGGGAACTAAGATATCTTAGGCTGCATGCTGCGGCAAAAAAAAAAAAAAAAAAAGAGGAATTGAGGCTTTGAGGTTTTGGAACTTGCCCAAAGCCAGGTGCCTAGGAAAGAGAGCTGGGCTGCAACCCCAGGCGGTGAGCCTCGGAGCCCGTTCTGTAAATGCTGCCCCTGTTCTGCTTGGATATCTGCCAGCTGCCAGCATCTGCAGCAGCTCAACTGTGGGGCGTGGGCGTAGGTCCTACATGGTGTGTGGCTATGACCACAGATCAAACCAAGGCTCTGGTTCGTCAAAGGGAAAAAACAGCGTGAGGCATGGGTGTGGGCAGCCACGGGGTGACTTCAGGTCCCAGGGGCCCCTCATCTGCAAAGGGGAGTGTGAGGACCCTGCCCCAGGCTGCAGGCGGAGGTGCTGCTGTGGGAGCAGATGGCAAGCAGATCAAATTCAGGAATTCTCCGCCCTGAATATAGTCACAGAATACGGAGGAACTCAGCACTCGTGTGTATTCAAGGATCTTCACAGGGAGGACTTAGCTCCTTTTACTGATATCTGTGGCGGTGCTTAGTCTGTGATATCTGATATCTTAGGCTGTGTGACCCCATGGACTGCAGCCCACCAGGCTCCTCTGTCCATGGGGATTCTCCAGGCAAGAATACTGCAGTTGCCATGCCCTCCTCCAGGGATATCTGTGGCGACTACCAGAGAGTTCCAGCAGGACCCAAGTCAGAGCAAGACATACAGAGCCCGGCCCCTGGAGAGGATTTGAACAGTTAACCCCCCACCACTCTGGGAGAGTGACCCCGGCTCTAGATTGCCCTGAATGAAGGGAACCTGCGGGGTGGCCGCTCCGGGCAGCGGGAGGGTTAGTGCGCCTCCTGGCTCCCTGTGGAGGCTTGCTCTGAGCAGGGCAGCAGCTTTAGATCAGCAGGTCCTCTCCTGCGTGTCCTCAGGCCTCCAGTCCTGTAGACTCCACACGACTCCACAGACCGCAGCCCTCCAGGCTCCTCTGTCCGTGGGATTCTCCAGGGAGGATACCGGAGCGGGTTGCCATTTCCTTCTCCAGGGGATCTCCCGACCCAGGGATCAAACCTGCGTCTCCCGCACTGGCAGGTGGACTCTACTGCTGAGCCGCTTGGGAAGCCCCAGGGGCTCCTCTACGTCTCGTGAAAATGATTCCCAAGTAACAGCAGCCATGGCAGCTGTTCTGCCATGCTTTGTTCAACACAAAGCAGCATGTTCTGTTTGATGCTATGCATACAGGATCTCCATCAAGCCTTCCCAGAGCTCTGGGAGGGGAATTCTATCACTATACCCATTTTAAAGATGAGCATAATGAGGTCAGGAGATGTCTGAACTCAAGTCTGTCGTAACCAGGACTCTGCCTCTTGGCATGACCTCTGACCTCCTAGAACACCCTGCACCCTGTCCTCGGTATCCCCAACCCCGAGAACTGAAAAGGGGTGGCAGTGCTCTTCTCTAAAAGAAAGCTGAGGCCGGCTTGTAAGAAGCTGTTACAGACTCAGTTTGTATTCCAAAAATTTTCAGAAATGACTGAAATCATCTCTTCAGACATCAAGTTTGAAATGTCCCTATATGCAGCTCAAGAATCTCTGCTTTGGGGGTATTCCCCGGAAAGGGCCCTGCACTTCACGTCCACATGGCTGGGGACATTCACAAAGGGGACACAGAGGCAGGGAGGCCCTGCCTTGGCGGTCTGTTACAAGGAGCCTGGAGGAAATAAACAAGTTATTTTGTTCCTGCGCTCACGTGCTCTGTCCCGTCGCCAGCAGGGAGAGTCCTCAGAATTCAGCGACTCATCAGATGATGGGCTGTAAAACACACCCCTGAATGTCATCAGAGCCCAGGCATTTGCACCGGGAATCCAGAAATAAGCTGTCACCGCAGGGAGGTGTGCCGGCTGGAAATAATTTCCAGAACATGTTTCGTAATCTAGGGCTGGGACTCAGCGAGCCAGACAGCAAAGGTCAAGACCAGCCTCTCCTCCTGCCGGCCCGGCCTCTTCTCCTGTCCTGTCTCTGGGGCCCCTGCTTGCTGCCCGGCCCTGGGCCCCCAGGTTCCATCCCCACAATCGCCAGCAGAGCCAACTGTCCTGGCACCTTGTCTCACCGTGTCACTTCACTCTCACTGAAGGCAGATCTCACTGTTCCCTTGACTTGTCTTAAACATGATTTGAGTAATTGTCAAAATTTGTTAAGAAGTTTATACACCAGACATTTAAATGTCAAGTGATTACTGCTATCAGATTCTTTACTTACCCGATACGCCTAAATTGAAAGACATGTTTTAAAATAACTTTTCTTTTCCAAGTCAGCTTTGCTTAGAGTAGAAAATGTGAATGACACGTTTAAATGAACAGATAAGAACTCTGCCGGAGGAAAGCGCCCATTCAAATAATTATTTTAACGTAAAACTTCTAAGTATCTTCTTTAGATTCTTGACTGCTTTTTTGGTTAGGACAAAGGATGTGGCTGCTGAAAAGAAAATAGACATTCAGTGAGTAGATTTATGAAAATTGGTTCTTTGGGAATACTTCTTGATGCAGATCTAAGCGCCAAAGAATTGATGCTTTTGAACTACGGGGTTGCAGAAGACTCTTGAGAGTCCCTTGGACTGCAAGGAGATCAAACCAATCAATCAACTCTGAATATTCACTTCAAGGACTAAAAGTATCAACCTAAAGGAAATCAACCCTGAATACGTATTGCAAGGACTGATGCAGAAGCTGAAGCTCCAATACTTTGTCCATCTGATGCAAAGAACCAACTCATTGGAAAAGACCCTGATGCTGGGAAAGATTGAGGGCAGGAGGAGAAGGGAGTGACAGAGGATGAGATGGTTGGATGGCATCACTGACTCAATGGACATGAGTTTGAGTAAACTCTGGGAGTTGGTGATGGACAGGGAGGCCTGGCGTGCTGCAGCCCATAGCGGTCGCAAAGTTGGACATGACTGAGCAACTAAACAACAATAACAAAAGTGAGCCAAAGTCCAGAGCTTTCTTCATGCAAACTGGGTCTCCTGACTGGAAACAACCAACATAGGCAGTTTCAGTTGCCAGGGCACTGGCCTCTACCCTACTGATGCCTTTTAAGCACCTGTAAATTTCTTAAGAACAAATCAATGATCTCATTATGCTTGTTTACGATCACAGTCATTTGTGAAGTCAATCACTGATAAAACTTGAGAGGACCAAGTGTACCAGCCTAAGGGGGAGAGGGAGACAGTGGGCTCTGATGAGGCTGGACTCAGGATTCATGCTTCTGTCACACAGAAGCTCCTGTCTCTGCAGACGCAGGCCGGAGCCAAAGAATGAGCTCACCTCTACCACAAATTCAATTATGAGCAACGGATCTTAAACACTGAGAATCTGAAACCCTTTGGTTCTGATCCCTTTAGGAAATCCACATACCTGTAAATGATTCACTTGGTCGCTGTAGGAAAATCAAACCTGAGAAAGATTTAGGCTGGTTAATGAGTAACGTGGAGCTGACTGATGATTATATAACAAGGGAAAGGAAGGAGAGGGATATCGGGGACCTGTGCCCGACAAGCAGGGGTGTTGGGCACTCATGTCCATCAGTTCCCCTGGGATCCAGGGAACCAAACAGAAATGACCTTTCTGAGCACAGAACTGGGGACGCAAAGTGACTGGGAAGACATTCGTCATGGCTGGCTGATACGTCCTGTGTGTGTTTTGTGGGGATCAGGGAAACAGCAGTTGTGTAAAAGGATGATTCACAACAACTAAAGTGGAAAAAAAAGCATCAATTCCGTCAAGTGACAAGTAAACAAGAAACATTTATCATGTGGTATCATTGTGCTTGGGAGATTCCAGGACAAGCATCACCTTTGATCCTGCCCTGGCCCAGGGCTTGCTTGTCTGAGGAGACATGACTACACATCACTTTCTCTCCTGTTCCATTAGCTAAAACAAATGGCCGCAATTTCACACTTGACTTTGTCCTTAGAAACACAGACGTAAAGGAAGAGCATCCAAGTTTCACAATAAAATCTAATGTACCCGCCTATGCTTTCTTGTTCCAAGAAATACCAAGGGAGGCAACAATATTATTATTTTATTAAAACATAATCAGAGTGTGTGTGGAGGGTCCATAATATTCTAGAGTTGAGAGCTGAGGGCAGACAAGGTATGGAGTTCTAACAACTTCAGACTTCCCTGGTAATCCACTGGTTAAGGATCCGCCTTGCCAACGCGGGGGCTGCTGCTGCTGCTGCTAAGTCGCTTCAGTCATGTCTGACTCTGTGCGACCCCATAGATGGCAGCCCACCAGGCTCCCCCATCCCTGGGATTCTCCAGGCAAGAACACTGGAGTGGGTTGCCATTTCCTTCTCCAATGCATGAAAGTGAAAAGTGAAAGTGAAGTTGCTCAGTCGTGCCCGACTCTTAGCGACCCCATGGGTTGCAGCCCACCAGGCTCCTCTGTCCATGGGATTTTCCAGGCAAGAGTACTGGAGTGGGGTGCCATTGCCTTCTCCAGCCAATGCAGGGGACACAGGTTCAATCCCTGGTCTGGGAAGATCCCGTGTGCCCTAAAGGCTGCCCCTTGAGACCCCATGTGCCACAACAAAAGAGTAGCCCCAACTCCACCTGCGTGCAGCAAAGGAAACCCAGCACAGTCAAAGATAAAAATAAAATACAACCTTAATAACAACTTCATGGGGATAAAATTTCAGAGAATAAACTGCATGCGTTTAAAGCATAAGACTTCCTTGGTGGCTCAGAGGGTAAAGTGTCTGCCTACAACACGGGAGCCCCAGGTTCGATCCCTGGGTCGGGAAGATTCCCTGGAAGAGGAAATGGCAACCCACTCCAGTATTCCTGCCTGGAAAATCCCATGGACGGAGGAGACTGGTGGGCTACAGTTCATGAGGTCGTAAAGAGTCAGACACGACTGAGCGACTTCACTTTCACGTTCACTTTTCAAAGCATAAAATCGGGTGAGTTTTGACAGATGACTACACCCGTGGAACCACCACCAGAAGCAAGATACAGAACACTTCCAACGCTCCCCCACTGAACACCTACCTACCTTGCCCTGGCAGCCACTGGTCAGTTTCCATCACTGCCCAGGAGCAATGGTGCCAGGGAGGAGTGCTCCACCTGAATCCTGTCCGAAGGCTTTGTGTGTGTGTGCATGGGGGTGTTAAAGCACAAGTATATTTTATTTTGCTCCACTGTATACAATTCTAGCTGGGGACAGAGCTTTATAAAGACAGAACACAGGTCGGGGGTGGGGGGCGGGGTGTCTCAGAGTCAGTAGAACCTATAAGTAAAAGTGTTCGTTGCTCAGCAGTGTTTGACTATTTGAGACCCCATGGATTGTAACCCGCAAGGCTCCTCGGTCCATGGGAATTCTCCAGGCAAGAATACTGGAGTGGGTGGCCATTTCCTCTTCCAGGGGATCTTCCTGCCCCAGGGATCGAACTCGGGTCTCCTGCACTGCAGGTAGATTCTTTACTGTCTGAGCCACCAGGGAAACCCTGGTGTCCTCCAAACATTCACCCCTCTTTGGTGGTGGTCTTCCACAAAGGGCAAACGAGAAGGGTGAGACCCACAGCCCAGCGAACTCAGCTCAGAACTCAGGTCTATGCTGTCCATCTCTGCATGGTGCCTCCAGAAAGCATCTCTTTTTGTTTTTGAATGTATGACACATTGTTTTCATAAGTCAAAGGACTGCTTAATCGTTTTGACTAAAAGAAATACATGCCACACAGCACATGTGAAGGGACATCTCAGCCGCGTGGAAGGGTGTGGGAACCAGCTTTAGGATTACCTGGAAAACTTCAGAAAATTCCGATGACCTGGAGAAGACTTCAGAAAATTCCTGCCAGGATTTTAGAACTGTCCTGTTGTGTTGGACTGCAAGGAGATCAAACCAGTCCATCCTAAAGGAGATCAGTCCTGAATATTCATTGGAAGGACTGATGCTGAAGCTGAAACTCCAATACTTTGGCACTTGATGCGAAGAACTGACTCACTGGAAAAGACCCGGAGGCTGGGAAAGATTGAAGGCATGAGGAGAAGGCGACAACAGAGGATGAGATGGTTGGATAGCATCATTGACTCAATAGACATGAGTTTAAGCAAGCTCCGGAAGTTGGAGATGGACAGGGAAGCCTGGTGTGGTCCATGTGGTCGCAATGAGCTGGACAGGACTGAGTGAGTGAACTGAACTGAACTGTGTCTGTGTGCACAGAACAGCTCCTACTGTATTTGTGTCTGTCTCAAGTATTGGTATCAATCGCTGTAGCCGCTTTGTTTTCTCTTGTGAAGTGTACTTGACGTACAAAACCCTGCATATTTAAAGAGATCTATCTGATAACGTCTGACACATATACACACCCAAGAAACCATCACCGAAATCAATATAATAAACAATCTGTCATTCTCCCCCAGTTTCCTGACACCCTTTTCACTCCTTGCCAATCACCCTTCCCTGACCACCCCACTCCATTCCAAGGCAAGGACTGATCCATTTTTTGTAACATAGATTACCTTGCATTTAAAAAATTTGCTACAAATGGAATCTTACTGCATGTACTCTGTTTTGTCGGGCTTCTTTTATTCAGCATAATTATCTTGAGATTCATCCAAGTTGTTCCATTAATTCATCCCTTTTCACTGTAGCGTGCATGCGTGCTAAGTTGCTTCAGTCGGGTCCAACTCCTTCGCGACCCCACAGACTGTTGCTCGCCAGGCTCTTCTGTCCATGGGATTCTCCAGGCAAGAGAACTGGAGTGGGTTGCCATTTCTTCCTCCAAGGGATCTTCCCGTCCCAGGGATCAAGCCTGTGTCTCCTGCGTCTCCTGCCTTGCAGGCAGATTCTTTACCCGCTGAGCTACCTGGGAAGCCCTTTTCATGGTCGAGCAGAGTTCACTGTAATTTACTCATCCGTTACCTGTCACAGAACAGTGCGGGGCTATTACAAATAAGACACTGTGAACATTCACGTCCAAGACTTTGCGTGGACACGTTTCATTTTTCTTGTGTAAACACCAAGGAATGGGATGGCTGAATCACATGGCAGGTGTATGTTCATCTTTTTAAGAACTGCCCAGAGGATTTAGCAAACAGCTGTATATAGTCCGACGTTCATTCTGTCTATATGAATGTGAGGACACGACAACCACAACTGCTCCGCATCCTCATAAAACAGGGTCTACTCAGTCCTTTTTAAAGAAGAAACGGCCATTCTGGGAATTCCCTGGCATTCCAATGGTTCAGATTCCTGGCTCTCACTGCCAGGGGCCCAGGTTCAGTCCCTGGTCAGGGAACTAAGAAACCACAGGCTTTGCAGCGTGGTATAGAACAGAACAGAAGAAAATAAAATACCGTTTATCCATTCTAATTGGTATGGGGGTGTCTCACTGTGGTTTTACTTTGCAGTTCTAGTAACTAATGATGGTGAGCATCTTTTCATGTATCTTTGTTGACGTATCTGTTTAAACCATTTGGACCTCTTTTATTGGGATATTTCTTAAGTTTTAGTTCTTTATAGACTCTGGGTATAATTTTTTTGGCAGCTATATGACTTATAAAACTCACCCCCATCTGTGCCTTGACTTTTCATTCCCTCAACAGTCCAGTTAAAGAACAAAGGTTTTTTTTAATCCTGATGGAGCCCACTTTGTCATTTTTCTTCTTTTATGGGTCATGCCTACAGCATTTTACCCAACAAACCTCTCCTTGACCCAGGATGACGGAGAGTTCCCTGATTTCTCTTCCGGAAGTTTCATAGATGTAGGTTTACACTTAGGCCTGTGTTTTAGCACTCTTTTAAGTTATTTTTTGTGTGTATTATATAAGGTATAGATCAGAGTTTATGATTTTGCATATGGATATTCAATTTTTTAAATACTATTTGTTAGAAGCCATCCTTTAGTTTATGATTTTGCACATAGATATTCAACTTTTTAAGCACTATTTGTTAAACACCATACCAGGTGGAGCTAAGTAAAGAAACCGCCTGCCAATGATGGGGAGATATAAGAGATGCAGATTTGACCCCTAGGTCAGGAAGATCCTCTGGAGGAGGGCATGGCAACCCACTCCAGTATTCTTGCCTGGAGAATCCCATGGACAGAGAAGCCTGATGATCTACAGTCCATGGGGTCACAGTCGGACACGACTGAGCTACTTTAACTTTCACTTTCATCCTTTCTCCACTGACCTGCCTCTGAATCTTTGTTGATAATTAGTTGTCATATATGTGTGAGTCTATCTCTGGACTCTGCCTGGATTAGCACAAGTTTTTAAGGAAAAGATAATTCAAAAACCACTTTTTTTTTGGAGCCACACCGTGAGGCTTGTGGGAATCCTAGTTGCCCAATGAAGAAGTGAACCCATGTCTCCTGCCGTGGAAGCATGTGTCTTAACCCCTGGACCACCAGGGAAGTCCCAGCATAGCTTTAAAATAAGCCTGCTCACTTGGTTTAGCTGGTAAAGAAACTGAGGCCCTAGAGTCGACCTTGTTTGCTCAAAGTCCAAACTGTCTTCCACTGGTGACACATCATCTCTTAAGATTCAATTCTTTTATATGCAAGGAGAAAGTCTATGCCAAGAAAAAATTAATTGAGATGACAGAAATCAACATATTTTTATTAAAATACAGTCTCATTTCTGTTTACAACTATGAACAATCAGCTTTTAACAAAAGCAAAGAAATATATAAATATATTTCAGCCACAAAGAAAGCACGACTCTCTAAATTTCAGGGACCCCCTTCCCATCTCATTGGCTTCCCTGTTGGCTCGGACGGTCAAGAATCTGCCTGCAATGCAGGTGATCCAGGTTCGATCCCTGGGTCAGGACGATCCCCTGGAGAAGGGAAGGGCAACCCACTCCAGTATTCTTGCCAGGAGAACCCCATGGACAGAGGGGCCTGGCGGGCTACAGTCCATACGGTCGCAAAGAGTTGGACAGGACTGAGCATCTAACACTTTCACTTTCCCACCCCACTGCCCCGCTCAGGGCTCCACCTAGCTCAAGTGTCCCCAAGGGCTCTAAGCATCTCTAATCCTTGCACAATAATGCCGCCAACATTCCATTCATTTCTTCAATGCTGGCAAGTGAGGTGGTGAAAACGTTTTAAACTCTTAACTATACCTTAATTTGCCTATATACTGTTTAAGAAGCTATGCTCTGGGAGGACTTCCCTGGTGGCCCAGCGGTTAAGAATTCGCCTTGCAATGCAAGGAACTCAGGTTCAATCCCTGGTCAGGAAACTAAGCTCCCACACGCCTTGGAGCATGCTCCACAACTACGGAGCCCTCCTCCTCTGGAGCGCGTGTGTCACAAAGAAAGATCCGCACAATGCAACAAATATGTTGTGTGCTGCCACTAAGACCTGATGAAGCCAAATAAGTAAATTCTGAAAAAGAGAAGCAGCAGCAGCTATCCCCTGGAAAAGGAAATAGAAGCAGTTTGGTAAGAGATGCAGTAAAACGCTGAGGTAAACCCAGCCCTTCGGAGGCGGATGTGAGTCGATGTCTTCCCTCCGTCACTTTAATCAAGTTCACCACGCTGTGGTATCCTTGTATTCTTTTACATGGGGCCAGCACTTCCCGCCTCATGAACCGTCAGGCAGGTAAGTCAGGTAAAGCTGAAAGCATGATATTTAGCACATGTGTGTGTGCTCAAGGGCTTCAGTCATGTCTGATTCTTTGTGACGCTATGGGCGGTAGCCCACCAGGCTCCTCTGTCCATGGGGTTCTCCAGGCAAGAATACTGGAGTGGGTTGCCATGTCCTCCTCCAGAGGATCTTCCCAACCCAGGAATCAAAACCTGTGTCTCCAGCACTGCAGGCAGATTCTTTACCCACTGAGCCACTGGGAGACTCTTTGCGAGTCCACAGACTATACAGTCCATGGAATTCTCCAGGCTAGAATACTGGAGTGGGCAGGCTTTCCCTTCCTCAAGGGATCTTCCCAACCCAGGGATCGAACCCAGGTCTCCCATACTACAGGTGGATTCTTTACCAACTGAGCTATCAGGGAAGCCCATATTCAGCACAGCGCCTGGCATATGTTTGGCACTAACAGATGATGGTTCTTCACAAGTTACCATCACGCGCATACCAGGCCTTCCCCTTCTGTGAGCGTCACACGAGTCCCCTCTGACTCCCGGGGCGCCTTCTAGTAGCTTCTGTTCCAGTCACTTTCCAGTTCCTGTTTCCTTACATTTCAGGGTCTCAGCCTTCATATGATACTGAGTCCAAATAATAACCTCTCCTCTTAAATGCTGGATGGAGGAAGGGGTTTCTGTCTGTTGTTATCACAGACGCTTCCTTGGGTTCTGAGTGTGGTTCTCATGGTCCATCTCACTCCCCTGGGTCATGTGGGGACACTGTATCTCTGCGGGGCCCGGGAGGAGTGCTGGGCTGGAGGCACCACTGGGTTCTGATGAAATGCATCATACATGTGGTAAGCTAAAGACTTTTATCCCTCAGCATCTAAACAAGTCTGGTCTTCAGAGGTCATAAAAAGCAAGGCTTTGAGATTCAGATAACTGAAATGCCAAGAGGAAAAAAAAAACAACAAAAAAGCACTAAAAAAATTTCTTTTGGTACCTCTGTTTTCCACAGAAGAAATCTTGAAATTTCATATTCCTGATAAAGAAACATTTGACATTTCAAAACAGGTGCACTGTTAGAAGCAACATGTTACTTCAAAGATGCTCTTATGGTTTAAATGAGATATAATAGGTGATTGGAAAACAGGAATAAGATAGGGTGCAGACTCAATACACACAAAACTTAATGCCACATTAATCAACGTGTACAAGATAAGCCTGGTGGACTTCTTCAAGTATCCCTCCCTTTCTTTTTTCTTACTTCCTCTTGAAATTATCATTTCAAAAAGCAAAACTGAGTCAATCTAAATATAACTGCAGACTTCCTCCTCAAGACACAAAGTACCAATGAAAACTTTTCCTGATGATGTAATACAGCTATTTTCATTCGGGTCCCACCAGCTCTCTCCCTTTAGGAAGAGCAAGCAGCAACAGACTCTCTTTAGAATTATTTAAAAATGAACTGACAGCTTCAACCCAATTCTGACAATGCACAACTCTCTTATTATTTGTACCACTTCTCTGATGTCTGAGAACTTTACCCCTTGTGCCAGCATCAAGGGAAATACAATCAGCTCTTGACAGAACATGAGGGGCCATGCCAGACGCCCAGTGGAGTGCCTTATACACAGCAGGCATCTACTTAATTTTGGAAGAATGGAGCTGCTGATTCAAGCTCAAGACATCAACAGGGCAAGTGGCCCCAGAGTTTAAGCAGGAATCCAAAATAGCAGCTCTGTAGAGACCGAAGGTGACCATGGACACCGTCACCTCCCCTTCTCCATTCATGACCCAAAAGATTGACATTTGTAAAGTGTTTCGTCCCATTGCAAAGATCACAAGAAGTTCAAGTGCAGAATTTCAGAGTCAGGCCCAAGATGAAAGAGATTTTAAGGGAGGGAAAGCACAGAGGGTTAACCATCTCCTCAGCAGATCACAGGAGACCTGGGTTTCCTCGGAACAAAAGGAATGGTTTTAATGCATCCCATGTTCACTTCCTACCACCCTCTCACAGAGCCGAGCGCATAGCTGACTTTCTGCTATCTTGTGTTGAATAATAACCATGAGCGTGTTACCAACAATGGAGACAGTTTATGGTCCCCAAACAGTAACTGTTGCTTCAGCAGGATGAATTCTGGCTACAAAAATAGTTGGATGGTTTGGCCAAAGAATATCTCTGGTTCTTCCAAGTTCTCTTTTCAATGTGTACAATGCAACCTTTCCATAAACACAAAGATATATAATACCTTCAGTTCTGTTAACAGTAGGTTTTACAAAACCCTTCTGCTGTGTCTGGAAGAATATATACAAATATGGCATTGTCATGTCAAAAGTCCCAACAATTTCATATCCTGAAATCATGAGACTCCAGGGTTGGGGAAAGGAGGATGACTAGGGTTGATAGTCGGCTCTGCCCACGATACTGTCTGGACGCAAGGTGTCCCCGCCACATGACGCGCTCCTCCCCTCAGTGCCTACCACAGAGTTAGGCCCAGTCTAGTGGCTATAAAGCTATCTTCCAAAGGAGTCCAAATATAGGGACTTCCCTTGTGGTTCAGTGGCTAGGACTCCACGCTCCCTATGCAAGGGGCCCAGGTTCAAAGATCCCAAGTGCCACAATGAAGACTTGGTGCAGACAAATAAGCAAGTAAGTAAATATTTAAATATGCAGTTTTTATAAAGAAAGGTGTCAAAATATAAATGATTGAAGGCAGTATGTGACTGAAAATGGCTTAGTCCCCTGCGGGCCACACTGAAATATCTACCACGTCCCTTGAAATAACCCCTGTAATTTGAGAGTCCCAGAGCTCAACTGTAATAGGCAGGAATGAGAGTCTGTAAAGAATATGAAAAGGAGTGCTTCTCCTTTGTATCTCAGGGGGTCATGAGATGCCAGAACAATTTAACCAAGGGTAGCCACGTGTGTGTGCTTAGTTGACGCTTTGCAACCCCATAGACTGTAGCCCACCAGGCTCCTCTACCCGTGAAATTTTCCAGGCAAGAATACTGGAGTGATTACCATTTCCTTCTCCAGGGGATCTTCCTGACCCAGGGATCGAACCCAGGTCTTTTTCATCTCCTGTATTGGCAGGCAGGTTCTTTACCAGCTGAGCCACCGGGGAATCCATTTAACCAAAGCTGACTATGAAATAATCCCTTCTGTAGGAATCTGAGTGCTGGACAGATTCTCTTTGTAACTTTGTTTCTTTAAAATCTTTCTCGGAGGCCTGAATCACCTGTAGCTTCATCTTACTCTGTAATTCTGCCTTCTTTATGAATTTTATCAACCATTTCATTTCCCTTTCTTACCCTCATTATTCAATTCAAAAGGGTAAAATGGAGGAGATGGGCAGGAAGAGAATCTGAGGCCAGGAGGTCACACAAAGTCTAAGTAATGAGCTCAGGCAACATCCAGTCTCACTCAATTCTCATTGGCCTCCCTCTCTCTCTCAAAATCGCGTGCTTAGCAGAGGAAAGTTGCTTTTTTCTTTTAATTCTAGAAATCAGCTGGCAGTATTAAAAGGAAAAGCTTTCTCTAGGATTTTACAACTAGCTATCTGTTATTGATTAAATTATTAGCCCCACATTTTAATGAGCAGGATAAAATTCATTTATTGTAAGCCGTGCATTCTTTCACTGTTGGAGGACTTCTGTGCCTCAAACAAGGGACAAAGACAAACTTATAAGTCAGTCTCAAGCTTTCTATGTGCCCTACACAAAGAGCAGAGACAAATTCCTCAAACCAGGGTCACTTCCCTCCTTCCCTGCATGTGTGCGTAGTCAGCTAATTCAGTCGTGCCCAGTTCTTTTCGATTCTATGTGCTGTAGCCCGCCAAGCTCCTCTGTTCATGGGATTCTCTAAGCAAGAATACTGGAGTAGGTAGTCATGCCCTACTCCAAGGGATCCTCTCGATCCAGGAATCAAACCCAAGTCTCCTGCATTGCTGGCGTTTTGTTTGTTTGTTTGTTTGTTTTTACCACTGAGCACCCCCTTCCATGAGGGAAGCAGAAATGATCCAACCCAGTCATCTCTGTATTGGTGGAACAGCTCATCTACGGGCAGGAGTATGGAGAAAGGCAGTCTTTCCAAGTCCAGTTTACTGAGGACCTAGATTTGGGACAGTCTTGCTGTGACCACAAATCAATTTCAGATCCAGCTCTCAATTTTAAAATACAAATTTCTTTTTCATTTAAAGATCCTCTCAATTACGGAGTTTTCATTACATATTCCAAGCCTGGTGCATCTGTTAAAAGCTCTATAAAGGAAGATGACTTCATTCCAACTCAGCCCCAGGAAAAATAAATGTATTTAAGAGTGCAATTTATTCAAAATAAACATCCATTTCTGACTTGGGGATGTTCAGCTTGATAAGCTTCAGAGTTCAGTTAGTTCTCTTTCCAGAGCCGATGACTCCTGAGTCATGACTGAAAATATCACTCATTTTAATAAAGATAACAACAACATCTGAGCCCACCTTGCCAAAAAAAAAAAAACCCCAAACATCATGGAAAGGTGTTTTCAGCAGAAGCAAAAATCCTATTTAAAATAAAAAACTTGCACTTGGGCAGAAATGGATACTGAAAGCACTTCTTGTGCTTTAAATGACATTAGAGGGCTTTGAAAGTTAAGAGTTTAAAAATACTCTCTAAGAATACAAGCCAAATGACTGCAGGATTATAAGTTCTCTCCCAGTTGTTCAGGTATTAAAAACAGGCACAAGCAAGAATAGCCTTCAAAAAAAACCTGAAACGGCACATGAGTAATGCAATCTACCCCAACAAGGGGACGGCACCGTGGCCCTCTTCCTTCTTCGATGAAGTGCCTCTAAGTCATAATGCTGTCCCCTCCCACTCCCTAACTGCGCGGTCCCCTCCTCTTTCAAAAAAAAAAAAAAAAATTAAAAGGACACATGACTGAAATGACAAGTGAAGGGCACATTCTTGGGTGCCTCCTTCAGAAGCAATGCTCTCATGGCCGGAGGCACGCAGCCTGCCTCGAATTCAGCCTCCCCAGCAGGCATTCCGGCATCTGCTGAGTTATCTCACACTATCTTCAATGCTCCAGAAGAGATTTATGGATGCAAAGCAATGCCAATCACCTGCCCAGGTCCACCTCTCCCCCAGACATCATCCTGCCCCACGAGCGACTCTCCCTGCAGGCAGCCTGGACCACAACGGTCTCTCCACGTACGGCGTCTTCAAGACTCTTTCAGGCCATCCTGGCCTTGTGTTTCCTTTCCAAGCTCTCCAATACCGACTTGCCAGTGGGAACATTCTCCCTGGCCATCCTGGGTTCCCTGTCCTTTCTTGGAGCTGCGTCACCTCGTCTGGCATCACTCGAGGCCTCCTGGTTTCAGGAGGTGCTTCTCCTGTGTGCTGGGGTCAGACAGTGGGATGGAGTCGGTAAACCTACCCTGAACCTTTTCAAACAAAGCCAGTACTTTCCCATCATAAAGAACACTGTAGAGTTTCCCATTGCTACTATACAAGTTACCAAATTAGTAGCTTAAAGCCACACAGATATATCATCATACAGTTCTGGGGACCAGAGTCTAACATGGATCTGCTGGTCTACCTTCCTCCTCCTTCCTGCTCTGGGGGAGGATCTGCTTCCTGAGCTCTTCCAGCTTCTAGAGGCCACCTGCCCTTGGCTCGAGGCCCCACGCTCCATCTCCAAGCCCAGCAGCATTTTTCTCCTCTCTGCCTGCCTGCCTCCCTCTCTTAAGATCCTTGCAATTATACTGGCCCATGTGGATGATCCAGGATCATCTCCCATCATAAAGACCCTCAACGTCATGACACCTGCCAAGTCCCTTTGCCATGTTAGGAATAAATTCACAGGTTCTGGGCATTGCATATGGGCATCTTTAGGTAGGTGTGGGGGCATGACTTGGTCCAGGACACACCTCAGCAGCGCCTTCCTTCCTTTCACACATGTTTCCAACAAGCAGGGACCTTTTCCTCAGTATTTCACAGATCAGTTGCTGATCAACTGACCAGAAGTTGTTCTGATCAATTTGTTGTTTTTCAACTCAGAAGAAGCCCTCTCTTCATGAAACTGCAAATTAAGCCATTTTCTGGGATTCTTGATCCAAGGTTATTTACAGCTCTGGGGGGCCAAGGGGTGGGTGGACATTTTCCCTGGAGGCTCACTGGTAAAGAATCTGCTTGCCAATTCAGGAGATGCCAGTTCAATCCCTAGGTCAGGATGATCCCCTGGAGAAGCGAATGGCAACCCATTCCAGTATTCTTGCCTGGAGAATTTCATGGACAGAGGAGCCCGGTGGGCTACCGTCCATGGGATCACAAAGAGTCGGACACAGCTTCGCAACTAAACCGCAACAACAGAGCTCTGTGGGAAGTTCTTCATTTCCAAGAGAGGAGAAAGTACTAAGTGAGGGAAGGAGACTGGAAATCACACAATAAAGAACGTTCAGAAGATTTCTTAAAACACTGGATAGAAATGCATAGGAACAGGGTGATACACTCAAAATACTACTGAGTCCTTATAGGCTTTGAACATCAGCTTGTCTCTCATCTGAGAAGAAGAGTCATCTGTCATTGTTTTGGGTCATCTGTATGTGAATTTCCTCCGCACCCAATCTGTCTTATTTTTCCTTGATGCTACTCTTCATCCTTTTTCATTTCAGAGGATGAGATGCATCACTGACTCAATGGACATGAGTCTGAGCAAACTCAGGGAGATAGTGAAGGACAGGGAAGCCTGGTGTGCTGCAGCCCATGGGGTTGCAAAGAGTCGTTACTGTGTGACTTAACGACTGAACTAACTAATACTAAACTGTGGGTTTAACCTGGCATAGACGTGTACAGATACAGATGTGACCTCTAGTTGGATTCTCTTACTGTAACTGGAGCGATACCGATGTTTTCGCCCTGCTGAAACGTGCACGTACTAAAAACACTGGTGCCACGGGCTAGGTTTTAACAGCAGTCACCTTATCCTACGCGTCTTCAACACGCTGATGGCCCAGGTCTCCTACGCCCTCTAGTGGTGGCCAGCACTAGAACACTGCCAAGAATCCAAGAGCAAGGCAATCCTCATTCTACTAAAACAGCTGTCTGAGCCAAAGAAATGACAAAGACTTTACACAAGCTTTCAAGTTACAGTATTCTGGCCTAGAAAACCATTCACTTTGTGTGCTAAGTATTTGCCTTCCCCCATTTTCTGCGCTTTGGTACTGTCATATGGTAAACTCAGAAAGTGAGAAGCAGTGGACAGTCTGGTAAAAAATGTCCCAAAGTCCAATGAAAGAGAGCATATAAATCAACTGTGGTATAGTCACAGAGTGGAATATTATATGGCAACAAAAGGAAGGGCCCACAGCCACACACAGCAGTGTGGATTCATCTTTTTGAAAAAGGTTTAGTGTTAAGACACTGGTTCTAGAAGACTATGTAATTATGGTACCATTTTTAATAGACTTCAAAGGTGGCGCAGTGGTAAAGAATCTGCCTGCCAACCACGAGACAGAAGAGATGTGGGTTCGATCCCAGGGTCGGGAAGATTCCCTGGAGTAGGTACTGGCAACCCACTTCAGTACTCCAGCCTGAAAATTCCATGGACAGAGGAGACTGGCGGGCTACAGTCCATGGGGTCACAGAGTCAGATTCGACTGAGCAACTAACACTCACATCCGTACGTGCTAGTGGAAAAGCTACATTCAACATATCAAATACAATCATTAAAAGATAATTAAGGACTATGCAAAGGTATAGACTATGCACCCTAACTAGGTTGTATAGACAGAGATGACAGACAGACAGACAGACTGACTGGCCTACATAAGCCAGAGACGGGGTATTCAGAAGAGAACACAATGGCTTCTCAGGTTCATTCTTGTTTAAATTGTCCCAAGACTGCAGTTTGGAGCATAAGGATTGAGATATAAATAAGATATAAATCTTATCTGGATGATACAAAGAGTTTCCAAATTTTACTTCGGTAAGCTTTCCAGGAGCCTCTGAGTCAGGAAGCTATGCACCAGGGCCCTTCACCTGTGCCTGCCACCGAGCCTCAGAAAGGAGGAAGCACTTTCATCCCACCCTCCAATATCACCTGACCTTGGGAATTCATCATTTTAACGTATCACTTAATCACACATTAATCACTTTCTTTACCCCAATCCTCAGAGGCTTAGTATCAAGCGACACTCGGGCTGGTCAGTGCCCCCTGTAATGCCTCTGATGTATCCCTGAGGCTCTGGCCTCTCCTCTGAGCCCCGCTGCATCTCTGGACTTCAGCCCTGACCTGTCTCCAAGGCCTGGGCTGTGCCATCCTGGTAAGCAGAGCCCCGTTTCTGGACACCAGCTCACGGGCCGGAACCCTCACGTGACCTGAGTACCTGAAGCGATGTGTCACCTCCCAGGCCCACAGTCACAGGCCTCACCTGCCTGGTGGGACACTCTCCCCTCTGAGTACCTGTCATCTCTCTTCAGGTTAAAGGCTGTGCATGCTCATTATAGGGGGAAAAAATGTGATAAGGATAAAGAAATCAAGAAACTAAAGACTACTTGTTTTCCCCTCACCCAGAGCTTCTAGACATGTACCAGCATATAGCTGTAGTGTACCATGTATGATATCACCCTACAGTACTTTACATCTACAAATTTTTTTTACAATTAGCAGTAAATGATACATTTTCACATCCCATATTCCATTTTCATACTCTTTACAGAGTATGAAATTAACTTAATGAAACACAATGAAATGTGATCTTAATCAGATACATAATATTCCATTTATTCTAGTTACAATAGTTGCATTTAAAAAATAAAAGTAATGATGTAAAACAAAAATCACCCTCATATACAACTCCTGCCCCAGGGTCTTTGCACTTGCTGATTCCTTTGCCTAGAAGCTCTTCAACCAGACACGACTCACAGCCTCACCTCTTCCAAGTCGTCACTCAGAAATAACCTTGCTGAGGACTTCAATACAACTCAACCCTCACTTCCCACCTTCACACTCCCTAATCTCCTCTCCTGCTTCAGTTTCCCTTAAACATGGCTCACCACTTAACATTATATATTGTAGCAATTTATTTATTTTCTGGCTTCACTCACTAGAATGTGACCTCCAGGAGGAAAGAGTTGTTTGTCTGTCATTGTTTTTATTTAATTCCACAAATGCCTAGAAGTACTAGCAACAAAGGCACTCAATAAATACTTGTTGAAAGGATGAATGAACAAATGGGCGTCCCACGGGGCTCAGTGGTAAGGAATCCACCTGCCAATTCAGGAGATATAGGTTTGATCCCTGGGCCAGGAATATCCCCTGTGGAAGGAAATGGCAACTCACCCCAGTATTCTTGCCTGGGAAATCCCATGGACAGAGGAACCTGGTGGGCTATAGTCCATGGGGTTGAAAAAGAGTTGTACACGACTAGGGATTTCTTTGGAAGGAATGATGCTGAAGCTGAAACTCCAGTACTTTGGCCACCTCATGCAAAGAGTTGACTCATTGGAAAAGACTCTGATGCTGGGAGGGATTGAGGGCAGGAGGAGAAGGGGACAACAGAGAATGAGATGGCTGGATGGCATCATGGACTCGATGGACGTGAGTCTGAGTGAACTCTGGGAGCTGGTGATGGACAGGGAGGCCTGGCGTGCTGCGATTCATGGGGTCACAAAGAGTTGGACACGAATGAGCAACTGAACTGAACTGAAGTGAAGCAACTAAACAGCTAAAAACAACAAAAACAACAAGTACAGTCATAAAAAGACTGGAAAAGCATAAAATTGAAAATGAATTTAATTTCTAGGTGACAGTTTATAAGGCTTGTTTTCTTTTTTAATCATCAGTTCAGTTCAGCTGCTCAGTCGGGTCAGACTCTTTGTGACCCCATGGACTGAAGCACAGCAGGCCTCCCTATCTATCACCAACTCCCGGAGCTTGCTCAAATTTATGTCCATCAACCTGGTGATGCCATCCAACCATCTCATCCTCTGTCGTCCCCTTCTCCTTCTGCCTTCAATTTTTCCCAGCCTCAGGGTCTGTTCCAAGGAGTTAGTTCTTCACATCAGGTGGCCAAAGTATTGGAGTTTCAGCTTCAGCATCAGTCCTTCGAATGAATATGCAGGGCTGATTTCCTTTAGGATTGATAGGTTGGATCTCCTTGCAGTCCAAGGGACTTGCAAGAGTCTTCTCCAGCACCACAGTTCAAAAGCATCAATTCTTTGGTGTTCAGCTTTCTTAATAGTCCAACTCGCACATCCATACATGACTACTGGAAAAACCATAGCTTTGACTAGATGGACCTTTGTTGGCAAAGTAATATCTCTGCTTTTTAATATGCTGTCTAGGTTGGTCATAGCTTTTCTTCCAAGGAGCAAGCGTCTTTTACCTTTTTTATCATAAGTTTCCTATATTTTCAGTTTTCTAAGTTAGCAAGTATTACTTTTTAAAATCAGGAAAAATTGTTTTAAATGCTACTAGAAAATATGACTATAAATATTGTTTCGGAACAATAGAGA
This sequence comes from Cephalophus harveyi, assembly GCA_006410635.1. Taxonomy (NCBI): domain Eukaryota; kingdom Metazoa; phylum Chordata; class Mammalia; order Artiodactyla; family Bovidae; genus Cephalophus; species Cephalophus harveyi. The sequence continues at coordinate 169,701 of SJYT01075170.1, forward strand.
GAGAGACAAAGAGAAGGACAGAGAAAGAGACAAAGACAAGCAGAGAACAGAAGCCTTCAACTACCTGTGAAATTTTAATTTATGTTCAAATAATCACAACAAAGGTCAGGGCAAGTTAAGATAAATATTATTAACTACTGATCATTCTTCCTTCTCTGGTAATTTAAATTTATTGAAGCAAGATTGCTATTAGGTAACAATTAGTCTAGCCTAAGTATTTTATATAAGTGAACTGTATTCTCAAATCCTTAATAATACAGGGAAAAAATGTAGTGAAAGTGTTAGTCACTCAGTCATGTCCGACTCTTTGCGACCCCATGGACTATAACCCACCAGGATCCTCTGTCCATGGAATTCTCCAGGCAAGAATATTGGAATGCGTAGCCATTCACTTCTGCAGGGGATCTTCCTGACCCAGGGATCCAACCCATATCTCCTGCATTGCAGGCATATTCTTTACTGTCTGAGCCACCAGGGAAACCCAGTACACAGGGTCCAGTAGCAAATCAAACCTAATAAGTAGGACACTAAGCGAATCTGAAAACATGAATTAAGATGATCAAAGCTAGAACTTTCATTTCTTATCAAGTGGTTGTAGACACCTGTGGTGTGGCCATAGAACACAGTGATGGACACACAATTTGAATTATGCAGAAATGGAGTAGCTCTAAAATAATGGGGGAAATAACTAATTGGACTCATTAAATCAGATTATCAAATTTAAGGAATGCCCCAAATTATAAAAACCAAAAACTATAAATTATTATAAAATATAATATTGAATGTTTTTCACTTATGAGCCCTGAGTATTAAGTAAGGTGCCGCTGCTTCCAGACTCACCAAGAGCCTGGCCTGGGGTTTTCCACCCACATTCTGACTTGATGAATCTGCTTGAATATAAGGAGAATATATTACTCATGAAAGGACTATACAGCTGGAAACAGGTCTAGCAATTTATCTCCCTTGTCAATGAAACATACTTCCTGTTTCATTTTCTTCATTTTATTGAGGTGTAGTTGATGTGCAAAGTTGTATAAGTTACAGGTATACAGCTCAGTGATTCATAATTTTTAAAATTATATTCCACTTACAGTTATTAGACAATACTGGCTCTATTCCCTGCGTTGTACAATATATCCTTGTAGCTCATTTATACATAACAGTTTGTACTTCCTGTTTCATTTTATTTTTAATGCCTAAGAAATAGATCAGTTTGCAACTGTGCAGATGCACGTCAGTTTCAAGTAGGGTTTTTAGCTTGATGGGCTCCTGAGGAGGGGGGAAATGCCCTTAAATGTCTAGCATGAGGCTTTTTCAGGAAGTCAATGCTCTTTATGTAGAGACCCCACTGATGGTGAGGAGACAGGAAGCAAGCAGAATCAGCCCTCTTGTTCTCAAACAGCTTTAAGAACAGCTTGCAGGAAAAAAACTTTTAATAAAATTTTAAAAATTTTAAATAGAAAATAAAATGTAAAATTTTTTTTAACTTCTTCTTTTTTTTTTTTTTTTCAAAAAAGGGGACTTCCCTGATGGTCTAGTGGTTAAAGCTCCATGCTTCCAGTGCAGAGGGAGTGGGTTTGATTCATGATCGGGGAACTAAGATTCCCACAAGCCATGAGTGGCACGGTCCAAAAAACAAAACAGAAAACACTTGGCTTGTGCTTTGCTCTGTACTTGTCTTCAGCTGGTCTGACTGTCAAAGCACGACTTTGAGAAATGAACACAACAGACTGGAATCGGGATGAAGAATTCTGAGAAACGTTCACACGGCGGCAGCGCTGCCTAGGAGCTGGCCGTCTTTCAGTCACTGAATGGGTCTCTTCTTCCCCAAGAGAGGGGAATAAAAGGACTGCGGCCCTCCATGCTACAATAAATGACTACAGAGCTGTGCTCAGTTATGATTTTTGAAAAAAGGAATAAAAGGCCTATTCGCATTTTTTGTATTGGCAGGGTAGAGACTTTCAAGGCGGCGCTCTGCCTGCAGGCTGGCCAGACATCTGCAGCCTGAGATGCCACAAGCTCAGATACGCTTGTGCTAAAATCCAGCAGGTTCTGAATTGAAGTGAGCATTTTTCTTCTGAGGAAAAGAATTTTTTTCATTCATTCCAGGTAAATGTATCCTTCATATCTAGACTTTCTTTTAAAACTCATGGAGATATGGCTCCCTAACTATAGTCCTGGCTGAAGTTAAAAAACACAGCTTCAAAACAGGATGCCTTATGAAAAAAGGTAACAAAATACAAGTTACGAGGTGATTTTAGACACTTTTGAAAATACTAAAAACTGTGAAATCTAGTAATTTCAGTGCATGAGTCCAGAATTCCTGCTATGCCAGCCTGGAGGGCTGCAGTCCATGGGGTCACAAAGAGCTGGACACAACTGAGAGGCTAATACACACACACACACACACACACACACACAAATAGCAAAGAGGAAACTTTTAAAGCTACCATGTGACTAGTTAATTCTTTTTACTTGGTAATTCATCCTGGCTGTGGAATTTTGACAAGTAATGACGATTCATCAATAAGAAAATGCAGTTTTCACACTGAATGCTATTCCTCAAAGGAGACAATTTAGTAAATGCTAGATGACTCTTCACTTTCAACCAAGGCATGAGTTTGTGCTCCAGGGTTTAATTAATTAGACAGCCTGCACGTCAATGCTCTACTTGGTTCTGGGCCTATGAGCTGGGGCAAGCTCAGGACTGGGGTTTACGACCAATAGTTCTTGGCTCCTTTTCCTTGGAAGAAAAAAAAAAAAAAAAAAAAAAAATCAGCTAGAATGCTTTGACTGGCAATGATCTGGAAGCTGACAAGACAAAAGGGCATTTCACTCCACAAAGTGAAGCCACAGAACTGCTTCTCCTGAGAGCAGGAGGAGGGGCGGGGGAGGCAGAGAGAGAGAGAGAGAGAGAGAGCGAGAGCAAGCTCAGAGGAGTCCTGGGATTTGACCGACCTGGAGGTAAAAAGCCCACAACTCTCGCTAATCCCAGCTGGCTCTAGAAAGGCAGTGTCTGTTAATTCTCTGCTATGCCCCCCAAGAGTCAGCTCGAGGTCAGGCACAGTAGACCTGGCCCTTGTTACACCCCTGGACAGCCACTCCCCACTTTCTGTGAAAGATAACAGCCAAGCTATCGGGGTTCCAGGGATGTGTGTAAGAAAACCCCAGGGTTCTCAGCCAAACTCCCCAAATCTGTAACATTAATGAAAAAAACAACATTTTCTGTAAACTGACACTGAACCATAAAACAGAGTTTATGATGAAAATAATTCTTTAATCTGGGTTATAACTCTTTAAACTGGGAAATTTTAAATGATCAGTATATACATAAGTAAAAGTACTTCTTTCTGATTTATACTTACTTAGAAAAATCAGGCCAAACTGAAACCAATTTTATGTTTTTAAAGGTATGGGGACAATTTCTCCTATGTTAAGAGTTTTATTCACTCATGGCCATGATCACATGAGAATTAAGAGCGATGATACCCCAGGTCAGCTTTCATTTTACTAGAAATGAGCCACAGAAAATGTTAATTTGGTTCAGTTGACAGACCACTCCGTACAAATCCTGTTCAGAAAGCAGAGCTGGGCCTTATGTTTATTAAAGAATAAGGTCAAGCACGAGCTCTTCTCAGGACTTACCCACTGAGAATCATATTTGCACAAAATGAACTTTCCAGGTACAGAAACTGGTGTGTGAATGGCATCTGATTAAAATGATCCAATTTTTATTGTTGGTAACATCAGACATTTGATGCTGGCTTTACTGTTATTTACTAGTTAAGTGTAACACATTATACTTGAGAATATCCTTCATGCACAGAGACATCAGGGCTTCCCAGATGGTGCAGTGGTGAAGAATCCACCTGCCAATGCAGGAGACACAGGAGACATGGGTTCAATCCCTGGGTAGGGAAGATAACCTGGAGAAGGAAATGGCAACCCACTCCAGTGCTCTTGCCTGGGAAATCCCACGGACAGAGGAGTCCGGTGTGCTACAGTTCTTGGGGTTGCAAAGAGTAGACACGAATGAGCATGCACAAACATGCATGCACAGAGATATCATTATCTTTGTGCTAAATTTTGGAGGAAGTACTTTAAGCTTAGCTGACAAAGCAAATTTTCTCAGACTCTATGGAAATAAGCCGTTAGGACTGTAGGAAGGAGAAATTACTTTTCTTTCCAGTTTTATTGAGATATGATTGACGTGCAACATTACACAGGTTTAAGTGGACAATGGTGATCTGACAGATGTACCTGTTGCAAAATGATGACCACAGCGGGAAGTTTACACATTCTTTACCTCACATCATGATCACTTTGTCACGGTGGCGGTGGAGGCATTTAAGATCCACTGTCAGCAGCTTTCAGGTAAACAATGTGGCACTGTAACTACAGTCACCGTGCTGCACGCTAGATCCCCAGAACCCACTCACCTCATAATCAGAAGTTTGTACCTTTTGACCAACAGCTTCGCACTTCCACTCCCCAGGCCCCTGGCAATAACCATCCTACTCTTTTTTTTTTTAATGAGTAACTTTTTTAGATTCCACATGTGAGATCACACAGTATTTGACTTTCTCTGTCTGATGTATTTCACTTAGCATATGCTCCCTGGGTTCATTCACGTTGTCACGAATGACAGAATTTCCTTCTTTTTTCAGTGGCTGAATAATATTCTATTGTGCATATATACCAATTTTCTCTATCAGTTTATCCAATGGTGGACACTGAGTTGTTTCTGTGTCTTGACTACTGTGAATAACGCTGCAGAGAACATGGGGCATAAACATCTCTTCAGGGCAGTGATTTCATTCCCTTCAGATCTAGACCTGGGAGTGGAATTACTGGACCACCATCAGAATGGCTTATTTTTAATTTTTTGAGCAATCTATATACTATTTTCTGTAGCGGCTGTGCCAATCTACATTCCTAGCAACAGCGCCAAGAGTTCCCTTTTCAAGGAGCTCTTTGTTAATGGAAAAACTCTACAATGGCATCATGAAGGTAGAGTGGTCCACCTTTTTTTTTTTTTAATTGGAGTATAGCTGCTTTACAATGTTGTGTTACCTTCTGTTGTACTGTGAAATAAATCAGCAATATGTATACATATATCCCCTCTTTTTTTGGATTTCCTTCCCACTTAGGTCATCACGGAGCATTAAGTACAGTTCCTTGTGCTATACAGCAGATCCTCATTAGTGATCTATTTCATGCATATTAGTATGTATAAGTCGATCCCAGTCTCCCAGTTCACCTCACCCCTTAGTGTCTCAGCTTCCCCGCTGAGTGTCCATACATTTATTCTCTACATCTGTGTCTCTGTTTCTGCCTTGCAAACAGGTTCATCTATACCGTTTTTCTTGATTCCACATATATGTGTTAATATATGATATTTGTTTTTCTCTGACTTACTTCACTCTGTATGACTGACCCAGCAATCCCACTATTGGGCATATATCCTGAGAAAACCAAAGTTAATAAAACACATGCACCCCCATGTTCACTGCGGCACTGTTCACAGTAGCCAGGATATGGAAGCAGCCTAGATGCCCACCATCAGATGAATGGATAAAAAAGATGTGGTACATGTATACAACAGAATATCACTAAGCCATAGAAAGGAACAAAATTGAGCCATTTGAAGAGACATGGGTGGACCTAGAGGCTGTCATACAGAATGGTCCGTCATTCCATCCACCTTTGAACAGTGAACTTCATGGCCCTTAAACCCAGCCCTCAGAGAAGAGGCCGGGTTCATTCTGGGACCAAGCACAAACCACTAGTGCAAAGCTGGGTGAGGAAGAATAACGCCAGCTGACAGGCCTGGGAATCCAGCTGTACAGGCTGTAACGGGAGAGGGGAAGGAGAAATGTGATGTCCACCACCACGGGAGGGAGAGACTTCGGAGCTCAACACCGCAGGCCTTGCACGTGGAAACCCCCTCACCCCACCTGCCTCACAGGAGCAAACCCCCACCCCCTCCTGCCTGCAGAGATCCCCCTACTCATCACTGCCCTTTATTCTTAAAGTAAGATGGGTTTGAATGTTTCAATGCTCAGCATGGTGCTCTGTGATGTAGAGAGATGGGATGGGGGATAGGTGGGAGGGAGGTTCAAGAGAGAGGGCATATATGTATACTTAGAGCTGATTCATGTTGTCATACCGCAGAGACTAACACAACATTGTAAAGCAATTATCCGCCAATTAAAAAAAAAAAAAAAACTATGATAAACCATAATGGAAAAAAATACTTTAAAAAGAACGTGTGTGTGTGTATAAAACTAAATCACTATGCTGTAAAACAGGAATTAATAACATTGTAAATCAACTACTTGGGCAGGTGTCCGAAGTCGCTCCAGTTGTGTCTGACTCTTTGTGATCCTGTGGGCTGTGGCTTGCCAGGCTCCTCTGTCCATGGGATTCTCCAGGCAGGAATACTGGAGTGGGTTGCCATGCCCTTCTCCAGGGAATCTTCCTGGACCAGGGATCGAACCAGTGTCTCCTGGGTTTCCTGCACTAGCAGGAAGGTTCTTTACCACTAGCACCACCTGGGAAGTCCAAACAACTATACTTCAATAAAAATAAATAAGAAAAAACCCCACTGTACTAGCCAGTACCAGATACTAAGAATCACTGTAAACAATAAACCAAACCATTGAAGAAATGAGAGAAATCCATATTTTAACTTCACATCTCCAGTGTGATTAACAGAAAACAGAATGTAATTATACAGTGGAAAATGCAATAAGAATACTGGGGGAAGTATCCCTTCTAGTGAGAATTAAATCATTTTGAAAGAAGCACTGGCCAAACAGAAAGGTGAAAGGGTAACAATCTGCAAGGAACACTTATGGGCATACAGGTACTCGCTCAGTCATGTCTGACTCCTCGTGGCCCCATGGGCTGTGGCCCTCCAGGCTCCACTGTCTGTGGTATTTCCCAGGCAAGAATACTAGAGTAGGTTGCCATTTCCTACTTCTGGGAAGCTGAAAGTAACACTGCTGCTGCTGCTAAGTCGCTTCAGTCATGTCCGACTCTGAGTGACCCCATAGACGGCAGCCCACAAGGCTCCTCTGTCCCTGGGATTCTCCAGGCAAGAGCACTAGAGTAGGTTGCCCATTTCTTACTCCTGGGAAGCTGAGAGTAACACTAATCCCCTTGAATCACATTGCAGACTTTTTAGGGCTGGAATGAATATTCGAGATGATTCTCTCTCTTACCTCTCACTTTGCAGATGAGAAAACTGAGGCCGAGAGAGTAGTAAACTTGGCAAGACCTCTAGGAGCAGGGTTAGGACCAGTATGGAAAATTAGTTGCACTTGAATATCCAATTGGGTGATTCAGAAGTAAAAGAGACCTCCCTAGAAAGGACTATTTCCATGAGCATGGCTTCTCCGGGGGCACACAAACACTTCCCCAAAGGAGTAGAATGCTACAAGTCTTTAAAAAGCCACATTATAAGGAGCTAACCTGACACTGGCAAAGTGAGATCCTTGGTCCTGCCGGGCTCACTAACAGCCAAGGTTTTTCTCCAAACCCTTATCAAATACTCTAATTTCCATGCTAAGAGAAAGTGTGCCATGGAAATTCTCCCAGGCACCTTGTAGCTACTTCATAGGGCTGTGGACAGCAAGGGTTATAGTAAAGATGGGCAATACCTTAATCAGTCTGAGTAGATATGAAAGAATATTCCATCAAAGAGTTTTAAAATTCCTTTGAAATTACACCCGCTGACTTGGTCAGATCTCCCCCCAGCCAGAATCAGGGAGCATGCTCAACTTCTCCACCTGACATTTGGGGAAGCATCTGCAGACATTTATCCCAGGAGGCTCAGTGTGTCAGCAGGGACAGGACAGAACCCAGGCCCTAGACGGCCAGGCTGGGGTGAGTATGTGCCCGGAAGATCACATTTCCCTTCTTATAGCCAACGTCTCCTTCTTCTGAGTCTCTTGGCAAGTTTACATTCCCCGCCCCCACCCCCCCTTGAAAATATGGGCTCCAAAATGAAGAAGCACAAAGATGTCAACTGGTCATAAAATTGGCCTTTACACCTGAAATAAACACACAGCTTTTAAGGGTATGTTATATGCCAGGTTATGGGGGGGAGTGGTTCATGGATTTTTATAGGCATTACCCTGTCTCCTTTTTGAGCCTTCACTGCACACAGTCCACTTGGATGTAAGTTGAGTACTCAACCCTCTCTTTCAGTCATACGTGAATACTTTGAAGCCAGAACTTAAAAAATAAATAACTACAAAAATTCGTTTTACTGGGGTGTTAACCCTTACATCTTCTTCACTTTTCCACTTCGCATACATGCAGTTCCTTATATTGATTACTTTCCCCGCGTCACCTGCCCCAGGTCTCTCCTCCTCCACACAGCAGGACACCGTTACTTTCGAGTGGACCACCTTTACTTCCGGGTGGAGCACGGTGGATGAAAACGGAACTACTTTGCCTGCGGCTGTGTCAGGAGCCCAGAGGCCGGTGGACACTTGCTGCCCCATCAAGATTAAACGAACCTCCCACTCCTCCTCGCTGTTCCCAAACCCAGAGCTCTATGAACTGACAGCTCTCTCCTGGTTAACCTTCAGGAACGTTCCAGCAGAGTTCCAGGCCTCGAGGTCACCTTGTTTTTCACCCACCTCAGCAGTGATGCTTACACCCCAAAATGAGGATGAAGAGGACATCCCCAATGAAACCCATCCCCCAACTCTTCCCTCTCCTTACTCCTTCACACACTGTGACTCTCAAGCATGCTTGTAGCCCAATATTACAGCAGTATGTGAGCTACTTCCAAGAGCTAGTCCCAATTCTATCTTCATCCTCAATTCAGCTGTATTTTTTTTTATTTTCCCACTCTTATAGATTACTTTTTTCATTCTTGTCGCTAAACTATGATTTCAGAGGTGCATCTCGGTGGCCCAGTCACCTCTCCCACCCACCCTTCATCAGTGGTAACATCGAAAGCAAGTTCCCTACCTTTCACTGAGGCTCCTCCACAACTGTGCACCTGCAATAGAAGTAAATGTGAAACGTTAGTGGAGGTATTTTCCTCTTAAGGTATTTCTCAACTTAGAAAGATTCTGGGCTATTTAAAATGGAATGCTTGGATCTTTAAACTCTAGACACTCTCAGATCATACAGTATCTACCTCTGGTACCATAACTCATTCAGGAAAATCGTCCACAAATATCCATTGAGATTCTAATATATGCAAAACCAGGAGAGATGGAACAGCAGAGAACACATGGTCCTGCCTGGAGGACTGTACTGTCCCGTGGGGCAGACTGAACCTGCACTCAAAGTGAACATGAACCAAGGTAGGGGATGTAGGAACTCTACAAGAAACAAGCCATGAGAGTTCAGGGAGGACAGAAAAATGGGGCTGGTCATGAAAGCACCAATGACAGAGGTGGTATTTGAGGTGAACTCTGAAATGGTACTGACAAAGGGACAACTGTTATTTGAGAAAGGAGATTTTTATCTATTCGTTCTTTAAGTGTTTTGAGTGTGTATCTAGGCTCAAATGAAATCAACATTAAAATATATATACATGTATATATGTATAAACATACAACTAGATCTCATTTGCTTTCTTAATTCTCTGATGACTTTCTTCATTGGACTATGTCTTGATACTATGTTCCCAGATACCAGCTTTAATGAAGTTCAAGAAAAGAAATGGCCACAAGGCAGTTTCTGCTTTTTTCCATCAAATAAAATGTTGTCCCTCTTGTACTTCACTGCATGCTTTTGTGTGCTCAGTCACTTCAGTTGTGTCCGACTCTTTGTGACCCTATGCACTATAGCCCTCCAGGCTCCTCGGTCCACGGAATTTTCCAGGCAAGAATACTGGAGTGGGTTGCCATTTCCTCCTCCAGGGAATCTTCCCAACCAGGGATCGAAGCAGCATCTCCTGCACTGGCAGGCGAGTTCTTCACCACTGAGCCACCTGGGAAGCCCCTCTCAAAGATCTATGTGATAAAGTCTTCTTAGAATTCAGCCCCAGGAAGATTCTCAAAATTGCTTACATCCTTTTATCAGATTATTAGAACCGTATAATTGATCTGGGTTCCCTTTCACCTAGATGAACAAATAAAGAAGATGTAGTGCAACATCTTATGGAAAAACTCAAATGAACTTTTTGGCCAACCCAATATACATATATAGTGGAGTATTACTTGGTCATGAAAAAAGAATGAAATCTTGCCATTTGTAGCAATGTGGAAGGACTTATGAGAGAGTATTATGCTAAATGAAATGAGTCAGAGAAAAAGAAATTCCACATGATTTCACTTACATGTGGAATCTAAAAAACAAAACATATGAAGAAACAGAGCAGAAATAGATTCATAGATACAGAGAACAAACTGCTGATGGTTGCCAAAGGGGAGAGGGGTCAGGGAGATAGACAAAATAGGTGAAGGGGATTAAGAGGCACAAACTTCTAGCTATAAAATAAATCATGGGAATGCAATGCACACACAGAGAATATAATTAATAATATAGTAACAACTTTGTGTGGTGACATGATGGGTGGTAACTAGTCTTACTGCAGTTATTAGTTCATAATGCATAAAAGAGGGCTTCCCTAAGCCCTCAGTTGGTAAAGAATCCATCTGCAATGAAGGAGACCCTGGTTCAATGGTTCAGTTCCTGGGTTGGGAAGATCTTTTGGAGAAGGGATAGGCTACCCACTCCAGTATTCTTGGGCATCCCTTGTGGCTCAGCTGGTAAAGAATCTGCTTGCAATGCAGGAGACCTGGGTATGATCCCTGGGTTGGGAAGATCCCCTGCAGAAGGGAAAGGCTACCCATTCCAGTATTCTGGCTTGAAGAATTCCATGAACTGTGTAGTTCATGGGGTTGCAAAGAGTTGGACTGAGTGACTTTCACTTTCAATGTATAAAATATTAAGTCACTATGCTATACATCTGAAGCTTATATTGTATGTTAATTATAACAACAACAAAAAAAGGAAAAATGGTTCCTGCCTAAGGGAGCGAGAAAATTAGAATGATGAAGACAGCAGCACCACCATCACTGAACGTAGACTCGGCTGTGGCTGCTCAGGGCTGAGGATGGGGCAGTGGTGAGAGGCTGAGCAGGAGAACACTTGAACTGGCGGCACAGAATTGCTTCAATGGCAGTGAGGCTGAACAGAAGGAAGCACCCTCCAGCCTTGGCAGGGGTTGGAGACAGCACTTCCAAAGGCTGAGGTCCCAGATGCGATGACAGCCTAGGGGACCAAATCCAGGCCTTCACACAAGCCATGAAGGCACAGACTGGAATGACAGCGCAGAGTGAGTGCAAACGCCTACAGTTCATAGGCTGTGACTCCAGGTGGGTCCATGTTCTGTATCAAATGGATCCTGTAGATTTGGCAGGAGGAAAGGCATAACGGGATGGTGGTTGGCCATGCTCCACAGGGAGCATGTGGGGCTCTGCTGAGTGAGGCCTCCTCCACTGCCCAGGGAAGTAGGTGAAGAGCATCTCAAGACAGTGAGGGGCAGGTGGGGCAGAGTGGAGATGACTGGTTCTTTAGTAAAGAGAGAAGGTGGTGATGGAGAAGTTGAAGGGTGCGGGAGGAGTTTCCCACACCACAGATGCCTGCCCAGGGACCAGACTAAGGGGTTAATGCTGGGAGCAGGCACTTGGGCACAAAAAGCAAGACAGAAATCTATCACAGCCAGGGGGCATCCACACTAGTGACTCAGAAACCAGAGACATGGGGCCCCGTGGGTTTTACAACAATCAAGTTCCAAGGCAGTACAGCCACACTTTTGCTCATCTATTTCATATTAAGTGTCTGAGATGGTGTTAAAGATATAATGAAGGGAAAGGAGGGATACAATTAAATTCTTAACAAGAGGATTTTGATTAATATCTTTAGCCAGAAATGCTGTGGGAAGCAGGAAAGTTTGGGGAGAGACGAGGAGACAGATGAGTCGGGGGTCCTTTCTTCACCACTCCTGCTGGGGGGCCAGGGTGTCTCATGAGAGCCCAGCAGCTCTAAAGGAAGCCAATTCCCATTTCTGGGTCCAACTTGAAGCCAATTCTGTGCCTCCTGGAGACCAATTCATCACCACAGGGCCCTAGGCTGAAGGCCTATAAGACCAGGCTCCTGCCAACCACACATGGGATTCAATGGGCCTTTGTTCTAAAAGACTGGATCAGAAAGGATGAAGCAAGCACCAGGGCTTCTTCAGCCACAAAGAAGGAGCCCTGGGAATGCATGGGGATGAATCTTGTTTCTCCTTTTCTCCTCATGCAGCAGAAATGCTGTATTGAGAGCAATGTCCCCCAGTGAAAACTTGGACAGAAAGATTGGTCCATTTCAAATGCCGGCCCTACAGGCAGAAGCATGAGAGCTGGACTTGGTCAGAGAGGCACTCACAACAGGTCCTGGCTAGAGGAAGGCCCTCAATATGGACAAACGATGGGTGACCAAACCCGTGATATTCAGGTGATGGGCCGGAAGCTGAACAGAGGGGCCCATACTGATGTAGGTACTTCTTTTTTAATGCTCTTGTCTGACCTCTACACAACCCGGTGGTATAAGGATTTTTCATCATAGGGTAAAGAGGTTCCGATTATGTAGGAGGATGAATAACGGCCTGAAAAACTATCAGGCCTTAATCCCTGAATCCTGCAAAATGTTACTTTATGTGGAAAATGTTATGTGTGCACATTCAGCCGTGCCTGACTCTTTCTGACCCGATGGACTATAGCCCACCAGGCTCCTCTGTCCCTGAGAGTTCTCCAGGCAAGAATACTGGGGTGGGAGCCATTTCCTCCTCCAGGGGGTCTTCCTGGCCCAGGGATCAAACCCCTGTCTCCTGGAGCTCCTGCACTGCAGGCAGAGTCTTTACCACTGTGCCACCTGGAAGCCCTCAGATATGGAAAATGGTATTAACCAAATGTGACAAAGTTGTGGGCCATGAGATGGAGACACCGTCCCAGATTATCCACAGGGGGCCCAAATGGAATCACCAGTGTTCCTGTAAGATGAGGAAGGCAGAAGAGGATTTGACTCAGGCAGAGAAGGAGGTGTCAGGACCACAAAGCAGAAATTGGAGGGATGTCCTACAAGTGAAGGACACCAGGAACTGGCCGAAGGCGGCTCAGACAAGGGATCTTTCCCGAGAGCCTCTGGAGGGAGCATGGCCCTGCTCACACCTTGATCTGGGCCCAGCAATACTGATTTTGAACTGCAAGTGAAGACATTTCTGTTGTACTGAAGAACCAAACTTGTGGTAATTTGTCACTGCAGCCAGAGGAAGCCAATAATCTATGAAGAGGTCTCTCCATTGCTAAGAAATGGTGCCTTCTAGCTCTAGGAGGTTGGTGTGCTTCCCACCCTACCACCTTAATACTTTAAAGAATTGAATCTTTGCGTTGGAGAGCGTTCCTGCAATTCTTGATATGAAAGTTCCACATGTGCAACAGCATCAAGGTGGTGAGTTAACACAGGGAACAGTCCTTGTAAGAGTGAGAAAAGGAACAGTTACGAAGTCTTTCCACTTCATCCTTGGCCTCCCCATTTGTCTATTCTTTATAACTTGTGCCTGGCCTTGGACCAGATCTGTACACCAATGAAAACATTGAGATGCTCAGCTTGCTGTGAGTCCATTTGCCCTATTGAGCTAGAATGACTGCAGGTAAAATAGGTAACTGGTTATTTTCTTTCTTCTAAGAAAGAATATAATCTTTCCTCTAAGATTCCCTTGAGGGAGCTTCTGGAGGGTGAAGATGTTACCAAGCCTATTTGAGAGAAACAGGCTCTCCTCTATTAGTTATAACCCAGGCAGAAACACAGGTATCGCCATGGGTTGTTCCCACCAACCTGAGTAACAAAGCTCTACAGCATGGAGATGCCCCAACTCTGTGCGTGCTTAGTCACTCAGTCATGTCAGACTCTTTGTGACCCCAATGGACTGTAGCCCACCAGGCTCCTCTGTCTATGGGGATTCTCCAGGCAAGAATACTGGAGTGGGTTGCCATGTTCTCCTCCAGGGGATCTTCCCAAGCCAAGGATTGAACCCAGATCTTCGGCATGGCAGGCAGATTCTTTACCATCTGAGCCACCAGGGAAGCCCCAACTCTAGGCAGAATTAGTATTTCTAACGTGAACAGAAGGGCTTCCCCAATGGCTCAGTAGTAAAGAATCTGCCTGTAATGCGGAAGACGTGGGTTTGATCCCTGAGTCAGGAAGATCCCCTGGAAAAGCAAATGGCAAACCACTCCAGTAATCTTGCCTAGAAAATTCTATGCAGAGAGCCTGGAGGGCTACAGTCCAAAGGGTCACAAAGAGTTGAACACAACTGAGCATGCACGCATGTGTTAGGGTGAACAGAAAGCATCGGGTGCCTGGTTAGGGTTAGAAGGGAGACAGTTAGCAGCCTATTCTCTGAAACAGAAAAGAGGGGCATGGGGAGGAGGGGGACAGAGCAAGAAGAAAGAACATGTACAAGAATATAAACCAACCTATATAGATTTGAGAAAAGCGGTAACTGGACAAAACCAAATCTGTTCATGTTCCCAGAACAGGGACCTCCAAACCTAGGAGGTATCACCTCCAAGGAATCACCTCCAGACCTTGAAACATGGCCATGTGAAACAATCTTTCTAAATGGTTTACACATGAGTTAATTTAAGAACCATATAGACTTAAAATATAAACCAGATTTAAAGTGAACTATAGAGCACTGTGGCTTCCCTGGTGGCTCAGAGGTTAAAGCATCCGCCTGCAATGCAGGAGACCTGGGTTCAATCCCTGGGTCGGGAAGATCCCCTGGAGAAGGAAATGGCAACCCACTCCAGTGTTCTTGCCTGGAGAATCCCAGGGACCGGGGAGCCTGGTGGGTTGCCGTCTATGGGGTTGCACAGAGTCGGGCACAACTGAATCAACTTAGCAGCAGCAGCAGCAGTCCATTTTCCAATGGCTCAGTTTCGTCATGTGGGATGTAATAAATATTTAACTGTCACCCTCACTGCGGCCTACGTGAATATCAAAATGCTATTTAGAATAACAGCACCCAGAGCCAAAAGAGAAACCAGCACACACAACC
Organism: Cephalophus harveyi; assembly: GCA_006410635.1. Classification (NCBI taxonomy): domain Eukaryota; kingdom Metazoa; phylum Chordata; class Mammalia; order Artiodactyla; family Bovidae; genus Cephalophus; species Cephalophus harveyi. The sequence goes on from SJYT01075170.1 coordinate 184,780, forward strand.
ATTTCCCCAGCAGCAGCGGTATGACTAAGGACACATCTGTTCAATAAATGATAAATACCTAAATAAATTTAACAAATTTAAAAGTAACACTTAACAAACATTTAAACTAGAAAAGCCAGCGCCTATACAATCTGTTATTTCGTTCCTTTTCAAAGACCACCTAGTTAAAATGTCTACACAAAGGTCAGACATTCAGGGTCTAGAAAATTAAATGCCATAAAAAATGAATTCAAAGTTTTCTTACCTGTTGTTCTAGACAAAATCATATCCTTTATTATCTGCATAATAACACGTGTAAGGATCATGACGGAAATCAGGTGATACACTCTCCATGGAGTCAGCGCAAGGAACCTATCACAGCAAAAAACAGACAAATCATTGTTTCTATTTGAGGATTTTACCTTTTTGAAACAATTAGGTTTGCTTTCTGCCACAGAAACATAAAATAGATTCAATAAATGATTTCAATTGTCAAAAGCACCCACAACGTGACCATATGAAAGTTACTTGGGACTTCCCTGGTGGGCCAGTGCTTAATCTACCTGCCAATGCAGGGGACACAGGTTCGATCTCTGGTTCAGGAAGATCCCACATGTCGGAGGGCAACTAAGCCTGTGCACCAGTTACTGAGCTCGTGATCTAGAGCCCACGAGCTGAAACAACTAAATCCTGTGTACCTACAGCCCATGCTATGCAACAAGAAAAGCCACCACAACGAGAAGCCCAGGCACCGCAACTAGAGAACAGCTTCCACTCGTCGCAACCAGAGGAAGCCTGTGAAAAGCAACCAAGACCCAGAGAAGCCAAAACTAAAAGAAGAAAGAAAGTTACTTAATAGGCATTAGAGACAACGAAATAAAAGCACCTGAGCCATGTATACTTTTGTGCCAGGCTTTTCTGCTCTAACTGCCCATCTGGGCAAAGGATTTGCGATCTTGGGTATGGCCCAAATAGCACTCTGCTCGATGGAATAGAATTGACCTGGAGCAGAATCATTATAACAAAGGCAGAGCTGCAGGGTCTTCTCAGGCACAGTCAGTCAGTCAGTTCAGTTGCTCAGTCGTGTCCGACCTTTTGCGACCCCATGGACTACAGCATGCCAGGCCACCCTGTCCATCACCAACTCTTGCAGTATACTCAAACTCACATCCATTGAGTAGGTGATGCCATGCAATCATCTCATCCTCTGTCATCCCCTTCTCCTCCTACCCCTAATCCCTCCCAGCATCAGAGTCTTTTCCAATGAGTCAACTCTTCGCATCAGGTCGCCAAAGTATTGGAGTTTCAGCTTTAGCATCATTCCTTCCAAAGAACATCCAGGGCTGATCTCCTTTAGGATGGACTGGTTGGATCCCCTTGCAGTCCAAGAGACTCTCGAGAGTCTCCTCCAACACCACAGTTCAAAAGCATCAATTCTTTAGCACTCAGTTTACTTCACAGTCCAACTCTCACATCCACACATGACCACTGGAAAAACCACAGCCTTGACTACATGGACTTTTGCTGTGCAAAGTAATGTCTCCGTTTTTCAATATGCTATCTAGGTTAGTCATAACTTTTATTCCAAGGAGTAAGCGTCTTTTAATTTCATGGCTGCAGTCACCATCTGCAGTGATTTTGGAGCCCAAAAAAATAAAGTCTGACACTGTTTCCACTGTTTCCCCATCTATTTCCCATGAAGTGATGGGACCAGATGCCATGATCATCGTTTTCTGAATGTTGAACTTTAAGCCAACTTTTTCACTCTCCTCTTTCAATTTCATCACATTAGTATACTGTATTGGTGTTTTTCTTTCTGGCTTACTTCACTCTGTGTAATCGGCTCCAGTTTCATCCACCTCGTTAGAACTGATTCAAATGTATTCTTTTTAATGGCTGAGTAATACTCCATTGTGTATATGTACCACAGCTTTCTTATTCATTCATCTACTGATGGACATCTAGGTTGTTTCCATGTCCTGGCTATTATAAACAGTGCTGCGATGAACATTGGGGTATACGTGTCTCTTTCAATTCTGGTTTCCTCGGTGTGTATGCCCAGCAGTGGGATTGCTGGGTCATAAGGCAGTTCTATTTGCAGTTTTTTAAGGAATCTCCACACTGTTCTCCATAGTGGCTGTACTAGTTTGCATTCCCACCGACAGTGTAAGAGGGTTCCCTTTTCTCCATACCCTCTCCAGAGTTTATTGCTTGTAGATTTTTGGATCACAGCCATTCTGACTGGTGTGAAATGGTGCCTTACTGTGGTTTTGACTTGCAATTCTCTGATAATGAGTGATATTGAGCATCTTTTCATGTGTTTGTTAGCCATCTGTATGTCTTCTTTGGAGAAATGTCTGTTTAGTTCTTTGGCCCATTTTTTGATTGGGTCATTTATTTTCTGGAATTGAGCTGCAGGAGTTACTTGTATATTCTTGAGATTAGTTGTTTGTCAATTGCTTCATTTGCTATTATTTTCTCCCATTCTGAAGGCTGTCTTTTCACCTTGCTTATAGTTTCCCAAACAGCCAAAGCAATCTTGAGAAAGAAGAATGGAACTGGAGGAATCACCCTGCCTGACTTCAGGCTCTACTACAAAGCCACAGTCATCAAGACAGTATAGTACTGTCACAAAGATAGAAATATAGATCAATGGAACAAAATAGAAAGCCCAGGGATAAATCCACACAGCTATGGACACCTTATTTTTGACAAAGGAGGCAAGAATATACAATGGAGAAAAGACAATCTCTTTAACAAGTGGTGCTGGGAAAACTGGTCAACCACTTGTAAAAGAATGAAACTAGAACACTTTCTAACATCATACATAAAAATAAACTCAAAATGGAGAAAATATCTAAATGTAAGACCAGAAACTATAAAACTCCTAGAGGAGAACATAGGCAAAACACTTTCTGACATAAATCACAGCAGGATCCTCTATGACCCACCTCCCAGAATATTGGAAATAAAAGCAAAAATAAACAAATGGGACCTAATTAAAATTAAAATTCCTTCTGCACAACAAAGGAAACTATAAGCAAGGTGATTTCCTTTAGAGTTGACTGGTTTGATCTTGCAGTCCAAGGGACACTCAAGAATCTTTTCCAACACCACAAGTGGTGCTGGGAAAACTGGTCAACCACTTGTAAAAGAATGAAACTAGAACACTTTCTAACATCATACATAAAAATAAACTCAAAATGGATTAAATATCTAAATGTAAGACCAGAAACTATAAAACTCCTAGAGGAGAACATAGGCAAAACACTTTCTGACATAAATCACAGCAGGATCCTCTATGACCCACCTCCCAGAATATTGGAAATAAAAGCAAAAATAAACAAATGGGACCTAATTAAAATTAAAATTCCTTCTGCACAACAAAGGAAACTATAAGCAAGGTGATTTCCTTTAGAGTTGACTGGTTTGATCTTGCAGTCCAAGGGACACTCAAGAATCTTTTCCAACACCACAGTTCAAAAGCATCAATTCTTTGGCGTTCAGCTTTCTTTATAGTTCAACTCTCACATCTGTACATGACAACCGAAAAAACTATAGCTTTGACTAGATAGACCTTTGTTGGTAATGTCTCTGCTTTTTAATATGCTGTCTCAGTTCAGTTCAGTCACTCAGCCGTGTCCAACTCTTTGCGACACCATGAACCACAGCACGCCAGGCCTCCCTGTCTATCACCAACTCCCAGAGTTCACCCAAACCCATGTCCACTGAGTCGGTGATGCCATCCAACCATCCCATCCTCTGTCGTTCCCTTCTCCTCCTGCCCTCAGTCTTTCCTAGCATCAGGGTCTTTTCCAGTGAGTCAGCTCTTCGCATGACGTGGCCAAAGTATTGGAGTTTCAGCTTCAACATCAGTCCTTCCAATGAACACCCAGGACTGATCTCCTTTAGGATGGACTGGTTGGATCTCCATGCAGTCCAAGGCACTCTCAAGAGTCTTCTCCAACACCACAGTTCAAAAGCATCAATTCTTCAGCACTCAGCTTTCTTCACAGTCCAACTCTCACATCCATACATGACCACTGGAAAAACCATAGCCTTGACTAGACGGACCTTTGTTGGCAAAGTAATGTCTCTGCTTTTTAATATGCTGTCTAGATTGGTCATAACTTTCCTTCCAAGGAGTAAGCGTCTTTTAATTTCATGGCTGCAATCATCATTTGCAGTGATTTTGGAGCCCAGAAAAATAAAGTGAGCCACTGTTTCCACTGTTTCCCCATCTATTTCCCATGAAGTAATGGGACCAGATGCCATGATCTTTGCTTTCTGAATGTTAAGCTTTAAGCAAACTTTTTCACTCTCCTCTTTCACTTTCATCAAGAGGCTCTTTAGTTCTTCTTCACTTTCTGCCATAAGGGTGGTGTCATCTGCATATCTGAGGTTATTGATATTTCTCCAGGCAATCTTGATTCCAGCTTGTGCTTCCTCCAGCCCAGCATTTCTCATGATGTACTCTGCATATAAGTTAAATAAGCAGGGTGACAATATACAGCCTTGACGTACTCCTTTCCTGATTTGAAAACAGTCTGTTGTTCCATGTCCGGTTCTAACTGTTGCTTCCTGACCTGCATATAGGTTTCTCAAGAGGCAGGTCAGGTGGTCTGGTATTCCCATCTCTTTCAGAATTTTCACAGTTTATTGTGATCCACACAGTCAAAGGCTTTGGGCGTAGTCAATAAAGCAGAAATAGATGTTTTTCTGGAACTCTCTTACTTTTTCAATGATCCAGCGGATGGTTGGCAATTTGATCTCTGGTTCCTCTGCCTTTTCTAAATCCAGCTTGAACATCTGGAAGCTCACAGTTCACGTACTGTTGAAGCCTGGCTTGGAGAATGTTGAGCATTACTTTACTAGCGTGTGAGATGAGTGCAATTGTGCAGTAGTTTGAGCATTCTTTGGCATTGCCTTTCTTTGGGATTGGAATGAAACCTGACCTTTTCCAGTCCTATGGCCACTGCTGAGTCTTCAAATTTGCTGGTATATTGAGTGAAGCACTTTCACAGCATCATCTCTCAGGATTTGAAATAGCTCAACTGGAATTCCATCACCTCCACTAGCTTTGTTCGTAGTGATGCTTCCTAAGGCCCACTTGAGTTCACATTCCAGGATGTCTGGCTCTAAGTGAGTGATCACACCATCGTGATTATCTGGGTTGTGAAGATCTTTTTTGTATAGTTCTGTGTATTCTTGCCACCTCTTCTTAATATCATCTGTTTCTGTTAGGCCCATACCATTTCTGTTCTTTATTAAGCCCATCTTTGCATGAAATGTTCCCTTGGTATTTTTAATTTTCTTGTTGAGATCTCTAGTCTTTCCCATTCTATTGTTTTCCTCTATTTCTTTGTATTGATCACTAAGGAAGGCTTTATCTCTCCTTGCTATTCTTTGGAACTCTGCCTTCAAATGCGTATATCTTTACTTTTCTTCTTTGCCTTTCACTTCTCTTCTATTCACAGCTATTTGTAAGGCCTCCTCAGACAGCCATTTTGCTTTTTTGCATTTCTTTTTCTTGGGGATGGTCTTGATTCCTGTCTCCTGTACAATGTCACAAACATCCATCCGTAGTTCTTCAGGCACCCTATCAAATCTAATCCCTTAAATCTATTTGTCACTTCCACTGTATAATCGTAAGGGATTTGATTTAGGTCATACCTGAATGGTCTAGTGGTTTTCCCTACTTTCTTCAATTTATTATCTGGGTTGTGAAGATCTTTTTTGTATAGTTCTGTGTATTCTTGCCACCTCTTCTTAATATCATCTGTTTCTGTTAGGCCCATACCATTTCTGTTCTTTATTAAGCCCATCTTTGCATGAAATGTTCCCTTGGTATTTTTAATTTTCTTGTTGAGATCTCTAGTCTTTCCCATTCTATTGTTTTCCTCTATTTCTTTGTATTGATCACTAAGGAAGGCTTTATCTCTCCTTGCTATTCTTTGGAACTCTGCCTTCAAATGCGTATATCTTTACTTTTCTTCTTTGCCTTTCACTTCTCTTCTATTCACAGCTATTTGTAAGGCCTCCTCAGACAGCCATTTTGCTTTTTTGCATTTCTTTTTCTTGGGGATGGTCTTGATTCCTGTCTCCTGTACAATGTCACAAACATCCATCCGTAGTTCTTCAGGCACCCTATCAAATCTAATCCCTTAAATCTATTTGTCACTTCCACTGTATAATCGTAAGGGATTTGATTTAGGTCATACCTGAATGGTCTAGTGGTTTTCCCTACTTTTTCATTTTAAGTCTGAATTTTGCAATAAGGAGTTCATGATCTGAGCCACAGTCAGCTCCCTGTCTTGTTTTTGCTGACTATATAGAGCTTCTCCATCTTTGGCTGTAAAGAATATAATCAATCTGATTTTAGTATTGACCATCTGGTGATGCCCATGTGTAGAGACTTCTCTTGTGTTATTGGAAGAGGGTATTTGCTATGACCAGTGCATTCTCTTGGCAAAACTCTCTCTGGAGTCTCCTGCATTGCTGGTGGATTCTTTACCAACTGAGCTATCAGGGAAGCCTCTCCTCATGCACACAGTAGCTAAAGTAGATGTCCTTTACTTACTATCCTGTCTTAGTTTCTGTTTTATGTCGTGTTCATTTCTTTAACTCCTACCCATTTTCCCACCCATCTCTTAAAAATAGCAGTTATTAGGAAACCAGTTTGCCAGCCCTTTCTGTCTAATATCATTGCTCTTTTGTCTATCTGCCCACTTCCTCTCCAGAAGAAAACAAAGAATTCTTTATGATGAACAGCACAGAAACCCTACAGTACTTTTTTGGCTTGTTTGTTTTTGATTGGTTTTATAAAGGAATGGAAAGGCAAAGAAGTCACAGGGAACTTTGGGCCTTTATACAGAGGTTGAAGCCCATTTTACATGTTAGTTGGTTAAGTTTCTAATTAATACTTCTTTGCAAACCTGTGAACTGAAGTCTGCCAGGCTCCTCTGTCCATGGGATTCTCCAGGCAAGAATAATGGAGTGGGTTGCCATTTCCTTCTTCAGGGCATCTTCCCGACCCAGGGATTGAACCCAAGTCTCCCACATTGCAGGCAGATTCTTTACTGTCTGAGCCACTAGGGAATCCTTTCACTTGGGGTAATCATAACTCAGAAAAATTAACAGATTTATCACTTAACACTAACTGTAAAGCAGTGTAGAATGTATTAATATAAAAAAGCAAAGAATACATGAAAACTGCCTTCTAGGAACTTACTTCCTCATCAGAGAAATGAACACAGGCTGTGCTAACAAAGTCCAAGGCAATGAGTCTTAATGCTATAGCAAAACATGGGCAAAGAGAAGAGAAGCAAAGGAGGAGAAATTATTATCTCCAAATCAAGAAAGATCTGGGAGATCTGGTCTGGGAGGATGGATGCAATTCAGAGGAAAATAGAAGCTAAGTTCCAGTTAGTGGATATAACATGAGTAGAAGAATCAGACAAGGGTGAGGTGTGCCTGGGGCATGCAGCTGGTCTGGGATAGCCCCAGCAGAAGCAGAGGGATAAAGAAGAGAGTTGGGAGACTGGCAGAGAGAATAGACTGAGGTGCCAGGCTCAGGGCTGACTGCGGCAAGCCCTGAGGATATATAGGGAGTTTGGTTTTAACTGGAGAAGGAAATGGCAATCCACTCCAGTATTCTTGCCTGGAGAATCCCATGGACAGAGAAGTCTAGTAGGTTACAGTCCACGGGGTCGCAAAGAGTCGGACACGACTGAGCGACTTCACCTTCACCTTGGTTTTAACACTACTGACAGTAGAGAAAAAGGCAAAGGTATAGAGTAGGAAAATGAAATTGAGTGATTTAGGGAAATGCCTGAGGGCAGCAGAGAAGATGAGGTAGATAGGGAGGAAACTGGCATTCAGGAAGGTTATGCAGTGTGCTTGGTGAGAAGTGACCAACATGAGATGCTGGTAAAGTATGGGTAAACCCTCTCCCAGAATGTGGGCAACCGAAGTTCAAGGTCTGGTTCTTATGCTAATTGTCTCTGTGTGACCTGGGCCAGAGTGGGTAGAATAGGTCAGCGCTTCCTAAGTATAGTTCTGCAACTGTTAGCAGCCTGGCTGCCTGGAAAGCTTGTTAAAATACAGATTCCCAGACCCCAGGCTCCTCCTCCCAGATCCGCTGAAATAGGTGGTTTAAATACTAGTATTTACATTCAATAAATATCTATTTATGGGGGCCTACACGGGGCCACTTCATGGCAAATAGTTGTGAAAACAATGGAAACAGTGAGAGACTTTGATTTTCTTGGGCTCCAAAACCACTGCAGATGGTGACTGCATACATGAAATTAAAAGACGCTTGCTCCTTGAAAGTAAAGCTATAACAAATCTAGACAGCATACTAAAAAGTAGAGACATTACCTTGCCAGCACGAGACATGGTGAAGGACAAAGAAGCCTGGCGTGCTGCAGTCCATGGGGTCGCAAAGAACTGGACATGACTGAGCAACTGAACCGCAACACACTGAAGAGGCAGTTGTCAGAATTTCTGATAATGATCTACTGTAAGAAATTCATTTATATCTACATACATACAGATGAAACCAGCTTCAAAGTGATATTTGTCCTTATAATGTGTGATGACTTCTGATACTTTCCTTCAGTTCCACTGTATTTTAAAATGCTGACTGTGACTCACTTAGGTGACTCCACAAATGAGTTGTAACTCGGTGTGACTCACATTGCATCAGAAGGAATCTGCAGATGTTAGATTACTATGTTTCATTAGAAAGGCCTTTGCTTCAGAGTCAGGTAAAGACCTAGGAGAGAAAGGTCCCTCAAGTTTAAAGATCTTTTGAGCTAACCAGGAAGCCATTTAAGGATCTCTTAAAAACCGAAGAAATGCAAAATGAACTGAATCAGTGCTGGTCATTACTTATTCTTTTAGTGGAAATTACAATCTTCCAGGAATACAAAAATTAGGGAATGATAAGACTTCGACCCATCGCCCTGGCTGCTAATAGCTCTTATTTAGAGGGCATTGCCATAGCAACTCCAAGAGCCCTGAGGATGCCCCTCATGTGCCCTGAGCCAGGGACTAGTTGGTATCTTGCCCAAGGGTCTCATTGGTCATTAAAGATCCTCAGCCAAATGAGAATGCAACCCAATCACTATTCAATATTTGGAGTGGAAATGCCAAAATTGTATGGGATTGCATGTCTCCTTGGTCGATGAGTGTCTTTACAGTCCAAGAGTTATGAATAGAAATGTCTAAAAAAGTCCTAATATTAATAATTTGTACTTAGGAAAAACCTGCATATTTTTGGCATTTTAGTTATTTACACTGCCTATGAGGATTCATCTCATGGTTCAAATTAAAATATGTAGCATAATTTAGACTTCTGATTTGAAATTCAAATCATAGGAACACTTATGAATGTATTTATTTTATGGGAATTGCCTAATATTTGGGAGGTCTTGGTTGTCAGACAAGGTCATTTTTTAAAACTTTTATTTTGGTATCTTTCAAACATATACAAAAAGAGAAACTGAAGCAGAGTAAGCCCAGCTTCAATAATTCTCCATTCATGGCAAGTCTTGTTTCTTTATAGTCCCACACACTGAAGCTCTCTCCTATTTCTATATCTATTTCTGCTTTATTGACTATGGCAAAGCCTTTGACTGTGTGGATCACAATAAACTATGGAAAGTTCTGAAAGAGATGGGAATACCAGACCACCTGACCTGCCTCTTGAGAAACCTGTATGCAGGTCAGGAAGCAACAGTTAGAACTGGACATGGAACAATGGACTGGTTCCAAATAGGAAAAGGAGTATGTCAAGGCTGTATATTGTCACCCTGCTTGTTTAACTTATACACAGAGTACATCACGAGAAATGCTGGGCTGGAGGAAGCACAAGCTGGAATCAAGATTGCCAGGAGAAATATCAATAACCTCAGATATGCAGATGACACCACCCTTATGGGAGAAAGTGAAGAACTAAAGAGTCTCTTGAGGAAAGTGAAACAGGAGAGCGAAAAGTTGGCTTAAAGCTCAACATTCAGAAAACAAATATCACGGCATTCGGTCCCATCACTTCATGGCAAATAGATGGAGAAACAGTGGAGAAACAAATCTAAAAAATAAATAGATTAATTTTCTTGGGCTCCAAAATCACTGCAGATGGTGATTGCAGTCATGAAGTAAAAAGACGCTTACACCTTGGAAGGAAAGTTATGACCAAACTAGACAGTATATTAAAAAGCAGAGACATTACTTTGCCAACAAAGGTCCATCGAGTCAAGGCTATTGTTCTTCCAGTGGTCATGTATGGATGTGAGAGTTGGACTATAAAGAAAGCTGAGCACCAAAGAATTGATGCTTTTGAACTGTGGTGTTGGAGAAGACTCTTGAGAGTGCCTTGGACTGCAAGGAGATCCAACCAGTCCCCTAAAGGAAATCAGCCCTGAATGTTTGTTGGAAGGACTGATGGTGAAGCTGAAACTCCAATACTTTGGCTACCTAATGAGAAGAGCTGACTCATTTGAAAATACCCTAATGCTGGGTAAGATTGAAGGCAGGAGGAGAATGGGACAACAGAGGATGAGATGGTTGGATGGCATCACCGACTCAATGGACATGAGTTTGAGTAAACTCCAGGAGTCGGTGATGGACAAGGAGGCCTGGCATGCTGCAGTTCATGGGGTTGCAAAGAGTCAGACACGACTGAGCAACTGAACTGAACTGAACCGAAGCTCTCTCCACCACATACACAGCTAAATTATTTGAAGTAAATATCAAACTTCACAAAATTTTATTTTTTGTGTGTGTATTTGCAAATGTCATCTATCTTCAAAAACAAAAAGGGACTTTTAACCTAACAACAGTATCACTATCACATCCAATTAATACTGCCTAATGTCCTTAATGCAAACATTCTTTAATGTCATCAGGTACCTGTCAGCATTCCCAATTGCCAAGTCATCTTTTGCACCCATGTGCACACACACACACACAAAAACACTGAAAGACTGGACCAGAATCTGAAAAAATCATACGCTGAAGTGGACAGATGTGAGTTTTAAGTTTCCTGTAATTTGTAGGTTTCCTGTCTGCCCTTCATCTCTCTCTCTCTCTTTTATTTATTATTATTACTGTTTCTGCTTAAAATTATCATGGAAGAAACAGACTCATTTTGTCCGGTAAAGCTTTCCAAAGTCTGAGAATCATTTCTTGTATCCTTGCGGCGTAGTATAACATTTTCCTTTACCCCGTCTGCAGACTGTGAAAACTGGCAGCTGCATCTACAGTCTTGACCAGGTTTCGGCTCAGTTTCTTTTTCTATAGAGCTGCATGACAGGTGGACCTGTGTGTTCCCATCAGGAGGCACACAGTGACCGCTGACTCGATTCTGTGACATTAGCAGCCGTTGGTGACGGCTGCCTGGCCGACACTTCCTCAGGGGCTACCCAGGCGTGGGAGCATTTCGGTCTTGCCTCAGGTGTTAGCTGGGCCACGTCGATCAGGAGAAACTTCCCTTCATCAATGTCGGATGACCAGGAGAGGTGGATCTCAAGGCAAAGGCGGGATCAACACTTGATTCCTTCTCTTTATTTACCAGCCTTCAAGAAAATGAGACCTTAGTGTTCTCTAATACTAAGATTTAAGGTAAAGGTAGAGAAGCTGCTCTCCTTCATTCCTTTTCAGTATTTATGAACGATGTGCCACAGCCCCCGGAGTCTCACCCCTATGGACCCTCAAGTGGCCCATCTTGGCTGGTGAGAGCTTAATCAGGTTGGTTCCTGAGTCCCTTTGGTATAAACTGTAGTAACCTTTGATAATAAAACACTTTAATGGGACAGGGAAAATATAAACTTTACAAATGCAGTTTAACATGTGGAAAGGAGTATAATGAAACTTTCTAATGAAACCGATCTCAGATGATAAAGAATCTGCCTGCACCGCAGGAGACCTGGCTTCAATCCCTGAGTCAGGAAGATCCCCTGGAGAAGGGAATAGCAACCCACTCCAGTATTCTTGCCTGGAGAATCCCATGGACAGAGAATCTGGCGTGCTGCAGCCCATGGTCACAAAGAGTCGGACATGACTGAGCCACTAACACACACAATTATTCATCAAAGACTCTCCTGAAAATGACTGCTAAAATTTGTTGGATATATAAACAAAATAATGCTATGATAGCTAAAACTGAAAGCTCAAAAATAACAAGGGTTATAATATGACTAAATCAAATTATATATTTTTTTTAAAATGGTTGAACAGAGGGCTTCCCTGGTGGTCTAGTGGTAAAGAATCTGCCTGCCAATGCAGGGGACGTGGTTTCGAGTCCTGGCCCGGGAAGATCCCACATGTCTCAGAGCATCCAAGGCTGTGTGCCACAACTATGGAGACCATTCGCCTAGAGCCTGAGTTCCACATCAAGAGAAGCCCCAGCAATGAGAAGCCCCAGCACGACAACAAACAGTCGCCCCCGCTTGCTGCACCTAGAGAAAGCCCTCCTGCAGCAGTGAAAACCCACTGCGGCCAAAAATAAAATAAATAAGTAACATCTTAAAAAAAAAAAAATAGTTGAACGGAGTTGTTTTGAACCAATCTTTTCTTTTATGAAAACTGTCTTATAGGATATCAAAAACCAAAATAAAACAAAAAAATCCCTGCCTGCCGGCCATAAGCGATTCTGATTCTGGCACTCTGTGGCACTATGCAGAGAAAGACTACACGTTTTCATCCAACCCATGATTCCCTCAGTAAGCATCACCCAGTCCTAACACATCTCATATGGGGAAGCTCAGCACGTCTTCTGCCTCCAGTTCCCTACAGTGTCCTTTTATTACTGGGGGAAGGGGCAATCCCATTTCATTCCATAACCAGTGACTGTCGGGCCCTGTGCTAGCTGCGGGGGATACTGATGACTAAATCCCAGAGAAGCTGAGAAGCAGACAAGTAAACAGCTATGTTTAACCCAAGTACTTTCCACAAGACTGCGGAAACAGGCAAGAGGACCGATGACCACATAAGAAAGGCAGAGAGCACTCTGGAGAGAGGGTGGCGTTTAAGCTGTCGACTCCCCTGGAGCAGTCGCAGTCGGACTTTGCCAGGTAAAAAGGCACCAAAGGCGTTCCGGGTCGGGGAACAGGGGAAGCAGGGGAACAGCGAGAGGCTTGGACAGGAGAGTGAGGAAGTGCCCTTAACGCTGGCCTCCCTCGACCCAGAGGCTCAAGTTCTGCCATCCAGAGCCACATTGCAGTGAATAGAACGGCTGATGTCTAGTGAGTGCAAGCATGGTTCTAGACATCATTTAATGTACGTATCTACTCGTTTAATCCTTATAACAATGTATTCACTTGTTTAATCCTTATAACAATGTATGTATTCACTCATTTAATCCTTGTAACAATCCCATTAGGAAGCTATTACAATTAGCCCCATTTTGCAGATGAGCAAGGAGAGGTTGAGAAATTTGCTCAAGGCCCCAAAATCAGGGGAGGTGGGACCAGGACCCAGACAGGATCTGGGAATCCAAACAGCTTGGCTCTAAGCCACTCTCTCACCACCTTGCAAAACACCTCCAAACACAAGCTCCTCTTCTTCCTCCTCCTGTTACTACATGAAAACAGCCAGAAGGGCTGTCACCGGGTCTGGAGAGTATGTCTGCTCAGGGTGGGCTGCACTGACTCAAGAGAGCCCAGGAGCGCTCCTCAGTGATGCCCGCCACCAACAAGGCTGCAGAAAGTAGGGGTCATGATCATGCCTCGTCAGGACAAGCATCCCTGGTCCCGTCCCCTCTTCCCCATGTGCCTAACCCCACTCTGGCCGGGCTCCAGGGCTGACTCTTTTCAGACCAAATGCTCCCACTGGGCATCTGTAGGGGAGCCAGGAATCCCTAGGGGCCTCGAAGCCTTTTGTTCTGGATTCCAAAGCTCTACTTATACAGTTTTTTAAAAATTAATAGGCTGTATTTTTAGAGCAGTTTTAGGTTTACAGAAAAACTGAGTAGACTGTGCAGAGACTTCCCATATCCCCTTCTCCTCTATCCTCCCATCTCACCTGCAGTGTCTCCTAGTATTAACATCTTGCTTCAGTGTGATACATGCGCTATGACTGACGAACCAATACTGATAGGTTATTAACCAGGTCCACAGAACACAGGAGAGCTCACTCTGTGTCACACATTCTGTGGGTTCTGACAAATGCAGACTTTCACATATCCATCATGACAGTGTCACCTGGCATATTTTCACTGCCCTGAAAATCCCTGAGCTCCACATGGTCATACCTCTCTCTCTCCCCATAAACCACTAGTCATTTTACTGTACCTACAAGTTTGCCTTTTCCAGAACGTCACATAGCTGCAATCACACAGCAGGTAACTTTTTCAGACTGGCTCTTTTCACTTAGTATTTATTTAAGTTCCTCTGTCTTTTCATGGTTTGATAACGTGCTTCTTTTTATTACTGAGTACGGAGAAGGCAATGGCACCCCACTCCAGTAGTCTTGCCTGGAGAATCCCATGGACGGAGGAGCCTGGTAGACTGAAGTCCATGGGGTCACTAAGAGTCAGACACGACTGAGCGACTTCACTTTCACTTTTCACTTTCATGCATTGGAGAAGGAAATGGCAACCCACTCCAGTGTTCTTGCCTGGAGAATCCCAGGGACGGGGGAGCCTGGTGGGCTGCCGTCTATGGGGTCGCAGAGAGTCGGACACAACTGAAGCGACTTAGCAGCAGCAGCAGCAACATCCCATCATATGCTGCACCACCATTTATCCATGTACCACTGTCTGTCCTCCTGAAGGACATCTTGGTTGCTTTCAATTCGGGGCAATTACAAATAAAGCTTCTCTGAAAATGTGTGTGCAGCATTTTGTGTATTCATAAGTTTTCAACTCATTAACTCCCTTGGACACAGCCTTTTTAAAAATAGCTCTATCAGCACGCTTTTCAATTTATAGGCAGTCAAAACGTTCACGGATTTTATTTTTCTGCTGCAACTTTTGAATCTCAGTGTGCCTTATTACGTTGACAGCCCATCAATCAAACCCACAGCCTTTACTGGTGGCACCAGCCACCTTCGATCTCTTACCCAGTGCCATGACACCCACACAGCTGAGGTCTGTGTGTCATCTGTCCTCATCCTCATCAAAGACGGATCAGGACGGGAGCCTGGTGATTCCCACGGAGACCTAGTTTACTACTATTAATCAGCACTGTATGAATATGACAGACCATCAGCTTGCCATTACCTTCTGCCCATGTTAGTCCATCCCGTCCATAAAGATATAACGAGAGACTTTTCTTAAACACCTTGTTGAAACCTGCTGCATTTCTCGGGTCTGAGTGTCTATAAGTGCTGATCTGCTTGGCTGACGCTGAGGATCACACTGTGAGGTTTGGGAACATTCTCAGTAGAACCAAACAACGTTAGGACCTGCCAGCAAATATCACATGGCACAGCCTGACCTGAGTCCAAGACCCAAGTGACCTTGTTGATCCACCCATTCAAGGAATTCACGGACAGACACAGTGACCCCCTCACCCACGGGGGAGTTCTGAAGCAGAAATGGCCACACCCAGGTGGCCAGAGGATTCCTGAACGCTGCTGAACAACGATTCAGAGACAGGTTGCGGTCACAATGCAGGATGCCCATGAGGCCCCAGGAAGCAGAGTGAAAAAGCACAGATTTTTAAGAAGAGGCTGTGGACAGGGGTCTCTCACGCTGGGGCCTACATGGCTCTCCGAGTTCAATGCAAGGTGAGCATGCAGGCGCTGGCGGTGGAGAAATCAACCTGCCCTTCCCACTAGGCTGCAGATCCCACCCCCAACAAAGGGGGGCTCCCCGAGACACTGCAGCACCTACTCCAGGGCGGGTTAGGGACCTGGATCCAGGGCAGGGGTGAGGCTCCTGCTGACTGGTCACTCGGAGCATCGGGACACTCGGGACCAGGGCAAAGGTGGTGGTCTGTGTCTCACACCTGCACCCCAGTGAGGAGCGGGGCTTCACAGGGGAACACAGGCCTCCTCTTGCTGATGCAACCGGGCCACCGCCCTGGGGCAGCCATCCTGGGTGGGGTGGGGAGGGGAAGGCTGGCAGTGCCAGCACCCAGTGGCAGGGAGGGGGTGCCCATACCCACCCTGGTGAGGAGACCCCACACGTGAGCTGAGGCTCTTTGCTGCCCTTGCTTCACTGTCCTGTTGCACTTCACGGACGAAACACAAACACAACAGAAGGGCTAAGAATTATAAGACTGAAGCCTCAGAGCATCAGTCTCCAAGTGCAGGGCCTTCTGGGTGCCAGGCTCTGCGTGTCTGCACAGGTCACACGCCCTTTCAGCCAGCCCTGGAAAGCCTTTTTTCTTTCACTTTAAAATCATTGTTAGTTCGATCAAAAGGTCATAGACACTTGTCTTTCTCCAAATTAGCCAAGGGATCCTGACTGTATCACCAGATGCTTCCTAGAAGTAAGAACAGTAAGAAGCCCTACCAGCCCTAAGTCTCTGGCTCTGATAAACATTGTTCTGCACATGAGCTTTTCATAACTGATTAAATTCAAATACCATTTTAAATTAAAACATCATTTCTGTTTACTAAGACAGTTACATGCATATTTTTTTAATCTTTTTGTTTTGTACAGGGGTATGGATGATGAACAAGGCTCTTATAGTGTCAGGTGAACAGCCACCGAAGGGGCTCAGCCATGCATATACATGTCTCCATCCTCCCCCAAACTCCCCTCCCATCCAGGCTGCCACAACCACTGAGCAGAGTTTCATGTGCTCTAGAGTAGGTCCTTGCTGGTTACCATTTTAAATATAACAGTGTGTACGACATGTACTTCATCTGACAATGGATAATCCAGACTCAGAAAACCAAGACAGGTACATATTACACATGACAATCTATGATACACATATACACATCATGGTAGGTGAGGCGTGCCAGGTGGTGCTAGTGGCAAAGAACCCAGGTGCCAGTGCAAGAGATGTAAGAGACGCAGGTTCAATCCCTGGGTTGGGAAGATCCCTTGGAGGAAGCCATGGCAACCTGCTCCAGTGTTCTTGCCTGGAGAATCCCACAGACAGAGGAGCCTGGCGGGCTACAGTCCACAGGGTTGCAAGGAGTTGGACTGAAGCAACTTAGCACGCACACATCATGGTAAGTCAATACTACATATGATAATCATATGTTATATACAAATATATTAAATTATGTATGTTTATACATATAAAATCATATGTATATATGAATACCCCTCTGTCTTATAAAGACATACTGTATGGTTTAACAGTTATTGGAAAGGTCAAGTTCTGCATCTCACTGTATGTACTTTCTTTTAGCAAGTTGTGTCCAATTTCTACATCTCAGTGCAACGATTGCTTTAAAAAAACACTGCATGACCAGGCTGACTCATGTCTAGCTTGTGATAATTACAGTTTACGGATGATTTCCAGCCATACTAGTATAGCATCATTTCTGATTCATTTTTATACTGGAATAAATACATTTGTCTATTTGCTTTTTTCTTTCTCTCCTTTCTCTATTCTACACTTTCTTCTCCAGTTCAGGTACATCAATTTGCATTTCAATCTAGTTTCCAAGTCACCAATGGCCACAGTCCACTTAGTATTGTTGGGATGGTCTATAACACTAGTCTCTGCTCTGCTAAGAAATAAGACCCAACCGATATGCTCCCAGACAAGGGAGCCCATAGTTTGACTAATATAAAATCAGCCTGAAATCACTGCCTATAAGCCATGACAGGGGGATCTTCCCTCGAAGCTCAATTGGTAAAGAATCTGCCTGTAAGGCAGGAGACCCAGGTTCGATTCCTGGGTTGGGAAGATCCCCTGGAGAAGGAAATGGCACCCCACTCCAATATTCTTGCCTGGAGAATCCCATGGACAGAGGAGCCTGGACACCCCTCCATGAAGATGCTCAGAAAGGAAAACAACACAGTGGGAACTAAAGTACACTCCAGTTTCCCATCATCTCAGCGTCCTGTGCACACGGCATTCAGGGCCACAGCTTCTCCATGGCCCTGCCCTGGTTTCAGGCATTCCAAAGGTGCGTGGGGCTCCAGGGTGCCTGCTCCAACTCAGGACTGGGGGCAGGCAGAGCACGGGGCCAGGCTGGGAGAGCCCCAGGAAGGGCTGTGTGGACAGTGGGCACGATGAAAAGGAGGTGCACATACCACATGGACCTTCTGTGAACCTCTCGGTGGCCAACTACAGCC
Organism: Cephalophus harveyi; assembly: GCA_006410635.1. Classification (NCBI taxonomy): domain Eukaryota; kingdom Metazoa; phylum Chordata; class Mammalia; order Artiodactyla; family Bovidae; genus Cephalophus; species Cephalophus harveyi. The sequence goes on from SJYT01075170.1 coordinate 202,973, forward strand.
TCTAAACCATTTTTTGCTTTTTTTTTTTTTTTGATTAATTGTGCATCGATTTGATAAGGAAACACTAATTGAATCTTCCATTACTTCATGATGAGTTTTGCAAGGTCAAATTAAATGGCTTGACAGGGTACATTTCTTAAGAAGCAAAGAAAGGGATAATTCACAAAAGGAAACAACCATTTCTTTGTTAACGGATGAAAAGGACAATATTTAGCTCAACCCACATGTAAAAACCTAACCCTCCTTTCTGGGTAAAGTATAATTCACTTTTTACAATGAAATGAAGGCTGTTGACAGGTAAAAAACATTTTTTTTTTTTTTAATCTCCAGAGAAAGAAAGACAAAAGCACTGAAACCCTCCAAGTTCTCACACACAAATTCATCTATAGTGTTGGCTTTGTAGCTCTTTCAAAACAGAGATCTAAAAAGGAAGTCTAGTTTTTCTTTACTGAAATATACAGAACCATAGGCTTTGCCTAGACAGAGCTTTATTAAATATTATATTAACATTACATGGCTCTAAGCATAAAAGAAGGGCCTCATACGACTTATCCAACATTATTCAATCTCCAAATCACATTTTTCTGGAAAATAATTCCATCATCTTGTCAAGAGTTAGGCATACTGGCAGCAGTCCTCCTTAATATCACAAAATGAATCTTCACTGAAGCTGGCTTTAATTTTTCCAGCAAAAATACTGTCTGAAGATGCCATGTGAAATTACACACCACCAACAGGAAAAATACAGGAGACACAGGTTCAATCCCTGGGTCAAGAAGATCCCCTGGAGGAGGAAATGGCAACCCCCTCCAGTATTGTTGCCTGAAAAATCCAATGGACAGAGGAGCCTGGCGGGCTACAGTCCAAAGGATTGCAGAGTCAGATACGATTAAGCACGCACGCCACAAAAGGGGAAAAAAAATCTGCCAAATACACTATGACCCTCTGAATTGTAAAACGCATCCCAAATTCAAATCTGTTTAAACATGAAGATATGCCAAGGGGGGAAGGGATGTATTTCTTAGAAATCAGCTAAATACACATTTTAAATAATTGAGAAAGAAGAGGGTAATCATGCAATCCAGTGAGATAAAGTAATGACTCAAGAAATTGCAAATCAGAGACTAAAACGCTGAAGTGTTAGTCTCCGAAGAAGTGATATTTTTTTTTTCTTTTTCCAGAGAAGTACTTTTGTTGCAATGACCAAAAAAGTGAATCAGAAGCAAGAGAGGTGAAGAAAAATAAAGAGGTGATCCTCTTGACCCGGGGAGATGAGACATTTTGGAAGCCACCCATAGGCAGGGAAGCATCAGAATGAGGCAATCAGAACGGGTCCACTGCAGTCAGTGGAGGAGGGAGTCAGGCTGGCTCCAGTAGAAACCAGTGGTGATAATCCAGTGAATTCAGGGAATGTGCCCAGCTCAGCAACTCACAGGGGACAAACCACAAGACCGTGGGGAGAAGCAGCGGGGTGTCTGTGTTCTTGAGCCCAGGGAGTGCGAGAAGCCAAGGGCACAGCTGGAGAGGAACCAAGTCCAAGTGAGGTCAAGGCGAGGCAAAATCAGGCCTGCCCTACCCCCGCTCTGCAGAGGAGTCGGGAGAAAAGCCACGGGCAAATCAAGTCAGGAGCACGCGGGCGAGCAGTGGGTTTCCAGCACCGCCACCTGGGGTACAATATCTGCCCATCCACCGTGCCCCACACCTGTCCCAGGTGGTCTCCGCAGCTCAGTAGAGGCTGACTTCCAAGGAGGGTGAGTCAGTCAACCTCTACAGCCCATTCCAGCTGAGTTCCCAGTAAGTTAAAGACTAACTGCAAGACTCCGTCACAGAAAGGAGCTAGAAACAGAAAAAAGAGATGCTATCAAAGCCATGCACCGCAATGGGGCGTGACGGAGGGAAGGCAAGGGGAAGCGGGGGCTGGGGGGTCAGGGATGGTGGAGACCAGAAAAGGGACAGTGAGATCCAGAAGCACAGAGGAGGGAAGTAAATAAATACAAGGTCAGGCACCTGTTTTCACGGCATCGCGTCGGTTTTGTTGTTTAGTCGCTAAGTCGTGTCCGACTGTTTTGCGACCCAAGGACTGTATCGCCCACGCCCTCACCACCAGTTCCTCTGTCCAGGGAATTTTCCAGGCAAGACTACTGGAGTGGGTTGCCATTTCCTTCTCCAGGGGATCTTCCAGACCTAGAGATTGAACTTGCGTCTTCTGTATCAGCAGGTGGATTCTTTACCAGTGAGCCACCTGGGTTTACATAGGCTTTTATGCCAATAGCAAGGAGATATATGGTGTGTCTGCCCAGTGGCAACTGCAAAGTTTGAATTTCAGCCCCAAATCACACGGCCAGTGAGAAACACCTCCATGCTCCTCTCTACGCCTCAGTATTTTCATCTGCAAAGTGGACACTGGCTAGATAAGTCCTTCCCCGAACTGACTATCAGAATCACGCAGGACACTTTTTCCAAATACAGATTCCTGGGCTCCGCGCTGGACCTGGGAGGGCAGAATCCTTGGGGTGAGGCACAGGAGTCTCCGTGTTAACAGCCAGGTTTGCAAACAGTGAACTAACTGCAATGATTCCCATCCAAACATCCTCTGAGTTCATGAACCATAAACGTAGAAGTAATACCTTACGGCAGATCCAAATCCAAGCTGAACTTGGGGCTTCATCCTCCATAAATAAATAAATGAAAACACTGCTGCGCAGTGGCAGGGGTGGAGGCTTCTAAGAAGACTCCTTCTTGGGAAGGGGAAAGGGGGGCCAGACACACAGTAAGGAATTCAGCGAACCTTTATGGGTGAGTCTGAGAAAAAAAGCAGCTGAGGTGTCATGAGGACTTACCATGTGCTAAATATTTTCACATGTTCATCTGATTTAATGTGTTAGTTTCAGGTGTATAGCAAAGCGATTCAGTTATATATATATATTTTTTTTTTCAGGTTATTTTCCATGATAGGTTATTGCAAGATACTGAATATAGTTCCCTGTGTTATACAGTAAATTCTTGTTGCTTATCTCTCTGTGTGGGCTTCCCAGGTGGCACGAGTGGTAAAGAATCTGCCTGCCAATGCAGGAAATGTAAGAGACACAGGTTAGCTCGCTGGGTCAGGAAGACTCCCTGAAGGAGGGCACAGCAATCTACTCCAGCATTCGTGCCTGGAGAATCCCATGGATAGAGAAACCTTGCGGGCTACAGGCCATAGGGTCGCACAGAGGTGGACACAACTGAAGCGACTTAGCACACATAGACACACACACCTCTCCCTTGTGCACAGCAGTTTGTATCTGTTAATCCCATACTCGTAATTTATCCCTCCCTCCCACTTCCTTCCCCTTTGATAACCATAAGTTTTTCTACACCTTCATCTCATTTAATGCTCCTACACAACCTGGGAAGCTAGATATTTGGAAATCACACACTTATAAATAGACTAGGTTAGAGCAACTTGTCAGAAAACGTGCAGCACACAACTGAAAGAGCTGCATCTTCTTGATTCCAAGTCCACTGCTCTGTTTACATACCATCTGCAGAGTCCCTTGGCCTCCCACTTTAACCAACCAATTTAAAGCACCAGAACGTTCTAGAGAGCAGGGGAGTGGTTGTTTTGCTTGGATTATTTAAAAAAATCTGGGGCCCCTGTGAGGCACGCAGGGGTCTTCACTCCCCAACCAGGGATCGAACCCACACCTCCTGCGGTGGCAGTGAGGAATCGTAACCACTGCCCGCAGTGAAGTCCCTGGAGAGCAGGGCTGGAAGAGCAGCTGTCACAAGGGCTCCTCTCGTTCTCATTCCTTCCCAGACCCCGCTCCGGCGCACCCTGCCCAGGGCCCCACAGGGCCAGGCGCCCTGCAGTTCTGACAGCCCTGCCCCAGCTGTCGATGATCCTGTCCCTCCAGCTTCTTCGCTCTGAAAATCCAAGGATGGAAGGAACTGGACACCCTAGTCCTGGTGCTTCCACGTGGCTCCCGCCCCACTTGGTCTTGCCCTGTTGGTCAGCCTGGTTCTCCAGCCCATCCCTACCCTGGTCCTTCTCTTCTTCCTCACGGGAAGCCTAGCCAGGACTCTGCCTCCCCAGCTGCAGCCAACCCCTATCCAGGTGATCAAATCTTGTATTATTAGGGTGTATTATTATTAGTGTATTATAATAATACACTGTACATATATCCTTGTACACTGTACACAGGATCACAGTCTCACCTCAATGGGCCTCCTGGAATGACCGTTCCCTCAGTCAAGATCCTAGACTCAGCAACAAGATTCACATAGCCCAGACCCTCGCCTCGTCGGTCTGAGCCCATAATGTTCCAGAACTAGGACTGAGGCTTTTACAGCCCTTGGGCCAAGTGTCTGGACTGAACTGCTCACGGCAAGGTCTACTTCTGTGTCAAGGTGAATGAGCCTAAAGTTGCCCCAGGGCCACCCTGCAGAGCTAAGGACCATGCTGTTTCTTCCCTCCCGGCTAGGGAAGAAGACATTCTCTCAGGCTGCTACACTCAGTTAAAGAAGACGCCAAGGCTGAAAGAGCTGAACAAACTATAAGAAACTGCAAATTAGAAGAGAAAGGTGACTTAAGACTAGAGAAACCATAGTATCCTACCTGACACTGTTCGGTGTCCTTAGGATTGGACAGAAGATCACACACTCACCCACTAAAGAGCCAAATATACAGCACAGAGAAGCACCAGTTTAATTTGTTTCAAATATCAAAAACGTCAAACAGACTGAGCACTGAGTTAGTAACTCTGCCATCCTGGGAGGGCCATTTATCGGAAGGCCAAGATCAAGTGTCCTTTATCAGTATACTGAAGCCTCATGGAAGAAAAGTTATGACCAACCTAGACAGCATATTAAAAAACAGAGACAGTACTTCGCCAACAAAGGTCTGTCTAGTTAAAGCTATGGTTTTTCCAATAGTCATGTATGGATGTGAGAGTTGGACCATAAAGAAAGCTGAGTGCCAAAGAATCAATGCTTTTGAACTGTGGTGGTGGAGAAGACTCTTGAGAGTCCCTTGGACTGCAAGGAGAACCAACCAGTCCATTCTAAAGGAGATCAGTCCTGGGTGTTCATTGGAAGGACTGATGCTGAAGCTAAAGGTCCAGTACTTTGGCCACCTGATGGGAAGAGCTGACTCATTTGAAAAGAGCCTGATTCTGGGAAAGATCAAAGGCAGGAAGAGAAGGGGGCGACAGAGGACGAAATGGTTGGATGGCATCACTGACTCAATGGCCATGAGTTTGAGTAAGCTCCAGGAGTTGGTGATGGACAGGCAAGCCTGGCGTGATGCAGTCCATGGAGTTGCAAAGAGTCGAACACGACTAAGTGACTGAACTGAACTGAACTGAAGCTTCATGGATCACCCCACTTACCAACATGCTTCCCTAAGAATACGAGTAAGCAGCCTCCCCACACAAACACTCCCTTAATATCAGGAACACCATATTCAGGAGCTATGCCAGGAAAAAAAGCACCCACCTTCACCTGATGCAAAAACATTCAAAAAACTACATACTACCCAGAACCAGTCATCTTGTCATCACCTCAACCCAGAATCGTGTCATCACAGTTTCCACAGGTACATTCAGGGGACACAACAGTGATGACACAGGTGGGCGTCTGTCCCCACAAAAGGCAGCACGGGGACAGGCCAGTCAAAGTGAAAGTGTTACTTGCTTAGTCATGTCTGACCCTTTGCGACCCCATGGGCTGCAGCCCTGCCAGGGTCCTCTGTCCATGGGGATTCTCCAGGCAAGGATGCTGCACTGGGTTGCCATGCCCTCTTCTCCAGGCAAGGATACTGGACTGGGTTGCCATGCCCGCCTCCAGGGGATCTTCCTGACCCAGGGACTGAACCCAGGTCTCCGGCATTGCAGGCAGATTCTTTACCATTTGTACCACAAGGGAAGTCCAGGCCAGTCAAAGCTAAAGTCTATAATCCTACTTGGGTGACTGCCTGATCAACACAGGGTGGGAGATGTTTTCCAAACTTGAGTAGAAACCAAAAGCATGTGTGCAGGTCCAGTGGATGTCCTTCCAGTTGCTGGCACAGGAGGGGAGAACCCAGGCCACCAGAAAGGCCCACTCTGGGCCCACGGCTACTGTCAGCCTGGATTCTGATTGACAGGGCTGCCTCCAGGCCCAAGCCTGTGCTCTGTCATCCAGGTAGGAAAACCCTTTCTGGTTCTTTCCTATGGGTCCAATCAAAAGAGAAAAGAGAGACAGAGACAGATATACGGGGCCGGGAAGAGGGGTTATGCTGTTCATCAGTACACAAGGCATGCGAGAGGACCAGCAGCTGCCTCACAGACCCCTGGCCTCAAATGTGTTTCTGGAGTGTTCCAAACCAAGAGTAAATTTTGGATATGAGTGAATTTTTAAATTTTTACTTTTTTGGCCATGGCTCGCGGCATGTGGGAGCTTAATTGTCTGATCGCAGATCGAACCCACATCCCGTGCATTGGAAGCAGAGTCCTCACCGCTGAGCTGCCAAGGCAGCCCCAGGAACGAATCTTTCTTGATGGATGTCAATTCTTCAGGGTCCCCAACTCCAGCCCCTGGTCCTAGGACCTACAGGGCCCCTGAGCAGGCGGAGCGGAGCCTCCCACCCTCCCAGATGGAGAACACGGGGGAACTTGCCGGTGGGAGGGAGCGCTGCTGTTACAAAATTATTCTGCCCTGGATTGGTGGAGCCTGCTCCTGGAAGTGCACAGCAACCTATAAATCAGGCTTCCAGCCCCTAAGAAGTTATTTTTATTTAAAAGAATATTTTAATGTCTTCTTTCACATCTTATGATGGAAAAAAAAATAACTTTTGATATACAGCACAAACAAGTGGTAACATGCAATTTAATAGAGCATTTTTAAGTGGGAAACTGTGATTCTGAAAAAAGCCACGAGGCCAGGGCACGAGCCTGAATGAGTTCACGGCTGGGGTGCTGAGAACGTGAGGCGCCTGGCTCCGTAATCCTTACTGCTTTTGACAAACGAGCAAACCGAAGCTCAGAGAGATTAAGTCCTTTAACTGAGCTCATCTTGCTAGAAGCTAGTTCACCTCCAGTTCACCCCTCCTCCTTAGCCTCACACAAACACACACACAATGAGAGAGGCAGACACACACGCATACACTTATCTGCCTCCATGAGCATTTACTTCTACTCTATCTCAATCCAAAAAGCAACTGAGAGAGGAAAAACGAAGAAAAGATGATCACTCAGGTTAAGTTTAGCCCACGAGAAATCAAACCAAGAGTTGAGATGCAAAATGACAGCCACAAATTTGGTTCTGAGATGACCTCCTTGGGGTAAGAACGTGATATTTCATCACTAGAAAAATCTTTTCTCACCCCCAATAGTAGAAGGCAGAGAAGGCAATGGCACCCCACTCCAGTACTCTTGCCTCGAAAATCCCATGGACAGAGGAGCCTGGAAGGCTGCAGTCCATGGGGTCGCTGAGGGTCGGACACGATTGAGCGACTTCCCTTTCACTTTTCACTTTGATGAATTGGAGAAGGAAATGGCAACCCACTCCAGTGTTCTTGTCTGGAGAATCCCAGGGACGGGGGAGCCCGGTGGGCTGCTGCCTATGGGATCAGACACGACTAAAGCGACTTAGCAGTAGCAGTAGCAGCAATAGTAGAAGGCAAGCTAAAACAGTGAACATTTCCTCATCTTCTTAATAGGAAAAGAATTCATCAATTAAGATATAGCTAGCGGGTAAGTGACGGAGAAGGCAATGGCACCCCACTCCAGTACTCTTGCCTGGAAAATCCCATGGATGGAGAAGCCTAGAAGGCTGCAATCCATGGGGTCGCTGAGGGTCAGACACGACTGAGCGACTTCGCTTTCACTTTTCACTTTCATGCACTGGAGAAGGAAATGGCAACCCACTCCAGTGTTCTTGCCTGGAGAATCCCAGGGACAGGGAAGCCTGATGGGCTGCCGTCTATGGGGTCGCACAGAGTCGGACACGACTGAAGCGACTTAGCAGCAGCAGCAGCAGTGGGTAAGTGAAGTAGTGAAATCATAGACAACCACGTCAAGCTCACTTTGAAAGCCTGGGAGATGCAATAACGACCTGAATGACAATGCATCCCTGACTTGTTAAAAGTGAAGTCAGACGGAGAAAGAGAAACATCATATGCTATCCCTTGTATGTGGAATCTTAAAAAATGATATAAAAGGTAATAGTTACAAAACAAAATAGATTCACAGACATAGAAGACAAACTTACGGTTACAAAAGACAGGGTTTGCGACTAAATATAAACACTACTACGTATGAAATAAACAACAAGGACCTGACGTACAGCACAGGCAACTATACTCAGTATCTTACAACAGCCTACAAAGGGTCTGCCTGTTGGCTCAGACTGTAAAGGATCCCCCTGCAATGTGGGAGACCCAGGTTCAACCCCTGGGTCAGGAAGATCCCCTGGACAAGGGAATGGCTACTCACTCCAGTGGTCTTGCCTGGAGAATCCCACGGACAGAGGAGCCTGGAGGGCTACGGTCCATGGGGTCACAAAGGATTCGACACGACTGAGCATCTAACACTGTCACATTTTCGCTTTCATAGAGGAAAAGAACCTGAAAAGATAGATGTGTGTGTGTGTGTGTGTGTGTGTGTGTGTATAACTGAATCACTTTTCTGTACACAAGAAACTAACACAACACGGTAAATTAACTATACTTCAATTTTAAAAATGGTTACCAAAAAAAGGGAATCTCTGGAGATGCTGGGGTTTAATGCTTTTGACTGTCTGTTCAAAAGGAGCAATAAAAGAAAGACAAGATAAATGGTGGTTGGAAGAGTTATAGGAGGAAACCAAGCCACCTGCTCTAACACACGCAGTTTCAAAACTCCCGTGGGTATGCTAGGAGGTGTGAGCATCACCCGACAGGCCTGCCCTCTTGTGCACACCTGCACAGCGGCAGTACAACTCTCTCTAATTAAACAAGGGAGACAAAGCCGTCCCCTAGCACAGCCCTCACCAACCTCCAATGGAAAACACGTGTCCTCCTGAGAATGCCACCTGAGACTCCCAGCACCACATTAACTCTCCAGACAGACAGACAACGCCCGTGAAAAACAACGCCTGGAAGCAGACTAAAAGCAAACATAATGAGCAAAGACAGCAGTTTCCCACTAAGGTCTCCAAATGAGCGACTCCGCCTCTGTGTTCATAACACCTGACGCTAAACATGAACAATAAGAGAAAAACGCTTCAGTGCGACGGCAAAGAGCAGACACGAGGAGCCTGACACTGGACAGGATCCACATTTCAGTCGTAAGCAGGCATGTCAATCAGATGAGAAGTGAATGTGAGGTAAAATTGCTTCCCAGGTGGCACAGGGGTAAAGAACCCCCCTCCCAACGCAGGAGATGCAGGATTGAGTCCCAGGTTAGGAAGATCCCCTGGAGAAGCAAATGGCAACCCACTCCAGTATCCTTGCCTGGAAAATCCCATGGACAGAGGAGCCATGGTGGTCTACAGTCCATGGGGCTGCAAAGAGTCCAACACAACTTAGCACACGTGTGCACGCACACACACACACACACACACACACAAATGACAGAAAGATGCCTTCGGTCAGTTGTTAACATGTCTTTTATTTTTTTTAATTTTATTGGGGAATAATTAATTTACAATGTTGTGCAAGTTTCGGGTGCAGAGCAAAGTGAATCCACTACACAGACGCCCACATCCACTGTTGTTTAGATTCTTCTCCCGTACAGGCCGTCACGGAGAACTGGGCTCCCCGTGCTACATGGCAGGTCCCCAGTAGGTCCACCTTAGTTATCGATTTTATATACAGTTAGTGCACAGGTGCCAATCCCAGTCTTCCAGTTTATCCCTCTCCGCCTTAACCCCCGGTCAGCCTAAAGTTATTTTCTAAAGCTGTAACTCTGTTTTGGTTCTATAGACAAGCTCGTGCTTGAGCGCTAAGTCGCTTCAGTCTGTTCGATTCTTTGCAATCCTATGAACTGTAGCCCACCAGACTCCTCTGTCCATGGGATTCTCCAGGCAAGAATACTGGAGTGGGTTGCCATGCCCTTCTACAGGGCATCTTCCCAACCCAGGGATGGTTTAATCTGTAGCCTTTTTTTATATTCCACATATAAGCACTATCACATAGTAACTGTCTGACTTATTTCATCCAGTACAAGAATCTCTAGATCCATCCATGTTGTTGCAAATGGCTTTATTTTTTTTACATCTGAGCGATGTTCTATTGTATATATGTACCACATCTGCTTTACCCATTCTTCTGTTGATGGACTTTTAGGTGGCGTCCATGTCCTGGCTACTGTGTACAGAGCTGCAGTGAACACTGGGGCACATCTATCTTCTCGAATTATTTTTTCTCCAGATACATGCCCAGGAGTGAGATTCCTGGATCACACTCTAGCTCTCTCCACCCACCAGAAAACAGGTACAGGTACCAGTCCCTCCCAACACATCTTTTAAAAATGACCCCCACCACGCAGTCAGCTACATCAGAACAGTAAAACTGCTTTCTCAAAAGGGACTGGCTATTTTGATCAAGGATGACAGGAGTTCTCTGGCAAAAGGCATTTTCAAAAGCTTGGTAAAGGCACCCGGTCAAAACACTGCCCCGTGGTCACGCGCAGTAGCAACAGAGCGCAGAGAACCAGTCTCCTTGGCTGACTGTGATCATGCTCGTCACCCTCCTGCTTTCCCAGGAAAACGTTTATTCCTTTCATGACTCATCTTGAGTCCCACCTGTCCAGTCATTTGCTTGTTTATCACTTGCTGACACCAAACCATTAGCTCCAAGAGGGCAGGGTCCCCTCTCTCCTGTTCACCAATGTCACCCCAGGACGAGGCCACCACCTGGCTGGTCGCGGGTGCTCAAGAATGCCTCTTGGCATTGTGGCTCATTCAGTGTTTACTGAATGGATGGGTCAATTAACATAATTAAATAATTATGCATGTAATTAATGTTATCGAGAATCATGAACTCCCTAAAGCACACCATCATACTATCACAACAGTAACAGCTTGCCAAAATGGAGGGGGTGGGGGGGAGGGACGAT
>SJYT01075170.1:214141-231996 GCA_006410635.1 Cephalophus harveyi
TAATTGAAAATGGAGGATAAATATTTCTGCAGAGTTTTGGAAGAGCTTTTGAAAAGCAACTGATAAGATGATGGCCCTGGGACTCTGGCCTAGGTGAATATGTATCTCTCTAATGGGAAGTCAGTCTGGCCCTCTGAACTTGCCACGGTGCTGAATAGAGCCCTGCTGCAGTGATGTGATTGGTCAGGTCCCCGAGGACGGTGCCCTGGCTGATGATGGCACACTGTCTAAGCAGCCAGGCTTACGTGAAAGCAGTATGAGCCAGGGCTTCTTTCCACCCATCCAGGAGCTCTAACTAGAAGCCAAAGGTCATCTCTGACGCTCTGAAGACAATACCCAACAATGGGTCTTCTCTTAACAGCCTTGCTTTTGGATGCCAGAGGCACGTGGCAAGCGTGGCATGAAATCAGGGGCTGTTAAGGCTTAAGACATCCACGTTCTGTGCCAGGCAAATCCACACACATCAGAGATTCCACGGACAGCATCAGAGCTAAAATACTCAGGATATTACTAAAACTGAAAATCTGAAAGGAAATGATCAATGTCCACTTTGATAAATGAAAACTATAGTCTGCTCCTACTAGTGAATTAAAAAATCAACCTAAGATCATATTTTCCATTTCCACTAGATTATAGTTTAAAATCTAAGAAACTTAGAACTTGAGCGAAAAGGGAAACATCATTGTTAAATATCTTTAAATATTTGGATGTTATTTATAAGAAAAAGGTTTGAAGTTTCACATACGTACCATATTTTTCATAAATTATAAAAATAAACAGGTTAAAGTGCCTCGCTATAACTCTCAGATATCCTACACAACGTAACAACGCAAGCTATTGTTTTGAACTTACCCCAAAGATATTTGGAAGTTAAATCCATCAGGTATGACAAGAAAATATATATTCATTCTAAAAAGATGACTTAGATGAAGTAAGGTTTCCAAGCTACAGTCAATAGTCCAAAACATATCCATTCAACGACAGGAACTCAGCTGCAGAAGGAATTTCATTACCATTCCTTCCTCCAGGTTATGAGCCATTCCCTCCATTGACAAAGATGGATTTGGATTTTATGTATCTCATGAGCAACAGAGCCCCAGGCAAGAAAGCACAAGGCCACCTCCCCGTGAAATTCCCCTGGGGGGACCAAGGTTGGACAAATCAGTAGCAGCTGCCATCTTGTGTACCACAGTCCCTAAACCTCACTGCTCGAATGAATAGTTTTAACCCTCATTTTTTTATTTGGCTGTTATTTCCCCTGAAATTTTGAACTTTTTAAAAATATTGAGTGCGCACATAATTTTTTGTTTTTTATTATGTGTAGCAGCTACAGGAGAGCTGGAGGGGAAGAGGTCAAGAGCTCTTTTCAAGAGACTTTATTACCAACAAAAAAGTCTTTCAGCTGGGTTTGGAAACAAAGTTACCGAGTACGTTGCCAAGTTTAACAGGTCTTGATGATATTTGAGCAAATGTTATCCATTTGTAGTTCAAGAACATATAAAAATATTTCCTTTGAATAATAAAGGCATATTCAAGTGACATGAATTCTCCCTTAGAAAGGTCTCCCAGGATGGAGTTACCTCATCACTTGAAAGAAGGCGGATCTCCATCACCTGGACGGTAGACTTCTTGTTTCCAGTAGACGCAGTCAAATCAAGCCTTGACTACTGAGAGAGGAGAAAGTCCCCTTTTGTCAAAAGTGACTTTTATGAACTGGCTTCTGTGACCATAGGTAAGAAGTGAGGTGAAATCTGGAGGAAATGCCTGAGGTTCACAGCAAGGAGCTCGGGAGGGGCCTGGCAAGTCTTGGGGAGACCAGTCAATATACCTACTGCAGACGCTCAAGAACCCCCAAAGACATGGTTGGCTCAACACAGCAAAGCCTCTATACAGGCCTGCAAAATCTGAAGGGCGATTCTGCCCTGGGAACCTTAGGATTCCACCTTCCTAAGTTGCCTTACTCACTGCGTCCACCCTTGGCAGTATGTGGTTATCAAAAGGGGTTGGGTTGGACTCCCCCCTGGCTGTCCAGTGGTGAAGCCTTCACTGAAGGGGGCGTGGGTCTGATCCCACATGCCATGAAGCCAAAAAAAAGAGGGGGGAGAAGAAAAAGAAAAATGTATTGAACTGAATAAAACTGAAAATTCAATATATCAACTTTAAAAACTGTTTTTTAAAACTGGAGGAGGGTTTGCATTATCGCCAGCTCTCTGTGAGGCCTCAGGCCTCAGTTTCTTCATCTATAAGATGAGGTGATTAAACTGAAGCAAAGATCGCCTACCTTTTATTTCATCACACATGTGCCTGCCTTTGAAAGGTTTTAGTTACTAATGAAATAAATAATACAGTTTACTAGGTCAGAGCAACTGCAACTTGACTGTAGAAGTAAGCCTCTTCCCCAGTTGTTTGAAATACCGAAAGCAGATCCGTACCGTCAGAGAACTGGGGCGCTCCGGGTCTTAGCTGATTTTAATACATTTACTTGATGACTCTTGGGCTGCAACATGCAACTCCAGATTTCCATTTCATCCAGTGATACACAGGTCAGCAAAGCACACACAGAGAAGCACCAGTGAGGCTTTATGGAAGCAGACAAAGCAGAAGTGGGCACCTACGTAGCATTCGGCTCCACGCCAGACCCAGAAAGTGAGCAGTGACTCTGGACTCAGCGTCCTGGTCTGTGACAAGTAAGGAAACTATTTGTTCTGTGGTTTTCATCGTTCAGTCACTTAGCTGTGTCTGATTCCTTGTGATCCGATGGACTGCAGCACATCAGCTTCCCCTGTCCTTCACCATTTCCCAGAATTTGCTCAGATTCATGTCCATTGAGTTGGTCATGCTATAGAACCATCTGTTTTGAGCGCTGTGCTAACGAGGTCAAGGTATGAATTCTCCCGGCCTTTTAGTTCAGTTCAGTTCAATTCAGTTCAGTCGCTCAGTCATGTCTGACTCTTTGCAGCCCCATGAATCGCAGCACGCCAGGCCTCCCTGTTCATCACCAACTCCCGGAGTTCACTCAGACCCACATCCATCGAGTCGGTGTTGCCATCCAGCCATCTCATCCTCTGTCGTCCCTTTCTCCTCCTGCCCCCAATCCCTCCCAGCATCAGAGTCTTTTCCAATGAGTTAACCCTTCATGTGAGGTGGCCAAAGTACTGGAGTTTCAGCTTTAGCATCATTCCTTTCAATGAACACCCAGGACTGATCTCCTTTAGATTGGACTGGTTGATCTCCTTGCAGACCAAGGGACTCTCAAGAGTCTTCTCCAACACCACAGTTCAAAAGCATCAATTCTTCAGTGCTCAGCTTTCTTCACAGTCCAACTCTCACATCCATACATGACCACTGGGAAAACCATAGCCTTGACTAGACGGACCTTTGTTGACAAAGTAATGTCTCTGCTTTTGAACATGCTGTCTAGGTTGGTCATAACTTTCCTTCCAAGGAGTAAGCGTCTTTTAATTTCATGGCTGCAGTCACCATCTGCAGTGTTTCTGGAGCCCAAAAAAATGAAGTCTGACACTGTTTCCACTGTTTCCCCATCTATTTGCCATGAAGTAATGGGACTAGATGCCATGATCTTCGTTTTCTGAATGTTGAGCTTTAAGCCAACTTTTTCACTCTCCTCTTTCATTTTCATCAAGAGGCTTTTTAGTTCCTCTTCACTTTCTGCCATAAGGGTGGTGTCATCTGCATATCTGAGGTTATCGATATTTCTCCCAGTAATCTTGCTTCCAGCTTGTGCTTCTTCCAGACCAGTGTTTCTCGTGATGTACTCTGCATATTAGTTCAGTTAGGCCCAGCCTATCCTAGGATGGTAAGTTTCCACAAAGCCAGGTCAAGTACCAGGCCTGACACCCCGGGGGCACGACTCAGCCAAGCTTGTGGGACCAGCAGCGTGGGCATGGGGTGGGGTAACAAGTGTTACTCAGGCTCATTTCTGCGTGAGCAACCCTGGCAGGTACACAGAAGCCTGTGTTCAACTCCATCCACCTCGAGAATGGACCACTGAAGTCAGATGCAGCCTTCACAAGACAAGCGGACTTTAGGTCCCAGAAGTAAGTCAGGCAAAGAGGAATGAGCTTGCCCCAAAGATCTAAGGCACGAGCTAGAGTAACAGCACTCAGGCCAACTCCTTACCCCAATACTAGAAACGACAAACCACTGGGTGGACCAGCTACAGACCATCTACCAAGGTGGGGCACTGGAAAGGCATCATCTGTGAAAAGCAACCCTGGATGCTAGTGAGAGAGGGTGGTGCTTCAAAATGCTAAAGGAAGATGACGCCAAGCTCCGAATTCTACGCCAAGCCAAGCCAGCAGCCCGCTGGATGGGTGAGATACAGATGTTTCCGCACACAAGTTCTCAAAATGTGCTGTTTCCTCTGTCCTCTCTCCAGGGTAGAGGGTGTGCCTTCTCAGGACGAAGAGTCCACCAAGAAAGAGTGCAGCAACAGAGAAAACAGACAGAGGCAAAGCGCGAACAGGAGGAACCCTTAAACCATCAGGAATAACCTCAAGGAGAAGAAACGGAGGCTCCCCCATTTCAGCTGACTGTCCCGACCCTGCTCTCAGCAGCGGGCCAGTAGCAGAGGCTCTCACCCTGGAGGTGGGGGTGAAGTGATGATGCAGATATCCTGGGGGAGAGGAGGCCCAGGGGACAATGTGGGGGTGAGGACTCCAAGAGAGGGGGCTTCCCTGGGAAAGAGACAGAGAAACTAAAGTGTGGGCCTGATAGGCTTAACCTTCACCAGGAGGAGTTTTCTAGAAATGCTGGAGAGTTACAAAGACCTAACAGAAAAAAATGCTAGGAGCAAGGGCAAAATAGTTATACCAGAAAGGGACCATGAACATGGCATCTTCCTCCAGCTCGCGTATGAACCACACTGATGTTGAGACAGAACCCGAAACAGTGACCTCATTTTAGTAGAGGGAGGAGGTCAACGGATTGCTACATCCAGAAATGGCATTGTAAAAAATTTTGTAACTATGCATGGTGATGGGGCTTCCCTGGGGGCACAGTGGTAAAGAATCCTCTACCACTGCCAGTGCGGGAGGTGCCAGAGACACGGGTTCGATCGCCAGGTGGGGAAGATCCCCTGGAGAAGGAACTGGAAACCCACTCCAGTATTCTTGCCTGGGAAATCTCATGGACAGAGGAGCCTGGCGGGTTACAGTCCACTGGGTCGCAAAGAGTTGGACACGACTGAGCGACTAAGCTCAATTATACCCCCCAAATTTTACTAATGTAAATGAAAAATGCAGGGGGAAAAAAAGAAATGGCATTGTAAGCACATTATCTAGAAAAGACTAAACAGAGCTAAAAGCAGAAAATTAACAATAGTTTCCCTGAGAAACAGGACTTGAAGTGGGAAGAGGTGAGCAAGACACTGCTCTAATTTTATTAAAAATCTGGTGGAATTCATTGATCTAATTAAGAGAGAGGAGAGATGAAAAAGAGTACTTTATTCTCCTGTATAGCATTCTTCAGCTTCCCAGATGGTGTTAGTGGTAAAGAATACAGCTGCCAATCCAGGAGACTTAGGAAAGGGGGGGTTGAGTCCCAGGTCAGGGAGATCCCCGGGAGGAGGGCATGGCAACCCTCTCCAGTATTCTCACCTGGAGAATCCCCACGGACAGAGGAGCCTGCAGGGCTGCAGTCCATGGGGTCACAAAGAGTTGGACATGACTTAGCAACTAAACAAGAAGAAGAAGATGCCACCTGGCGTGAGAGGCGGTCACACCTCGCTCCACCTGTTTCCTTTCGGGAGTGCTGCCTTCATGCCCGAGATAGAAACACTTACTGCCCCAGTGAACTGAAATCGGCAGAGAGCAATGAACTGAAATCGGCAGAGAGCAATGAACTGAAATCGGCAGAGAGCAATGAACTGAAATCGGCAGAGAACAAAGAATCTTTGAAAATGCCTGCGTTGTACACTTCTGACAGCATGTGTGTAGTGACATGTACAAACCCCAGACACAGGCGATCTCGCTTCTTCAGCAAATGGGAAACTTCCCCTAAAATATTTCCTGTTAAGCTCATAGAGCACAGAGGTGACCACAACACTAAATTTGATGCTGTTCTATGAAACATGCACCTTGAAAAATCATTGGTCTATGAGGACAAAGACGAAAATACACAACCCTGATAAAAATGCATTCACTGAAGAAACGGCCCAACAAACACACGTAAAGCCAAGAAAATGTAACCGAGCATCCCCCCCATGCCACACCCAATAGTTTCTGGTTTCCTGTTATCCTTCCCCACGAAATCAACAGTCAGTCTCCTCCTTCCTAAGCCTTCTCAACCTCAGGAGCT
This sequence comes from Cephalophus harveyi, assembly GCA_006410635.1. NCBI lineage: Eukaryota > Metazoa > Chordata > Mammalia > Artiodactyla > Bovidae > Cephalophus > Cephalophus harveyi. The sequence continues at coordinate 220,460 of SJYT01075170.1, forward strand.
CATCCTCTTCCTTCAAAGAGAACTTAGCCACCACTGGCAGGGGACCCCGGCCACCTGCCCGCCAGGTGCGCCCAGCTTTCCCCCTGGTCCTCAGGAGTCAGAGGAGGAGGTGTCCTTTAAGTCCAGCCCCCATGGGCTCCCCCAGAGCCCCTGCTGTCCCTGTCCCCCCATCTCCACCCTTCCTTCTCCCTTCCTCCAGCCTCACAAGGGCCCACGCCCTTCACAGGACCCACCGAGCATCTGGGGAGCAGCCGGGGGTGGAGAACGGCATGGGGAGGCGGTGAGAACTCTATGGAAGGAAGGAGTGGACATGGAAACAGCTAAAACCCCACCGCTGACATTCAGAATCAGAGATCTTGATGGGCCTGAAGGGCAGGCGCTGGGACGAGAGCGGATTTCCCGTGCTGCCTGGACTCAACGCTGGCCAAGGCTGGAGCTGGTCAGAGGACCTAGACAAAGAGGGGACCAGGCGGACCAGGGCAGGGAGCCTCCACAGAGACTGAGCCGTGATGCTGGGGCTGGAGGAGGCAGGGAGGCGCTGGAAAGAAGGGAGGGTCCCCCTGTCTGGGGTGACGAGGAAAGCCAGGCTCTCGCGCTGGCCGGGAAAGGGCACTTGCTGGTTGGAATCCTAGCAGACCCGGCTGCGAGCTGACCTGGCCCCTCGGGGACACCATGCTTTGACCCCCCTGCCAAAGATGCTCCTTCGAAACCACCTTCCTGCTGTCGGTTTTCTCCACCCTCCTGGGCTCTCCTCTCGTTTGACCCAGAAGGTGGTCCTGGGAAATGTCACCACCCCAAACCTGCATCCCAACACACCCAAATCTATCCTTCAATCCAACCTGTCCCTAGGCATCACCCATATATCAACCTAGTGGGGACTGACTTGGATAACTTAGGTGGATGGCCCATGGATACAGCACACCCCCCCTAATCAGGAAAACACCCTTCTCCCCCGTGACCCCAAACTGCTGAATCCCAGAGACCCTCAGAACTGTTAATACCAGCTACTTCTCACTTACCCTGAGAGGCTGAGTCCCTCCCCCTTCCTCCTCCCACCTAAGAAATCACTCAGCCCCCTGGATGTTACCTCCAGAGTCTCCCCCTCACTACCTGCCACATGCTCCTCCAAAGGGGTCCTGACCCACCTCTGGCTCTGGGTTTTCCCTCTCCTAATTCATCCAAGGAGGGGCGATGGAAAGCCAGCAAGCAGAATCCGGTCCACTCGCTGCATGAAGCTCTGAGCTAGAACGAACAGGGTCTCTCCCTTGCTCACCCAACCCCAGTCACACTGGACTCCACGCTGTTCTGCAAACACCCCAAGCTCACTCACCCCAGGGCCTCTGCACATCCCGTTCCTTCTGTCAGGAGCATTCCACCACAGAGGTAGCTGCTTGGATCCTTCCCTAACTTGCTCTTTGGACATCAGCTCATGGTCGCTCCTCTGAGAGGCCAGCACTGACCATCCTCCAGGAAGGTAGCATCTCCTTGTCCCTACCTGTCTCTTGTCCCTGCTTTAATTTTTGTCCCATTGTAGCTCAGATGGTAAAGAATCCGCCTGCAATGCAGGAGACCTGGGTTCAATCCCTGGGTTGGGAAGATCCCCTGGAGGAGGGCATGGCAACCCACTCCAGTATCCTCACCTGGAGAATCCCCATAGATAGACGAGCCTGGTGGGCCACAGTCCATGGGGTCACAAAGAGTTGGACACAACTGAGCGACTGAGCATAGTATGTATAAATGAATATAAGCATTTATAAGCAGTGTGTATACATTGTTCAAGCGTCCCTGAATTAACTGAGCACCCAGCATATAATAACTACTCAATACATATTAGTTCTCTTCCACTTTTATATACTGATCATCCTGTCTTCTCCCCAGTCTCCATACCCTCATTTGGTGCCTAAGGAAATCCTATTGGCTCCTCTTGGCCCATGTGTGATAATTTAGTGCTCACAGCATAACCTTAGAATTACTTGCTTACTAATCTGCACTTCTCACCAGGGTTCGGAATGTGTCTTAGTCATCACTATATTCCCAGCAGCTAGGGATAATGATACAACACATTTATCTGTACTCGTTTGGATCAATCAGGCAGCTTAAAAACATTCACACACAGCAGGACAAGAAGAGAGAGAGTAGCAAGAAGCTGCTGAGACAAAGTTATTACCCAAATAAGCATAACCATAAAACTGTGAGAAATCACTAAAGATGAGTGCTGTGGTTATCACACTAGAGAAGAAAACCTGATGGGTTTCTAGAATAAACATTAATCTGGTTAAAAACAGCCCTCTTTCTGAGGACCTTCCACCAGCAGCTCCTGGTCTTCAAAGACCAAGATCTAGAGAACAGCCTTACAGAGAAACTCGTGAAAGGTACCCCGGGTCTAATAATAAGCACATGTGGCCACCACTCAAGAAACATTTGCTGAAAATGAAAACTGTCCACTATTTTCAATGACCTGAAGATTCTCTATTTTGCAAGACCTTCCTTAAACCATCCTCTCCCTATCCAGGCTAACCATGAGCATTTTTAATCATTTTAATAGTTGTAGTTTGACAGACTATACCTGCCTGCTGCTGCTGCTGCTGCTAAGTCGCTTCAGTCGTGTCCGACTCTGTGCGACCCCATAGACGGCAGCCCATCAGGCTCCCCTGTCCCTGGGATTCTCCAGGCAAGAACACTGGAGTGGGTTGCCATTTCCTTCTCCATACCTGCCTATATAGTCACATATATACAAGCATGGTATAGGGGAATATCGTCTGCTGCTGCTGCTGCTAAATCACTTCAGTCGTGTCCGACTCTGTACGACCCCATAGACGGCAGCCCACCAGGCTCCCCCGTCCCTGGGATTCTCCAGGCAAGAACACTGGAGTGGGTTGCCATTTCCTTCTCCGATGCATGAAAGTGAAAAGTGAAAGTAAAGTCATTCAGTCGTGCCCAACTCTTCACGACCCCATGGACTGTAACCTACCAGGCTCCTCCATCCATGGGATTTTCCAGGCAAGAGTACTGGAGTGGAGTGCCATTTCCTTCTTCAAAATATCCTCTAGTCCAGCCCATTTCACTAAACCTTTGTGAGTATATCTACAGTATTTCAGACCCCACGATGGTTCCAGGTATCTGAGAATAAGAATTTCTCAGATATATATCCTCAGCCTGATGCAGGTGGGTCTCCTTGGACTGACAACAGCGAGCGCTTGTCCCCCACTTATTCCTGGGTCTGTCCCACACAGAAAACCCACACTGTTTACCTTACTTTTAGAGTTACATCTTCTCTTCTAGGCCTATTTTGTTGCAGCTGTTTAGTCACCAAGTCTTGTCTGACTCTTTTGCGACCCCGTGGACTATACTCCGCCTGGCTCCTCTGTCCACAGGATTTCCCAGGAAAGAATACTTTAATGGGTTGCCATTTCCTTCTCCAGGGGATCTTCCCAACTCAGGGTTTGAAACCGTGTCTCCTGCACTGGCAGGAGGATTTTAACCTGTAAGCCACGAGGGAAGCTAGGCTATACATACAGCAAATCATACAAAGCTTTTATCAACTATTCCAGACCTTTCTGATATTCACTATTCCTAAACTGTAAAGTGACAGAGAGCCCTTGGCATGCAATTTAGAAGTGTGATACATTGTTTCAACCAATTCACTGAACCAGCTATATCTCCAAAAGCAGAGAGTAAGCTCTCAGAGCTGAGTGCAGACCGGGGACTTCTGGTATACCCTCTGGGCCCAGCACCATGTAGGCCTGAAGTAGACACTCTTTCATGGCCCTCATGACCAGACAGAGCTGAGATAAGGTGGGGCATGTGAACCAGACTTGCTAATAGGCTTAAAAGGATGCCTCTCAATGTAGAAACAATTCTTTCCCAATAAAATTATTTTCACCTATGCTGAAACCATTAAGTGAAATTCTGTAATACTTGTAAAATGTAAGCCCTAATTTTTGGCTCCCATGTATGCTGTGCTGGGCTTGGTCGCTCAGTCGTGTCCAGCTCTTTGCGGCCCCCTGGACTGTCGCCCTCCAGGCTTCTCTGTCCATGACGATTCTCCAGATAAGAACACTGGAGCGGGTTGCCATGCCTCCTCCAGTTTGTTCCCTATATCTGTCTTCTATTATTCTTTAGAGTGATAGAATGAAAACAAAAAAAAAAGAAGAAGAAGAAGAAGCAAGTACGTAGCTTCATGACCTAGGCCCATGAGCCAGGTTAGGATTGTGCTATCGACTATGGTAGCCACTAACCACATGTGGCTATTTAAATTGAAGTTTAAATTCAAGAAAATTTACAATACAGTTCCTGAGTCATACTAGCCACACACTATAAATTCAATAACCACAGCAGGCTATTTGCTACCCTACAAGACAGAACAAATGTAGACGATTTCCATCACTGCAGATTTTCTATGGAACAGTACAAAGTCATCTTTAATAATTCAATTAACTTCTATGGGTCTGTTTCCTCTTGTGTAAAAAGGGAACAATATCTGCTTCCCTGGTTGTTGTAAGACTTAATGAGGTGCTAACTGTGAGCGTCTTTAATCGTTTTAATATTTGTAGTTTGACAAACTCTACCTGCTTCTACAGTTATATATACAGGCATAGTTTGAGGAGAGCCGCAATCATTAATAGTGAAAGTGAACTCGCTCAGTCGTGTCCGACTCTTTGCGATCCCATGGACTGTAGCCTACTAGGTTCCTCCCTCCATGGGATTCTCCAGGCAAGAGTACTGGAGTGGGTTGCCATTTCCTTCTCCAGGGGATCTTCCCGACCCAGGGATCGAACCCGGGTCTCCTGCATTTCAGGCAGACGCTTTAACCTCTGAGCCACCAGGGAAGCGGCTGTCAAAGAAGTTACTATAAGTAGAACAAAGAATTTATATTTCAGGCCAAGTGAACAGAAGGATGCTGTCCAGGAGGATGGGGGGAAATCCACACTGTTCAGATCATCTCAGAATGCTGCATTTGAGGAGGAATGTGGATAAACTGAAGCATGTTCAGAAGAGCCTGGTGAGTCGAAGGAGCCCAGGATTTCTCACCTGGGGAAAAGAGATTCAGCGGAAATGGAGAACAGAACAAATCTTGAAACAGATAAAGGACTGTCGCGGGGAGGGAGCCCAGATCTTGGGCAGCTGGAGAGGTAACAAAGAGATGAGTGTAACTCAGTTTTAGAAAAACAGTTGCTAGTCAAGAGTTGTCCGACAGTGGAAGTGCTGCCTTATGGAGAAGAGTTCATGATCCCAGAGAGTGCTCAAATGCAGTGATTCTTAAACTTGAGTCATCTGGGGAGCTGGAGAAAACGCAAATGTTCTGGCCCCACCTCCAGGGATTCTGGTTCAAGGAACGGGGTGGGGCCCATGATCTGCGTCTCTACAAGCACCCCGAGATGGCCATGATGATGCTGGTGGCTACCGGCTCTTTGAGGGGCACTACTCTGACATCAGCTGGCCCAGCCCATCAGTAATGGCATAGAGGGGGCTCTTGACATCAAGTGAGAGTTGGATTCTGCAACCTTCCCAACCAACTCTAGAGGACAGGCCTCCAAGGACTCCCAGTGGGTCCTGGGCATTCCAGACTGCACGGGTGCCCAGTCTGAGAAATGGCAAAAGTCAGAGGACTCAAGGTCTCCTGCCAGGCACACCCTTGCGTCATCACCTCGGGCTAATCACTTTCTTGCAGTTGAACTAACTGTGTAAGTGAAGGGTATTGTTATCACGAAGTGCCAGATGCTCTGAGGAAAAAGGCCCAGCATAGACTTCTCTGCATGCATGGTCTCCAACTGCGGGTTCAAGACTAAATCACATCAGAGCAGCTTTCTGGGTGGCATCGTGAAGGACTCAATTGCAGTATCACGACCATCACGGAGCACAGGAGGGACCTCTTCCTCCAGCCCTTGCTATCCAAGGCCATCACCATATGGCCACGCAAAGCACAGTGAGAGCTTATCACTCCTTTCACCAAAACCAGACATTTCATGCAAAGATTTGTGCCTGAATTTTTTCAGTAGCTTCACTCATAACAGCCAACCGTGAAAATAACCCAAAAGAACATCAGCTGGCAAATGGATAAAGAAATTGTGGTACATCCCTGAAGCAGCAGTGCTGTGCTGCGCTCATTCAGTCCTGTCCGACTCTGTGCGACCCCCTGGACTGGAGCCCGCCAGGCTCCTCTGTCCATGGAATTTTTCAGGCAGGAATACTGGAAAGGGTTGCCCTTTCCTCCTCCAGGGGCTCTTTCCAACCCAGAGATCGAACCCGAGACTCCTGCGTCTCCTACTTGGGCAGGTGGATTCTTTACCACTGAGCCCCCCAGAAAGTCCCGGAAGAGGCAGGCTGCTGCTGCTGCTGCTGAGTCGCGTCAGTCGTGTCCGACTCTGTGCGACCCCATAGACGGCAGCCCACCAGGCTCCCCCGTCCCTGGGATTCTCCAGGCAAGAACACTGGAGTGGGGTGCCACTTCCTTCTCCAATGCATGAAAGTGAAAAGTGAAAGTGAAGTCGCTCAGTCCTGTCTGACTCTTCGCGACCCCATGGACTGCAGCCCACCAGGCTCCCCCGTCCATGGGATTTCCCAGGCAAGTACTGGAGTGGGGTGCCATTGCCTTCTCCAAAGAGGCAGACTAGTCAGCAAAAATGAGAAACAAGCCACTGATAAACACAATAGGGATGAATCTCAAAGCTTTACGCTGGGTAAGCAAAGCCAGGCACAAAAGACATCATATTATAAGGTATCATTTACAAGAAACTTTAGGGAAGACAAACCTAATCTACAGTGAGAGAAAACAGATCAATCCCTGGGGTGGGTGTGGATGGGAAAGGAACTCAAAGTAATCTTTAAGAGAGATGAAATGTTCTAGATCTTGATTGCCATTTTGATTCCACAGGTGTTTACACTTGGCTGTTCCTTTAGAAAGGGTGTGTTTTTATTGACAGTATACTGCAAGAAGTTATTTCTTTAAAAACAAAAGCAAATGGGGCATTTTCTGTTTCACTGGGTTCATTCTATTTGATGGTGTACTTAAAACTGGTGTCACTGGTTGCCTCTGGGAGGAAACAGGCAGTCAAGGACAGGCGTGGGAAAGACATCTAATTTCATACTTTTAAGCTTCTGAACTATGAGGCAGTATTAGCCATTTTTAAATCCATAAAATTTAAGATAAGAAAAAGAATTTATAAACATGTCCCTCATTGGTAAAGTGAGAGAGACCCAACCCTATGACTACTGGACTGTTGCCCAATCTATTTCAGGTTGTGGAAACCCTGCTTCTTGAGACAGGAACTATATGGTTTGCATTGTACTAAACTCCTCTGAGCCCTGAGTAAATAACAATTGTTTAAAGCATTATTTAGGAGTTTAGTATTTTTCAAAAATACATCAAAGATAATAATGTGCACACACAACCACAGTTTTAAAATAATTATAACTTGAACATCAGGTAACTACCACCACCGAAGTCAAAAAACAGAATACTGCCTACACTCCAGAACCTTTCATGTGCCTTCTGTGATCAAACCTTCTCCCTCTACTCTCGATTTTACAGATAAGAATGTTTTTTATCTATATATCCCTAATCAGTACTGTTCAGGTTTGGACATCTTAAAACTTTCAAAAAACTGAATCATTCTGTACATGTTATTAAATGTGCTTTTCTTCCCCAAATTGCATTTGTAAAATTTATCTACGTTGCTGCCTATAGCTCTAGTTTATTTTTATTGCTCTATGGAATGAATTTTATGGTAAGAATAGATGAATAAATCACAATTTACCCACTAAGTGCCCACTAAAATATTCCTGGGCACTTACACAAGGCATTTTGGGGTCTCCATTGCCTATAGAAAAAAACAGATCCTCGAGGCAACCACTGCCCCCAGATGGGTCTCCAAAACACCTAGCCAGTCTCATCTCCCCTACTTTTCTCCACTCCCTCATGTGGCACTGCATCAGTTGAATATATTGTTGGAAACACTAAGTACAATTCCTTAGGCCTGGAGTGCTCTCCAGCATGCACTAGTCTACCCAAATCACTCCTGTCTGTCAAAATCTGATCCAAGCATGGGGTCTCCTTAAGAAGACCCCACAGTCTCATCTATCCGGGATGCCACCTGCCCAACAAAAAGCAGTATCAGAATGAATGATTCTTTCTCTGACTCTTCAACCACACTCATGCCATTCAGCCTTGAGTTATACCCAGACCATGCCCCTGTCTCAGCTTTGTCCTTCCAATACACAGCACTAAAATCTTGCAAAAAATGGGCAGATAATAAATGTTAGAGCTTTTTGAACTCAAACTCAAAATCCTGAGAGCTACTGCTGGTACCAGGTACTAAACAGTCAAAAATATGTATTTAAAAAGTTAATTTTCACAAAAATAACATCAGTGAAAGTGAAATCATGATTGCTTCATACAAATTTGGGTTCTTCATGCTTCTAACACTGATTTTTTATTTAAAAAAAACAGAGCTTTATGTTATGCTATATACTTAATTCTACTTTGCTAACTACATGATCTACTCTTTAGGCACAGTACTTCAGTTTATGAAACCACTCTTATGTTTTGTCATTTAAGTTTTATTCGATTTTCACTATTATAAATAAAACATTAGTGAGCATAAAAATACAGAGTTTTAGAGTTCTTGGGTCACAGAATGTCAGTGCCTCATAATTTAAGATAGCTTGATAAGAGGTACACTATCTAGAGAAAACAAAGTCCTTGAAAGAATATTTCAACCTAGGAGCAACAATGGGGAAAACTACAACATTTTAATGAAATTAATAAATGGGTCAGAAATTCCAATTAACAAGTACTTCAAATTTAAAAAGCAGGACAGTCATCTTTCTGTCCATGAAAATATACACATAGGATTGTAAATTCTCCAAAAAGGAAAAATAAAACAGATAAACAGAAAACCTATGGCCATTGTTTGCCTTGCTATCATACTTATTAAAAAATATATGGATGGAAGACATCATTCCCAAATAAAATTAAATATGCCTTTCAGTTATTTAATGCAAAAATCATTATTTTCAATAGACATTAAAAATACATCATAGGAAAAAAATGTTTGCAACTCATGTTACAGAAATTAGGCTAAAGTTCTTAATATAAAAAGAGTTCTAACAACTCAGTAGGAAAAGCCTAATGACTCAATTAAAAATACGGATAAAAGTTTTCTGTAAACAGATAATGCATAGAAAAGATAATTATAATGGTTCCTGAACATAATAAAAAATGCTCAAGCTCTGCTGCTGCTAAGTCACTTCACTTGTGTCCGACTCTGTGTGGCCCCATAGACAGCAGCCCACCAGGCTCCCCTGTCCCTGGGATTCTCCAGGCAAGAACACTGGAGTGGGTTGCCATTTCCTTCTCCAATGCATGAAAGTGAAAAGTGAAAGGGAAGTCGCTCAGTCGTGTCCAACCCTCAGCGACCCCATGGACTGCAGCCTTCCAGGCTCCTCCATCCATGGGATTTTCGAGGCAAGAGTACTGGAGTGGGGTGCCATTGCCTTCTCTGATGCTCAAGCTCAGAGAAATGCAAAACCATAAAACCATACTGGATAGCCTTTTTTACCTATCAGATTTACAAATCAAAATGTTTGATAAAATGCTGTTGGCAAGGGTATAAAAAGAAATAGGCAGTCACATGCATTGTTGGTAGGAGCATAAATTGGTAACACTCCAAGGAAGTATAATAATACAATGATAGCCGTCAAAACTACAAGGGCGAAACCCCTCTGACCCAACAATTCCACTTCTGGGACTTCCTCCTACAGCAATACTTGCTTCCATGCAAAATAATGTATGTTCAGACCCTTAACTATAATGCTGTCATAGCAAAAGTTTGGAAAGAATCTTATTCTGTCAGTAGGAGACAGGTTAATCTGTGACACCCATACAGTGGGATTCAGCTGATCACAAGAAAGTAATCGCCAAAGTGCGCTAAGAAGAAAAATAGCCCAGATAGTAGTCCACAATTTGCAGCGAATAATTTGTATTTGTTGAAACATGCACTATCTGGAAAGATACACAGGAAACTGGTAAGACTGATTGCTTCTGGTAGGAAAGTGGGTAGCCAGAGAGAGGCATGGGAAAGACATTTACAGACTTTAACTTTTTGTACCTTAAAGTTGTGAACTCTGAGGCTATTAGCTATTTTTTTTAATAAACAAAGTTTAAAATTAAGAATTTTAAAAACATGTTCCTCATTGGTAAAATGAGAGAGATACAGCCCTATGATTATTGTTGCCCAATTTAGCATCATACATACATCTTCCTGATTTTGAGTGCTCACTATAACTTCATAACAGGTTAGAGAAATACAAAATAAGCTCTAGAAACAATGATAGCTAAGAGACCCAAAGTAAGGTTAATTCACACTCGGGGGCTCTGATAAGAAACAGTTTGTTTCAAGACAAGATCAGTCTGGCACAGATCTGCAGAAAAACATTATGGTTAAACGAGCTGACTGAGGAAGTGGCAGGTTGTGTACGTTTTGTTCGTTTATTTCCTAACTTTATTAAGGTTAAGAAATCAATGTCCTGTGACAAGGTATGGGTCACTGAAGCTCTGCTCCTTCTGCACAGTGTCGGTCATGCTTGTTATGAGAACACAGGTGCAAACAAAGAAGCTTTTTCTCCACCCCCTTAAACTGGTAATAGACGACCAGGCAGGGGCTTCCGTGAAGGAGCCAGACGTTTCCCCGTCTTTAGGGCGAAGGGCGCTTTTGGAAGAGACAAACCTGTTGATCAGGGGCTTTTCAGAGAACATTCTTGGGTAGTCTCTTTATTCTTCAGCTAAAAATAAGACTGTTTTTTACACTACGCACACCTGGGGGGTGGGGTGATGTCCATAATCCACCTGTCTGCCTCCTGTTTTCTTCTCGGGGAGTAGAGACAGTACAGCCAAGCCTCCGGGTGGGATGGAAAAACAAATCACTCGGTGCCCGTCTCAGCTGGCTGATGGCGATGGCCCAGTCTTGAGCATGTGCCCAAGCTGGTCCAGATATGCCCGCTCTGGGGGCAAGAACGGACACAGGTTCAAGTGCGTGTGGTCCGGCGGGCTTTGGGCGAGCAGGTCACGACCTGCGAGCTTCAGAAAGCCAAAGGTCCAGTGCGCTCGGGGGCACACCTGCCGGCCCAGGTGCGTGCGGGGTCAGCCGTCGTCTCGCCCGCGAGGCTGGGCTGCCCCCACGGAGGATGACAGCCGCTTACAGGCGGCGGTGCGTCTGGAGGAAAGTTGGGAGTGTGTGTCGAGCTGTGCGGGGAAGGGTGGCCGCGAAAGTGGGCCAGGGCGGACACCTTCCTCCGCAGGGTCCGCCGTGCACCGGCCCCCACCCCCCATATCGGGCCCCGGGCGCCCCAAGGTCACCTGCCCGCACCCCCGGCCCCGGCCCCGCGCCGCACCCATCCCGAGCTCTCACCAGAACACCAGGTTGGCCCCGACGAAGGCGAGCAGGCTGGGCAGCGGCCTCTTCCAGCTCAGGAGCGCGTCGGCGCGGCCGCCCAGCCACAGCGCCGGCTCCCCCAGCAGCCAGGTCACCGCGGCGGGC